>OY730190.1:3819556-4419556 GCA_963422495.1 Polyommatus iphigenia
GCCTTAATAGAGCCTAAAGAAGTTTCAGACAAACTCAAAATAGATTAACTTATACTAAGTAATCTAATTATAATCAGCTCATGTGACTAAATACCCAGATATATATTTATAATAGGTTACACTAATTCTAGAATTAATATAATAAATTAGCTCTGAAGCAGAAGTCAGTTCTGTTGGTGAATCAGTAAATAAATTAAAAAGTATACATTATTATAATCATATTAACAAACATTTTTATTTGAATGCATAATAAACATATTCCATTTTTAACTCCTACTCTGTTGGAAATTCGAGTAACCGCGTACCATTTTAGAAAAAAAACATTTAGCTACTTTGGAGTTGTAATACAGAATACAGATTAAGGACTTCTAATGAATCCTATTTTCCTACAATAGACCTCGTACCTGGTATTTAATAGAAAAGACAGGCGTCATTGAGGCATTGAAAAGAGCTTGAAATAAGACGGAGGGTGGCGGCCCCCCAGTGTCGTATCTATCGCGACGGACGCCCACGCCACATCGCCATGGCTACGAGCCCAGCGTCGAGTGCGGCCCTGGGCGGCCTTGCAATGGTATGGGGAGGGCATTAGCCCCGTGCAAGCGCTATCAGCTAGCCATTGCCAATTTTTGGCGACGTGCGTTTTCCGTTCTCATGAACATTGCCCTTAATTCGCAGGCTCTCTTTCGTCCTTTCTGAAAAAGAAAGGAAAATTGTTGCCCTACATTGTTTAAGATTTTCTAAAATATTTCTTATACCGTTAGCAATATTACCAAATGATTTAGATATCGGTCGAACGCAATAAAAATAAATTAAAAATGGTAAATTGGTGAATTTTTGAACGTTTTATGGCGGTAATAATTTAGCAACTTTGTAAAGGTACTCCGTGGACAAATGTATTCCAAATGCTTGAATAGATTTCTATGATAACGAGAAAATGTTAAATATAGAATGCCAGAGCGCTATTGCCAACTCTGAGCCACTGACCGGTGTGTTTTGTAAAGAAAGAAAACATTTCATTATAAAATATTATTTTTATAACTTCCATACCTTAGTGAAAACTTTATTATAATAACTTGATATAGAACAGCTCTTTAGTGAATTCTCAGATAATATTTATCAAAGTCTACAAAGCTTTGTCGTAAGATCGTCAATATAAAAATATTCAATAACCTGCAAAAAATGCTTTTACCAAGAAGTTATGTAATATAGCGATATTAAAGGCTGTTATTTAGTTCAGTATGCGTTAGTTTCAGTGGGCGTGCTCTACATAACACCAAAATACTCGTACTAAAACCTACGAGCCCTTTTTAGCGTGCAGACGAAATCTATATCTAGGCGACAGCGAAACCTTCAAAATGTGAAGCCTTATTTTAATCAAATTAAACCATTATGTCTTCTGTGCTGTAGGAATAAGGTTCAGTTTTCCTTCTATAGGAGCATCCCATTAAATCCAAGTATACAACGAAGTATCGCATTTCCCGTCTTGAGCTTTTCATTGCGGATAAAGTAGGAGCTTTCTGACGGTACTCCGAAGATATTCGTCAATGTAGGCAGTGCTGCGCGATAGGGTCAGAAGCGGGTTTGGGAAAATCGTTTTGCGTGCGTTTTCGTGCGTGTCTTGCGCCAGTTTCCTTTATGTCAGACTGGGCGGCCTCAATATTCAACGCTTGTACCTCCACATTATTCCACCCTGCATATGAGGCAGACGCCTGAATCAGACCCGTTACATGTTACAATGTATATCATGAATTTAAATCGTTATTCTGCTTTAATAAAGCCTACGTTAATTTGGTAGGTACGAAGCCTTTCACGTTTTCTGTAAACTATCGTCATATCTGACTGATATTTCTAGACGTTTCAAATATGAAATGATAGCGATGGGAAAGGTGGACTGTATACAGTACGAAAACAAGGATAACTGTAGCTACTAAATGATACACCATGTGAAGCGACAACTATAATGTTCAGAGAAAGACTGGTAAAAAATACATCAAAAATATAAATTGTCAATACGAAAAATATGACATAGAAATATGAATCTAAAAATAGTGTAGGCATATATCGTGACACGCAGGTACATATATGTTAAATCGAAGATCTACTTGCTTAATGCTTAGTAAATCTAAGTTATCCTAGAATTAATTATTTTCATTCATCCACAAAAGTGTCCGTAGCTGAAACTTTTTGATATGTACAGACCCGTCTACCAGACCCTGGGTCGATAGATAAAACACGAGCGGAATACATAAGCCAGACAGAGACGAAGGAGTCTGGCCTAAATATCTTTATGTAAATATTTTGACAATTATATTATATCGTATATCAATAAAGACATGAAACCTGGAGTTTATTCAGACGTGACAGTACAAATAGTTTTTGCCCTTATTGTTCCAAATTGAAATACTTACAAAATCTTCATTCCGCCCTCCCCGGGCCGGGAGGAATTAGGAGGGATGAGTGAGTCTATCCATTGAGGACCTCAACACGTGTAGACGGCGAGTTCAAGGCCGTGCAAATATTTAATACGCTATAACGATTGCAAAAAATAACTGTCTAGCAATTTGTGTCTAGTCCATTATTTAGTGCACTAATTCCGTGTCATAACTTACGTTTGTTAACAAACGTCCATGTTAATAACTATTATTAAATAGAGATAGTCTCATATTTGAAAAAGATAGGTGTAGCCCTTCTTATTTTTATAGAATTTCTGTTAAGTAAATACATAAAATGTAATGTGGTGACGTAATATTTCAGCCTTCTCTGCTATATCTTTTCTTTTTCAGTCTCTCGTGTGAACTGACAATCGAGAGACAAGTTCTGGTTAAAGTGCTTTTTTTACCTGGCATTAATGCCATGGCTTGAGCCCACCATACATTCGATTCCAACCACTATAACTCCTGTGTAGACTTCGACAGTGGTAATCGACCATGAAAACCCTTGGTTGGTGTGCTTGGTAGTTGCTTCTCCAAATACAATTTTATCGTTACAAAAATTTAATGATAATGTTTTTGACACAATAACTAGTTACAGTGCCTAATTAAATTCGAGGCAAATGATTTTTAGGGTTCCGTACCCAAAGGGTAAAAACGGGACCCTATTACTGAGACTTCGATGTCTGTCCGTCTGTCCGTCTGTCCGTCTGTCCGTCTGTCCGTCTGTCCGTCTGTCTCCAGGCTGTAACTCAAGAACGGTAATAGCTAGAGAGTTGAAATTTTCACAGATTATGTATTTCTGTTGCCGCCATAACAACAAATACTAAAAACAAAATAAATTAAATATTTAAGGGGGGCTCCCATACAACAAACGTGATTTTTAAAACATTTTTGGCTCGGTATCAATGATGACAACAGGTAGGCACTTGAAACACAAAGACCTTAATTATATTATGTGTACTTTGGGGCTCCCATACAAAAAACACAATTTTTGGCCTATTTTTGCTCTATGACGGTACGGAACCCTTCGTGCGCGAGTCCGACTCGCACTTGGCCGATTATTTAGATGACTCTTCACTGTAACCCTCACTAAACGAATTAATATGATGAGTTCTGGCTTACTCTGACAATATAAAACAAAGTTACTTTCACATATTGTGTATACTGTATAATGAATTTTCGACTCCAATATTATTTCAGCGCACGCAAAATGATAAGGCCGAGCTACAGAGACTGAATTTTAGGATATCCAAATATTTATTTAGAATTTACATTTAAACATTTATGTATGAGACAGTATGAGCAGGTGTATAAGTGTTGACCTTCCGACATCCTTTATGATATGCCTAAAGCTGCGTGTCGCTTTATTGAAAAATCATTTGAAAAATCCGTTGTGCGCGCGGGGCATGTACAAATTTCAGAGACTTTTCCGAGAGGCAGTTCCAGGGCCTTTTGAAACTCCTTTGGTAACTTGAAACTTCTCTATCTGTTTTTGTGGTAAACGAGTTCAAGAGGTCAAAAGGAAGACAGAGACCATCTAAAAAGCTGTGACTATTCAAAAATGATATCAAAGTTATTTTTGAACAGTCATAACATATTATATTTAAATGATACTGAAATTACGTGGCATGTTTCACCGAAAAACTTTCAACCAAGATCGACAAAGCGAACAATTTCCACTCGATAACTTCTCGTTGTCGATATAAACTTCTTGATAGACTGACAGGCAGACAGACAGATAACGTCATATTCAAGGGTTCTTTCCTCCTAACACGAATCCTTAAAATAGGAGCATGCTGACATAAATCAATTAATAACAATTTTAAATATTTAATTTAATGGAATAATGTAAAAGCCGAAGGATTTTGGGTCGCTTTCACTGGTGCCCTCTGCCGCCTACGCGCTACGTAACCATAAATTCGCTAAATAGGCCAGCACGTGCGGGGCTCAAACAAAGAATATTTGTCGAAAGCGTCGATCAAAGAACTAAAACGTGGATACTGTGACGTCACTATAATACTATGCGCTTTATCATTAACATAGCAGCCCGCCCCGGCGTCGCACGGGTATAAAATATAAAGCCACTGAGAAAATGATTAAAATTGATAGCCTATGATCCTTCACGTGGTCTACTTCTTATCTGTGCCAAATAACATATAAATTGCTCCAGTAGTTCGCGAGTTAAGCCCTTTCAAATAATTTCCCCCGTTTTTCCACATTCTCCTATTAGTCTTAGCGTGATAAAATATAGCCTATAGCCTTCCTCGATAAATGGGCTATCTAACACTGAAATAATCATCAAAATCCGTTGCGTAGTTTTAAAGATTAAAGGGAACAAAGGGACATGAGGGAAAAAAGCGACTTTGTTTTATA
The DNA here is from genome assembly GCA_963422495.1 of Polyommatus iphigenia. Classification (NCBI taxonomy): domain Eukaryota; kingdom Metazoa; phylum Arthropoda; class Insecta; order Lepidoptera; family Lycaenidae; genus Polyommatus; species Polyommatus iphigenia. The sequence goes on from OY730190.1 coordinate 3,824,362, forward strand.
ATAAGTATAGATGTAGAATACCTTCGCAGCTAGACAAATTCTCAGCTGGACTTTTTGCAGGTGTAACTGAATGAGTCAAGCTGTGAAAGTAAAAAAATACATTTTTAATAAATTTGTTATAAAACCTATTACGAGTCAAGATAGTTTGCCGGCATCTTCTATTGGCTTATAAGGATATTTTACTGTTTAGACATTTTCTTACAAAAAGTTTGAGGCAAAAGCAAGAATGAGCTTTAATTACCTTCACCTTTCAAGAAGCAAAAATGAGTTCAAAGAGAAAATTAAATACGTTCCACGTGTAATTTACACGTGCTTTTTGAGTTTTCTTGTGTAATCGTAAAGGATTATAGTAGCTAGGTATACTTGAAGCGTCTCAATATAATAGTCAAAGTTAATAAGAGTACCTGATATTATGTCGGCAGAGACGTGAAGACATTTCACAAAGCTCAGTCATAAGAATTAATTCTTCTTCAAATCTATATGTATACAGGGTGTAACAACTGCATAGAGTTTACTGTGAAAATAGCAGCGCTGAAAGATCAAATTTTTTTGTGATTTGTATGGGCAAGCGCCCCAGCGTCACGAGTTTCCCCATACAAAAGTGAAAAAAATTTGCTCTTTCGGCGCTGTTACTTTTACAGTGAACTCTATACACGGGACTCGTACACACCCTAAAGTATTATCACTTAGTTTTGTGACACCCTGTATAATTATTTCCATCTTCGACGACTTACTTCTAAACTAAATACTCGTTAAGAATTAGTCCAGGTCCAGAACACTTGATTTTAGATGGTGAAGTTGAAAATCAATACTCGTAATGTAGGAGAAAGTATTATCACAGGTATTATTATGTTATAGCGCATCGGTGGTTTAATTATGTAGAGATTGCTATGTCTTACGTCAACTTCTCGGTTAAATTTTCTCGATTCTGACTTGACTAAAGGTTTACATGTTTTCAGTCATATATACTAAAATTTAGTATTTACTAAAATTTATCTACATACTATAATTTAGTATTTTCTTATGCAATACAACATCCATACTTCCATACTTCCATACTTCCATACTTCCATACTTCCATACTTCCATACTTCCATACTTCCATACTTCCATACTTCCATACTTACTAATATTATAAATGCGAAAGTGTGTCTGTCTGTCTGTCTGTATGTCTGTTACCTCTTCACGCCCAAACCGCTGAACCGATTTTGCAAAAAATTGGTATAGATACTTTGAGTCCCGGGAAAGGACATATTATGATACTATTATTCCTGGAAAAATGTACGGTTCCTTCGCGATAAACGAATTTTTACGCAAAGGAGTTGCGGGCGTCATCTAGTGAATTATAATTCTTGAGTCTCCTCCTTGTTTGTCCCAAGGAGACATCATATCAGAGATACGAGAAAATGGGAAAAACAACCTCGAGATGTTTTTAACGGCTTGATAAAAATTACTAAAATATTGCATTAACATAATTTATACGTAGATGGAAAACCAAACTTTTTATTTAGCAGCGATATCACATAATATATGGAACTAGCTTTTGCCCGCGCCTTCGCTCGCGTTAAGAAGTATTATTATTAATTAGGTAACAAAGTCTCAGCCCGATCGGTTTAAAATTGACAAAGTTTCATCCATACTTTCGTCCCTTATTTTATCCCCTTGGGGGTAGAATTGATCAAAATCCTTTCTTAACGAATGCCTGCGTCATAACATCTACCTGCATGCCAAATTTCAGCCCGATCCGCCCCGTGGTTTGGGCTGCGCGTTGATAGATCACTATGTCAGCTAAAACAGCCTTTGAATTTTGAAAGAACCTTTGAGTTATATATAGATATACTAGTTGTCCCGGCAAACGTTTCTTTGCCATATTATAAAGTATATCGCCCATATTATTTTATTGAAGTAACTAAATAAGTATGTCACCATAGCAACGTCCATCGCTATTCCGTAGCACGTAAACAATGCTCGCCGTCAGTCTCGAGTTGTAATAATTTACTATTATTTATTCAACAAATGCACTTATCAACATAAAAAGTACCCAGTAGCCGATTCTCAGACCCACTAAATATGCATATAAAATTTGATTAAAATCAGTAAAGCCGTTTCAGAGACCCCTCCGAAACGGCTTTACTGATTTTATTAATTTAAATTCTAACATTGTGACACGAGAATTTTATATATTAGATTTAGATTAAATCACCCACTAGGTCGATTAGTAGGTTGTAGCGCCCAAACTACTGCTTCGATTTTGATTTATTTGATTGAATTATTAAGCAATAGCTCCAGTGAGTTAATGTAAATAGTTTGTGCTAGTGCACTACAACCTACACAGTACACACCAACATGATCATCTATTTACACACTACTATCATTTCCCTTCCGTCTTCGAGACTGGGTTAAAAGGGCTTTTGTATCGAGTGACAGATATTCATAAGTAATAAATCAGCTGGAACCTGGAAGGGTCGTGGGACCGTCTAGACGGCCTTGTAGGTCCCGGACCTTGAACTCTCTTAAAATAAATGAGCCCAACTTTTTTGTTCCCTTTTCCATGGCGAAATTACAGTCATCGTTACGCCTGATATTTACGGTAGTTATGATTTCCTTTGCGATTATTATTCATTAATAATCGCAAAGGAAATAAAGAATACTAAATTCTTTATTGTGTTTTTTTGTTTTCATCAATCCGTAAAATATGTTACACCTTGTATGTACCTCTGAACATAAAAATTTATTGAAACCTAACCTAACTTTACCTAATATCTTATTAAAATACACCATTACGTCTTACAGCTGGTATGCTCTATGATAAAAATTTCTCATTAAGTTTTATTATCATAATATTTTTTCAAAAATTTTCAAAAATTCCAAATAAATAAATATGTACTTCTATTTCCATCGTGACTTTAAATCAAGACAGACAGGGAAGGAAGATCGAAGGTATCTCTAGAAGCAGGTAGTAAAAAAATCTTTTAGTCTCCTTCATGAATACGGTACCCTAAACAGGTCTATGAAAGTAAAGTTATTCACTTCGCCATCAAAGACAATTTTTTATGGCAAGGTTGTTGAAAATGAAACTATAAAAGAGCTATAAATCGAATGTAGGTTTAATATAAACTTGATATAAAACGTTATAGATGAAAAATAAGTTACGCGAGTTCCTAAACAAAAAGAAAGTGAAATAAACAAGGTCGGAATCAACGCTGTCGCCGCTGCCATAAAGACCGACGGCCGTCCTTGAAAAGGGGGGTCTTCTAGGTACAAATTGGGTTATTACTGTGCGTGGGGGCGTGGGTGGTCGAGACGGGAGGTGCGAGGAGGAGGTCCGATATTCGGTTGCGTGATCCCAACGTGAGTGAAAGGGAGAAATGCCGGTTGGGCGTACCAATGCGCCACCCTCGGCACGCCTCTCCAGGAAGGACTCCCGTTCCAGACTAGGGTTCCGGCGCCGATCATTATAATTACTCTTCAAGGTGAATCGGGAGCCAGTGTTGCCAGACGTCAAACGTCTCCTCCACTCGGATCCACGAATTTCGTGATTCCCTCGTGGTAGACCTCTTTAATGTACTATTGACGGATAATATGAAATATTGTAACAAATTTATCAGCAGTACATAAGTGTTTGCTATGATAAATTTGAAATTAAAAATGTTACTCAGCCCCTGTTAACATAGGAAAAAACTTGTTCATGGCAACACTGAATAATTGACAGCCGCAGCTAAATCCAGGGCGAACCCACTGGGACCTAACTTCCAAACTAACACAAGAACAGTACACTGAAAAGATTTATGTGCTCAAACTCAAAGTAATTTAAATTTTTCTCAACTTTTCACTTAGACATTTGCTTGTATGTTACGTAGAATTTCTGAGGAAAATTAAAATATTAAATTAGTAATTGACACAATCTAATACCTAATAAATAAACTTTAAGAAACATCAAGCACATATCATAGCATTTTTGTAAAGACAACATGCTCTATTAATATTTATTAATTATTTTATTAGTTTAGATTCTCTTGTGACTACTTCTATACACGTTTCTCACGTTTTAGCACATAATATAATATTTCAGCTGCTACAACGTACCTACAGTTGTAATAAAATATGTACCTACATATTGTGTTATATTTAGTAAAAATATTATATCTAGTGGCAAGGGTCAATGGCCGATGATACGTAGCTTGTAATAATATGATGTGCTTTGAAGGAGTGTTCGCTCGCGGCTGTTCGGATCAACTTTTTTTGCATCTAGGCACAAAAGAAACTTGCTCGGTTTTAACACGTGCTTATATTGAGTGGAAGTACAAAAAACGTATTGGCGCTCTTTTGTTTAATTTTACGACTTGATGTTGCTCGCGACTTCATTCGAGAAAAACTCGTTTACCTAGCAGAAATCACACTTTAACCACCGTTAAAACTTTACTATAACCGTTCCCGAGACTCGAAAAATCGTCAAGCAGTCATAATATTGATACTGATCGTATGACGTAGAAGATAATAATATATTTCCTCTTGTTCGTTCTACTACCATACTATAACAATATCTATGGACGCTTCACACCACGTCAGTCTGGCCCCGTGGTAAGTACCTGAAGGACTTGTGTTACAGGTACCAGACAACGGAAATACATATATTTAATACTTTTATACTATATACATATTTAAGATTTTTATTATATCATACACATATTTAATACACATCCAGATCCGGGAACATTGAAAACTTTTTGTTCCGTCGCGTCGGCGGGATTCGAACCCGCGACCCCCGGCTTGAGCTGCCACACACTCAACCAATTGAGCCATAGAGGTCGTCAAATTAAACAATGAAACTAAATTAAACAATTGATAATATTGAGCAAAATATGATAATAATCAAGCTATTGAACCTATTTCTATTCATGTGACTTGACCTGGTAACAATGATAAATATAAAGCGGCTGATAGCGCCGAAATGTATATCCGATTCCAACCATTTTGCTTAGATAAATGTCATGGGTAGATAAATAGCTGATATTAAAAGCAGAATTTACGAACCAACGGATTTTCTAGTCAAAAGCTATTAATAAAGAAACTTAACTTAACTTAACTTTTGTAAATTTGAGTTTTGAGAGAATTTCGAATCTATTGACAGCATAATATTTAACAGAAACAATCAATTTTATACACATAACATACCCATTTAGGCTGCTAAAATAAGTACTTATCCTTTTAAGCTTTGAGAAAACATTTAGAAAATATCACGACTCCAAATTCTCTCAGAGTGAGTTTTCTTCTGATATTTTTAATTATATTTGTTTAATAGTTATAAAGCTTTTAATATAATATTTTATTGCACAGAAACCGCAAAATAGAACCACAATCCAGACCATATTTCAAATCCAGTTCTGCGGTTTTTGTTGTAGATTCACTGTCACCATTATTTTATAAAACTTCCGCTATGATCAAAAAGTTATAAGGAACTCGCTAACAAAGTTTTGCACTAAGTTGAAATTTATTACAAATGATAAATATCGGAATAAGAAATAACTTACAATGAAATAAGTAATAACTAGATTTTAATGAATACCATCAGCACAACCGTTGGCGTAGAAAAAAGCACTAGAATTATTTTAACGTGAAAAAACTATCCTAGTACTAAAAGCACCGCCACGCTATATACTCTTATATATAAAAATGGATTTTCAAATGTGTTAGTCGCGCTAAAACTCGAAAACAGCTGAATGGATTTGGCTGATTTTAGTCTTAAAATATTCGTAGAAGTCCAGGGAAGGTTTTAAAGTGACACGAAGTTCACCGGGACAGCTAGTATTTAAAATAAGTATAAAGTTTTGATTAGGAAAAGGTTACATAGTGTTTAACACTTTCTTAATAATGAATAAAGATTATACTTCTAAATTCCATTATCTATCGGTTTGTGATCTTTCAGCGAACGTACAAAACTAGTTATGTGAAATAGATCTTAATAATTCCATTCACAGAAATGTCACAAAAAGGGGCCTTCAAGTTCAATGTATTTGCTGACAACGGAGCCTACATTCCGATAGCAGATGACGTAACGCTGCCCGGAGGTCGGCATAGCAACATACTGCGTCCCGCATCGAATGTACCATGTACTATGTTATATATAATATGATATACAGTAGCGTAACTTAGTCGTGAAATCATATTTGAGCTACACAGAGCAAAATTGTACGCTTTTTCGATAAGATACTATCTTTTCAATAATTTAGCCGTTTTGAAATCAGAGCGTAGAGCACAAAAAGTTTTACGTGTTTACGGCAAGAGAAAGGGAGAGAGATATATCATATACTACAATGTTCTGTAACTCAGCATCTTAAAATCAAATTCATGTCCATAGACAAGTTTTACGTACATAAAGAGATACTTTCGTTACGTTGTTCAGCTCTTTCAGTCAAGTATCTTTTAAGTCATATAAGGTTATGTATGCGAGCGCCCAATATGGCTGGTACAATATGAAGGTATCAAGGTAGTCTACTGTATATTACTATTTGTACTGTAACCTTAGTATGTGTTGCAGTCATGAAGTCAGATTTCAAAATGACTACGCCTCAGTTTTATTAGTTACAGTATTGTGTGCTACTTATAACGACATTTAATCTTACAATATCTATAGGCTAGTTTAGTTAAAGATTTAGGGATACAAATTCAAATGCAAGTACTGTCATAAAATCACCATAGAACTAGCTTTAAGATCCCAAATCATAAATTATTAAAATATATTATGTACCTATTTTCCAACAGAATTAACGTATAAATTAATATTATTATATTATTATTCAGACGTATTTCACATAAATAAGCCCTTAGCACAAAAACGTTTTAAATTTAAACTGTAGGAGAGACCTTGAGAAATATGTACGGAAATACTTTGGCTTCGAACGATGGCTGGTTCATATCACTATGCATTTGTTTGTTAGATAAAACTGGTTAATCATAGATAATAATAAATATTGCGATAAACTTCTAGAGGCCCTTATTTGGGTACGACTCGTATGTATCAATATCAGCTCTCACATGGTCAATATAGCACGGGTAAATTATGGGAAACATTGCCGAACCACAGTGTAGGCATAAATATATCTATGACAGCAGTATCTGGCATATCACATAAATTTCTAACCTAGCCTAACCGCTATAGATTAGGTAAGGTTAGCTATCTACGTCAATGGCACGGAATATTTTTTTCACAGTACGCAATTAAATTTTATCTTTTCATTATTTCCGCATGAGCGTAGTACAACAATTATAAATAATTACGTGCAAAGGATTTTGTTGTTAATTTAAGTCTATAGACGTTTTTATGCTGACATCCTGAGTTCATAATAATATGTTTGTAACTATTTATAGTTAAAAATTCGAAGCAGCATGTACAATATTTTTTTATTCACTGATTTTTTTCACACGACTATCTTAAGAGTAGGGAAAAGTTGAGTTAATATAAATGTTGAAGATTAAAAAGAGTAGGATATGCTATAATAATTTTAAAGGGGTATCATTTAAAAACTAATTTAAAATCATAGTCCATAATAACATAATCCCTGGCAGGAAGCTAGCTGCATTCTCAGAATTGTAGATAGCTTTAGAGGCTTCGGTCGTAAAAAAACTATTGGGGTCCATGGCCGGGTTCTATAAATATTTTGCAGTTTCGGTTTCGAGGTCACCGACGACGCTAAAGTAGGGTTTGGTCGGGAAATACCTGCGATAGATTAGATAGTCCCGAATAGCTATGGGCCATGGATAATCTATGGTCAAAACTACGAAACGAATGAGATAATTTCATGCTTTTGACGTTAATTATAAAGTGATTATTATGAGTCACCCTGTGTACCATGAGTTCACTGATATTGGTGTTAATATTTAGAATAAGTATCATAAAAGTAAAATGTAAATGAAATATTATATTATCAAGTTAAAAACGAAGTGTGTTTTTCCTTATAGTTCACTCAACTATGGAGCTGCAATGCCGACTAATTTCGTCTGATATATTTTCTAGTCCGTTTAGTCATCGCTAGAAAATGAAGATATAAACAAAAAACATTTCATAGTAACGCCTGATAGAGCGCACTATTATAGTTCTAGGATTTTTTACTCTGTGGCTGCGTTTGTTTGAGTGTGAGTGGTCTATGTCTGAGTATAAGCAAATAGATATCAGGCTCGGCTGTAGTACACCTAGCTATAATATTATTTTTATCGCTACGACATCGACTATAGTAGCTCTAGTAGCAATATTTAAAAAATTTCCAAACGTGGATGTACGAGTAAGTACAATAAATTTTGAAACTACTGTTAACGGCAAAAATAGTTTCAGAATTTCCTAGATGATAAGAGATAGTGCATTTTAATCTCGTGATAAAAAATATTGTACAGATAACGTGAAAATGTAGTCTTATCTAATACTACGAATGTTGTCGAGTAGTAGATACACAAAAAATATTAAGCCTAGACTGAAATTGAGAATAGGTCAAGGCCAAAGTTATGTTAGAGACACACAAATATCTACGAATATTGGACTCCTTCTAAAACGTATTTCTAACTTTTCAGTTGGAAATTGAATTATTAATAAGATTAAAATTATTATTTAGCACTAAAATAATGGCCTTTCTTGTTCGTCTCTATAGAAATTGACATTTAAAAGTATAGCTTTGGCATCGTTGTGTCTCTTCTAGAAGCTATCTGACATTTTAAAATATAGCTTTAGCATCGCTTCCTCTCTTCTAGAAGCTTTACTGCGCTTAGTCTCTCGCCAAAACACAGGAATGAAAATAAACCACGGTGTGGTCGGGTTCGTTAGCCGGGAGCCCGAAATGCCTGCGCCCGCGCATGTGCTAGTTCATATACTGCGCACTTGCAGGATGTTTGTGTGCGTTTATGTTTGACTGATCTGGATCTGGATGCAAAAAACACTAGACCTACATAGTTAGTTTGGCCAGGCTGAGTATGACACAAAAAATACTAGAACGTTGGAAACGTAAAACTTTTTATGAGAAATTGAATAATATTAAGTAGTAGTTTTGTGTGACTTATTATGATATTATAATCTAATAATTATAATTTTATTATTATTATCTACCCGGTGCCCATTTTCCACCTGTTTAAGGCCTCTAAGAAAATTATACATACATATTTCTCTTACAAGAATACAATAAGAAAAAAATGTTTATAGCTATATAATGAACGTGTACGAAACTTATTTACGGTAGTTAAATGTTGCATTTGACGTAGATTATATACGAAGGGCATCGGCCTTAAACTTTATTTTAATTTTAGGCCTGTTGGCCTTCGCGATGTCTTAGTGCATGGTCGGTTTTTTTCCAAAATCTCGCCTCAAACTTGTTTTGTTTCCACGGACTGGGCGGTGGACTTTGTCCTCAACGAACGAAAATTTTAAATGCCAGCATTATTCGTCCCAAATACATTATTGGAACTTTGTAACTTGTAAGTAATCGTTTCATACATACAATATCAATAGTTTTTTGAAAATGTTTGATAGATGAAAAGCTTTTTAATATTCCGTTTTAATAATTTCATTAATTTGTCATGAATCTAAAAGAAACTTAAAATAATTATGAACTACGATATTTATTAATATATTAAACATATAAATACACATATTTTTATTACTATATTAAACAATACATTTAAATGTGTTAAAAACTTTTAGACCATTCATTATAATATTTCACGATAGTTAAACGATGCTACATTTTATTTATTTGTATTTTCAAATTAAAAAAAAAATGTAATTAATTATCTTATAGCAAAAAATTTAAAAATGCCATAAAGTTCCGTTAATGATAAAAAAAAATAATTTAATTTATAAACATTTGACACAAGCACATTTATAAATTTTAAATAAGTATGCGTCATTTATTTGACTAAATCGAGGGAATTAAATCTAATACAAAATATCAATTTACAGCTGCGAAAATCGATTATTTTCGAATAAATAACGATTAATCGTGACCATAGATATAAAATTTCAGACACATTTTAGACTCACATTTTTTATTTTATTTTAATAATAGGTAAACAAAAGGCTTAATAAACAATACGTAAACAAATTTTTGCTTAAATAATAACGGTTTAAGTTAAAGAATCTGCAGACTAGAGAATTGTTTACGTGCTTGTAATTTGGCCATGATAATCATGGTGGCTATGGCGAATTATGTATTTGCTTATAATAATACTTTCAAAAAAAAAAAACAGCCGCATTCAAAAAGATTTAATTACAAGTCTTATGCTTAATTTAATGAAGATTTTGACATAAACTAAATATTTCTGTCGTCATCCTCATTAAATTAAAGTTAAGCAGTCATTAAAACTCTCTGAGTGAAAAAAGTCCTTTATTCAAAGTCAAACGCATCCTCGCTACGAAATGCACTCGTAGCATCGTAGCGATGCAGCTACCGCGTAGACGTCTACACCGTAGACGCTCTACGAAACTGCATGTGCAAAATATTTGCACAATCTGACTTTAGTATTCGTACTGCGCAGTATCTTACTATAATATTATGATGACTACATAAAAGTATAAACGTAACGCTCAAATATTTTGTACTATTTTTATTAAATGACAAGGAAAATCAAAGGAATAAACTGCATATTCAAAATATTTGCACAATCTGACTTTAGTATTCGTACTGCGCAGTATCTTACTATAATATTATGATGACTACATAAAAGTATAAACGTAACGCTCAAATATTTTGTACTATCTTTATTAAATGACAAGGAAAATCAAAGGAATAAACTGCATATTCAAAATATTTGCACAATCTGACTTTAGTATTCGTACTGCGCAGTATCTTACTATAATATTATGATGACTACATAAAAGTATAAACGTAACGCTCAAATATTTTGTACTATCTTTATTAAATGACAAGGAAAATCAAAGGAATGTAATGTAAAATTACTTGAATTGTTTTGTGTTTACTGTTTAGGTGGTAATAATATCTCAAATGTAATCGAAATCTAGTGTTATTATCAGATAGTTTGCAGTTTTATAAATGTAAAAGGATATAATATATTATATTATATAAAACTTTGGCTCGAAACGATTGTTTAGACCATTATAATATAATTTATAAGCGAATAATAATCGTTGAATATAATACCCCATTTCTGTCGTCGGTTGAAATGAAGCACATTGCAATCTCCACAGACAGATGTTTGTGAGAGCACATAATGGGCACATGGAAAACACATTGCGCATAATTAATGACTTCTTAATATTAACAAAAAAATATTGTATGGTAATTATAAGAACAACTTCATTTGAATAGGCTTATCTAGATATTTTTTAGAACCTGATCTGCCTAAGTCATTGACCTTCAAAATAATTTTCATCTGCCTGAGAATATCAATCGAAAACAAAGATGTTTCGAAATATCGGTATTATTCTTTTTTTATTATGCTCAATATTTTACACGAAATCATAATATTTTCATGTTCTTATATTCGATATTATATCGACTCTTTGACGTAAGTAGTTAAAAGATTGAAAAGAAACCACTTCTTTAACTGATTAGTGATTAGAGTATGAAGCACTGGCTTCAGATTTTCTTAAGCGTTGAATGATTCAAATCATCTAATCACAGTCTGGCGACTGATTATAGATCGAATACAAGAAAAAATAATAATAATTAAAATTTGAATTGAGATGGGAATACCCTATTTTCTGAAAGCATAGTTAACGTGCAGTGGAAAATTTTTACTTTTTAAGTAACAATCATTTGGCCTGATATATTGTATCATCAAGGGTGCTTTTATTATTATTTTATGCAAACACAAGAGTTTGTCAAGTTTTGAGCGTACATTAAGGACTGGTTTCGTAATGAAGTGAATTTTTATAAAGTTCATAGTAATTCTAATACTCATATCTAATTCTAACGATTACGCGTGCGAAATACAATACGCAGCCTATTCTCATGATTAGAATGCCGTTTCGATTGCTCTGTCAACGGCTGTCTCTACGGCACCCACACGTGCTGTTTCAAGCGCGAGTGTGATAGAATGCTATCACAGCGACACTTTAACTTTTCGTGCTCTTAAACTAAAGATTGAAAAAAAATACTTTCCAATACCCACCCTATTCAATAAAATTATATTGTGATTTGCAACAAGCTACAGGCACCAACTTTATAGTAAAACTCATACCTACATTGAAAAATATTTTACTTACTTCAAATAATATTTTCAAATAGAAAAAGCTATTCACATATTCAATATTAATTTATTAATTTAAAATTGCTATTGAATTTAACATTGAGTGATATCAATGTATGGAAGGGCCCGTCTCAGTATCATCCGTGCGCCTTGACCCAAATCTGCTCCCGCAGCAGTCGGCAGTCGTGACCCTCCACAACATCGCTATGGCTTAAATACTATTCATTAGAGCAGGGCTTCCCAAACTGTCACTGTGAGCCCCTAGAGCGCTAAACTCGCAGCCTTAATCTAGGCCATTGATTCCCAAAGTGGTCCCGGTGGACCCCATGCCACGGGAGCCCGATAGGGGTCTATGCTTGCGTGGAAAAAAAATGGGGGTCCACGAGTCGTTAACGGGGGTCTACAAAAATTTTGTGACCCGATTTGACTTCTCCTATGAATATAGGCAGACAATATTTAAATATTAATAGCCGATTAAATATTACAGAACGAGGAGATTTAGAAATGAGTAAGAGTGTGGTAATTTTTGTGTTAAGTAGCTACAAAACAAGAAAATATTTGCGTTTACTTTTTACCACTCCGAAGTGAATGTGTTACAGTCAAAACTCTTAACCAGTCAAAAGTACTATTGACTAGCAAAATCAGTCAAAACTACTTTTGACCGTATGCTTTAGTCAATATTAATTGTGACTAAAATAACAGTTAAAAGTACTTTTGCCCAATGAAGTTGGTTAAAAGTACTTTTGACTAAGTGATTCAGTCAAAAGCGGTTTTGACTGGTTGTATCGTGCTAATTTTGTAGTCACTAGAGCGTCATGGGGACCTAGTAGGTTTTTTACATTAGGTAAAACTGATAAAAAAATAAGAAGAGCGTTTTTTATTTTAGCGGTGGGTTCAGAAACTGCGGCCATTTTAAAGTTTTGAAAAAGAAAATATACTCAGAAAATTGCTTATTTTGGTCAGTTATTATTATATTTTAGACAACAAGGACTAAATCATTCAGTTAAGTGCAAAATAAAATATCTGCGAAGTTTAGTTAGGAAAATATGAAGGTTTATTTTTTTATATTTTAAAATGTTCCTACATGCTTACCTTATCTTTGAATCGTCAGTGCTTTTTATGGAAGCTTCTTTGAGGTATACTAAACATCCCCTATATTAATCTGACAGATCGGATGACATTTCAATATTTAAAAAAAAAATTTTAACCCACCACGTGAGAAATCTGATTTCTATACCATGATAACGAGACACATGTAGGAAGCCTATAAAAGCTTAATCTGACACGCTCGAGCTACTCCCAAAATCCCCTCTTCCCCTCCTCTACTAGCAATATAAACCAGCAATAACTTTGCATATTCTATATCACATTATTGTCCTGCAATGATAGCCCACTGCTTCAGTTCATCTTAAAATTGAATATTTTTTAACATTCGCGGCATTCTATGTGGGAGTAGGAATAAGTGCAGGATTTGCATCATATTTCGTTATACTCGTAAGTGACAGAGTACAGACGATAATTATTAATTTCGCGAAAGAGTTCTTGCGAAAAAATTAATAAGTTTGGAGTGCACTGCATTATAGTATGTAGAGTATTTATAGCTAATATGTAGGCTAATACAGACAAAACATCTGCAGACGTACATTAACTATCAAATATACTTAATTATAGGTATCAGTAAGATGCATATACTACTTAAACAAGGGTATGAATAGAACGATCCTCGTCCAATAATTTTCTAAAGGAATACATGAAAATATTATGTAGTTTTAATTAAATCCCTCTACCCTATTAGTTATTATGTCCAATATACAGGGTGTAACAAAAATAAGTGATAATACTTTAGGGTGTGTACGTGTTCCTTGTAGAGAGTTCACTGTGAAAGTAGCAGCTCTGAAAGACGATTTTCTTTTCACTTTTGTTTGGGCAAGGGCCCGAGCTCACGAATTTCCCCATACAAAAGTGAAAAAAAAATTTGGTCTTTCAGCGCTGCTACTTTCACAGTGAACTCTCTACAAGGAACACGTACACAGCCTAAAGTATTATCACTTATTTTTGTTACACCCTGTATAAGCAGGCAGTACGAAAGTAAGAAGATATACCAAAATAAGAAGGTAGCTTATTTTAGTTCACTACTAAAAGCTGCTTTCTTATTTTTGGCAACAACCGTACGAACTACTGAAACAAAGCTGCACACAGTAGGTGCTGGAAGGCGTTGAAAGGTACCTTATTATTGAGTGCTTATTTTGCTCGATAATTCCCACTCGTGGAAATTTAAATATTAATTATAAGCTACATACACAATATTGTATTCAGTAGGTACCAAAACTCCGCCCTAAATAATGAAGTAGGTACTTACTAAAATAGATGCCTATTTTGAGAGGCATAGAAATAAAGCTGCCTACACAAAATATTCGGCTATCAATGGCGGTGTCGCGAAAGTCGCGGCATTATGTGGTACCGGTCTCGGAACTGGTTCTCTGTCCTTGGGCGGCGGAGATTTCCGCATGCGGCCCCAGCGCAGGGCTCCGCTGAATATTCACGCAACGTAGCGCTTGAAAACGCATATTATTATATATTTTTTTAATTTTTTACAAGGCAACAGGCAGCAGTTGATGCCAAACTATTTGAAAATTGAAAAATAGGAACACTGTCAATAAATAAAATGTAGGTATTTAATCCTACCTCTTGTAGTTGACCCATGCTACGGTTACATACCTAAGGAATATATTTTATTTTCTACAACATTTACAAAAATAGTTGTTAATAAAATATTATTATCTTAGATGCCGATAGATTCAATATTTTTAAACATTAATTCCCAAAATCTGAACATTCTTTGTCTTAGGAAAATAGGCATGTCTAAGCTTTTGTAATATAATAATCATGTTGGAAGGTGGACATAAAATACTTTTACCATCTGCCAGACCAAGCCTACTTGTTAAACTGGTCCGAAGGTGCAAAATTTTATAATCTTTTTTAGGGTTCCGTACCCAAAGGGTAAAAACGGGACCTTATTACTGAGACTTCGATGTCTGTCCGTCTGTCGGTCTGTCTCCAGGCTGTAATTCAAGAACCACTATAGCAAGACTCCTGAAATTTTCACAGATTGTGTATTTCTGTTGCCGCTATAACAGCAAACACTAAAAACAAAATAAAATAAATACTTAAGGGGGGCTCCCATATAGCAAACGTGATTTTTTGCCTTTTTTGCTCGTATTCAATAATGGTAGCAGTTAGGCACTTGAAATACTCACAATATTAATAATTATATTTGTACTTTAATAATAAAATTAAAATTAAATAAATATTAAACGGGGGCTCCGATACAACAAACACAATTTTCTGCCAACTTTTGCTCTATAACGGTACGGAACCCTTCGTGCCCGAGTCCGACTTGCACTTGGCCGATTTTTTTGTGTTTAATAGAACTCGGCCTCAAGACATTGGCAAAATATACCTACTGACCAAACACGTTAGACAAAAAGGTGTTACCGACTGTAGGAATCCGTAATAAAGTTTGGTCCAAACTTCGAGAATAATCAAAAAACTAAACACTGAAAATGTTTGTTAAAACTGATAAATTTCTAATAAGTACTTTGTTAAGCTAAATCAACAAAATTTTATACCTATTATAAGATAATATTTCATCAAGCCCCAAGCGGCCACATCCGGCCGCGATAACAATGAAAAAGCTATTGTGTCTCGTTTTGCCACGACTGATGGGATATTATGTTGATTACAATAAATAGGTACTTAATTAAAAACAATTTCTATTTCCTAGGCATTAGCCATAAGAATGTTCTTATTTCGTTTTCGTCTAATAGTAGGTATTAATAAGGTAGTCTTAATTTTTATCGATTTTGGCTGTTATCTACAAAATTTAGAATCAAAAAGTATTAGGTACCTACTTTATCGCACACCCCAAACATCATGTAATAATTTTTATTTGAAAGGGCTAACTTGAACGCGCTAATCTCAGGAACTACTGGTACGATTTGAAAAATTATTTCAGTGTTAGATAATCCATTTATTGAGGAAGGCTATAGGCTATATTTTATCACGCTAAGACTAATAGGAGAATGAGGAAAAAACGGGGGAAATTATTTGAAAGGGCTTATCTCGCGAACTACTGGAGCAATTTTTATGTTACCTATTTGGCACAGATAAGAAGTAGACCATGTGAAGAATCATAGGCTATAGATTTTAATCATTTTTTCAGTGGCTATATATTTTATACCCGTGCGACGCCGGGGCGCGTCGCTAGTTAATAATAAATTTAATATTGTTGTAAACTCGCCTAAAAATTTTGTGGATCCTATCTACTATCTTTTCTTTTCACATAACGACCTTAATGACCATAGCAAGAAGATTCGTTGTTGGTATCAGCTGCTACAGCCGTGTGTCGCTGACCGTACCTTGTTAGGGTTCCGTATCCAAAGGGTAAAAACGGGACCCTATTACTGAGACTTCGATGTCTGTCCGTCTGTCCGTCTCTCCGTCTGTCCGTCCGTCCGTCTGTCCGTCTGTCTGTCTCCAGGCTGTAACTTAAGAACCGCTATAGCTAGACTTGTCTTTGTCGTCAGTAGAGCATACAGTAATTTCTATGAGCTATAAATTTTACGCTTAGGTACATTGGCTACAAAGTGCCTACGAACGAGCATCACACTTGACATGCACACACGGTATGTGTCAGCATAATGCGGCTGTAAATTCATTGTGTAATGGGCGAGTCGTGTTTTAAATTAGGCCGTCCCTCCCTAAAGCGCCCCGCGCATCGCTATCATTATCAAAACATGATCTATTCAACTCTTAACGCATCTAAGAAACGCATGCTACTACAATTTTAAAATGTAAGCGAGAAGCGCCATCTGTGCTATCTTTTACGAACTTCCAAGACAATAATATTTTAACAAAGGAGAATTTTAGATTCAGAGCTTTAATCATTACCGATATTGTCTCAATCTTTAATAAATAAATTTAAAGATAATAATATTTTCAACAGGTAGACTAAAAGTAGAATATTTAGGTTTTCTTTTCAACAAATAATGACACTTGGACATGGCTAATAATGTTCGTTGAACTAAAAACAAGGAAGGAGAAGTATTTTCGATATGCTTGCCAAATGCCAAAAAATGTCAATGTCACTGTCATCCGCATCAAAAAGTCAGACAGGTTAGATTTTTTCCTGAAAAAAGCCATTTTTATTGCGTAAATCTCTCCAAAATGACTTCGGTTGTGCGCGCTGGACACCTGGCTCCGTACTTCAAGGCTACATCTAATGTTCTAACGAATGGCCTGAAGCCTGTGGTCGCTGTTCCTTCCCCAGCAGACAAGTTGGTTGTCCAGCCCTTGCCCAAAACTTCGACCGTACAATCGTTGAATGGTGCTCTTCCCATCAACAGTTTGAAGGTCAAGCACAGCACTCGTGGTAAGTAATGAGTATGATGCGATATCCAATTCAGAAAATGGTCGATATTCTAAAAGTGACGTTACATAACATTTGCCAATTCCAGCTGCAACGCAAGTAAGGTTTGCGCACACGGACATCTCGTACCCCGATTTCACTCCTTACCGCCGCAAGGAAACTCAGGACCCTACTGCGAAATCAGAGGACAATGTTGACGGACGCCAATCCTTCACCTACCTTATTGCTGGAGGTAATTTTCTTTATTATTTTAAACCATTACGTCAAGGACAACTTTTATTTGTACTATACAATAAGGTTTCGTAGCAACACTAATATCCAGGCCCCAGCTAAATCTCTAGTGATCAATTCAGAAAGCATCACCTATAAACAATATTGGATAAGGCCGAAAACCACTTGGGAAAAGAAAGATAATATTTTTTACATGGACGTAAGTGGATGAATTGGATAACTAACATTGTATAACTTAGGAGCGATTACAAATTTTTTTCCCTTGTAATTTGTATAAACCTTGTAACTTACCTTATTCAACATCTGGCTAACACATCTGCGTATAGTAGGCTATGCATAAAATCCATATTTTTTTCACATCCCATATTTATTATTTAATAATTTTTCCTCTCTTAACCTCCTCAAGAATGAAAGAATATTTTGACTTCCCATTAGCTACATACTTTCTTTTATGCCTTAACTAATCATAACCTCTTCTGCACTGTTTATAGTACATACTAGCGACCCGCCCCGGCGTCGCACGGGTATAAAATATATAGCCACTGAAAAAATGATTAAAATCGATAGCCTATGACCACGTGGTCCACTTCTTATCTGTGCCAAATAACATAAAAATTGCTCCAGTAGTTCGCGAGATAAGCCCTTTCAAATAATTTCCCCCGTTTTTTCCACATTCTCCTATTAGTCTTAGCGTGATTAAATATAGCCTATAGCCTTCCTCAATAAATGGGCTATCTTACACTGAAAGGATTTTTCAAATCGGACCAGTAGTTCCTGAGATTAGCGCGTTCAAGTAAAATAATCTCCATGCCAAATTTCAGCCAAATCGGTTCAGCGGTTTGGGCGTGAAGAGGTAACAGACAGACAGACAGACACACTTTCGCATTTATAATATTAGTATGGATGACTAGCTGTCCTGGTACACATTTTTTGTTGCACCAATACTTAACGAATTTGTTAAAATTTCTTACCCTTTAAACCTTTTCTAGACTGAAAATATGTATTATGATACATATTTTATATAGGATTATACATATATAGTAAGTCAAAACTATAGTTTTGAACTACCGAAGTTTGAAGTTTACCGGTTCAGTGGTTCTTTCTTTTTGACCACACCATTGAAATTGCAATCAATATGAGATGCATTTTGTACATCTTGGTAATATATTTTGTACAGCGCAATAATTTATTTAAAGATAACATAATGAGAAAGTTGCCAAGTTTAAGAAATGTCTTAGTAAATCACATTTTTACTTGGACACTGCTTAGTTAATAATAATAATATCTATGGACGCTTCACACCACATCAGTCTGGCCCAGTGCTAAGTACCTAAAGGACTTGTGAGTTGTGTTACAAGTACCAGACAACGGAAATATATATTTTAATACTATGTTACCTACGAATAATAAAAACTAAGGAAGAGTAACTCCATCAAAAAACAGGCTCCAAAATACTTGTCAAAAAAGCGTACCTTAGGTACACATTTCAATACATTTGCAATATTTAGGTGGCCTTGTATAGAGGCTGACGTTACATGACAGTTCAAAAGGAACCAAATTTTAAACTCTAATAGTATGGGAGTTACATTTCCTTAGTTTTTATTATTCGTAGTATGTTACATATATTTAAGATTTTTATTATATCATACATATTTAATCCAGACCTTCTCATCCTCACCACTGAGCCCAGAGCCACAGAGGTCGTCGAATTTTTAATACCGCTAACCGCACTTCACAAACTTTTTCAAAATAAACAGTAGCTTGTATTGTATTTATCCAAAGCTTTAGTAGTCCAGGTAGTAGGTATGTAGTTTTTATGGGAAAGTGTAACAAAAATTAATCCATCCATCCTCACAAACTTTAATGTTTCTGATTTCAGCTGGCAGCGTCGCTGGTGCTTATGCTGCCAAGTCGGTGGTCACCCAGTTTGTGTCATCAATGTCTGCCGCTGCTGACGTTTTGGCCTTAGCCAAAATTGAAGTCAACTTGGGAGATATCCCTGAGGGAAAGTCTGTTACTTTCAAATGGCGTGGCAAGCCCCTATTTATCCGTCACAGGTAATTAATACATGCGAAATTTTATGATTTTTAAGAAGGGTAAAAACGGGACCCTATTACTAAGACGTCGTTGTCTGTCCATCTGTCTGTCTGTCTGTATGTCGCCAGGGTGTATCTCAAAAAAAATTCAGAAATCTAGCTATAGGGGATAGCTAGACTTCTGAATTTTTTACAGATTGTGTAAATTTGTTGCCGCTATAACAACAAATACTAAAAACAAAATAATATTAAAAGGGGGGCTCCCATACAACAAACGTGATTTTTTTTGCCTTTTTTGCTCGATATCAATAATGGCAACAGGTAGGCACTTGAAATTCTCACAAAAGCCAGGATATACGTGTTCTTCAATAATAAGTAATAATATTAAAAATAAAATTCATATTTAAGGGGGGCTCCCATACAAAAAACAATTTTTGGCCTATTTTTGGTCTACAACGGTATGGAACCCTCTGTGCGTGAGTTCTACTCGCACTTGGCCGATTATTTTTAGAGTTTGCGATCTTGGCAACATATTAATTTTTCGTGGCTTTTTGGAATACTGGTGCTATAACTGTGTGTGTATCTCCTTTGATTGGGATTCACTTCGTAACATATCCCTGGAGCACAAATAAAAATATCAAATTTTTATTTAATAAATAGCATTATCAATATGTATTATGAAAAGTTGTAAATAAAAGAAAATGATTTCAGGACCGCAAACGAGATTGCCACTGAGAAGGCAGTGCCAGTAGACCAGCTGCGTGACCCGCAGACCGACGATCAGCGCGTCAAGGACCCCAAATGGCTCGTCGTCATCGGTGTATGCACGCACTTGGGCTGCGTGCCCGTGGCCAACTCTGGAGATTTCGGAGGCTACTACTGCCCGTGCCACGGCTCCCACTACGACGCTTCCGGCAGAATCCGCAAAGGACCCGCCCCACTCAACCTCGAAGTTCCCGAACACAACTTCCTCGACGGAGGTCTACTAGTCGTAGGTTAAAGTTGAGTATTAATAGGCAATTTATTTATCATCTTAAGATCATAAGATTGTACAACAATAGAAATTAATAAAACATGATCAGTTAAATGTTTCTTTTTAAATGAGGTTTTCCACTTCCTGTCTAATAATGGATTGATTGAAATTAATAATAATAATATAATATAATAATTTATCATAATAATAAGAGAAATGAGGCTTGCACGTTTTTAGTTGTTGAAGCCCAAACTATCTAAAGATATGACAAGTCTGCCTAATTTGCTTTAGGCTAGTGTGGGTTGTCAAAGTTTTCCCATATCATAGCTACAAATTATGTAGATAAATATTGTCATTTGTCACCACATTTGTAACACTTTGGTTGAATTTCATAGGATTGTTCAGACACACAAATAAAAACAAATCATTCTTTCTTGTTTTCTTTTTACTTTTTATTTATAGTTAATTTTCTTTTTTTTATTTTAGGTATGCTTGAGACAGTTATAATCTACATAACATCTAATATAGACTACTAAAATTTACATACATTTACAAAATATTAATAACTGGGAAATTTTGAATAGATGTGCAGTTCTGGTTTATTTAAAAATAAGTAAATTGAACATATTTGATTAATAATTTTTAATGTTAATTTTAAATTAAAAGTCATTAGGCCTGTTGAACTGATACAAAATAAAGCAAAATATCAAATAGGAACTGAGTCAAAAATACATTATTCATATATTTTAATTATTAAAATGTCTTAAAAGTTATTATAAATCAAGATTTTTATTGAATATACTTAATTATGCTGCATGAATTCTTAAAAGCACTGATATGAACGTATCCCAGTTGTAATATGTTTTAGACGAGTTGCACCACAAAATGTACACATAAACTAAGTAACAAAGTTAGAAGACGTAACTACATTATTTACACAAGAACGTTGGATGTTTTGGCAAAATAATTTAATTACAACTAAGTAAATCTGAACACATGAATGAAATGAGATGGATAAGGAATCGCACTTATACCGAAACGAGCTGACTATAAATATTAACTTTGTAAACAAAAAAATATATTTTGTAAACTACATAACATGTAAAGAAAATATTAATATAACAGTATGCTACTGCAAAGAAAAGATAAGTCGTATGGTGTAAAGTCACCTGTGTTAAGATTGAATTTTTTATTATTGAGCATGGACGTATAAAAAAAGGCGGACGGAGTCCCACCATACACAAAACTGTGTCGTTCAGAGTCGGCCAGCTGGCTGTATGTACACGGTCCGCACGCACACATTCTTGCGCTAGTCCATACCATTTGACAGGCGTAAGAATGTGTGCGTGGCCGACTCTGAAGAAAAGTGAAGACACAGTTTTGTATATAACTCTGTCCGCCTTTTTTTCTACGTTCATGTTATTGAGTATGTTATTTAGAAAATTAATGAATTAAGCTTTCACGGCCTTAGCTATATTGCTGTCTCACTTTAGTCATGCCGTCAATAAAGTTAAAGAAAGAAAAGTAAGAAATCAAATTAGTAAAATCAGTAAATGTTATTATTAGATATTTTATTGTCGCTTTTTAAAATTTCAATTTAACACCATCGAGTTCGAATTTAATATCTTAAATCCCAAATATTGCATTACTCAATGTCGTGCTGTCTTTAAGGATAATTGCTAGTTTTAGCCCAACGCAACAAAAGTAACAAAATCCCCTAAAAAAAGTAATTGTATATTTTTATAAACATTGTTAAACGTGTCTTCAAATGTCACTACTCTAATGGTATGCAAATTAACAAAAATACTAATATGTATAGTCAGCTCTAAATTCAGGACCTAGGAACGATTGTAGCTCTTATAATAATCATCCAATACAGAAGAAACAATTCAAAATAAAAAGTCACAATGACACAAATTACTTACGTTCGTATTCTGTTCACTCGTTCGTAGGTCCCGACTTGTGCCCAAGAATACAATTTTTATCGATACAATGAAATAACTGATCAACATGATGTGCTCGTATCGATACGAAATGCATTTGAGAATTCTACCTAGCAAATAAATACTTAACTTAAACCGAACTCCACAGATAGACCGACGAATGAAAATTACACCTGAGTAAATGAACGAATGAGTTGTGATATGGCACAGGGTTTAAGTATGGAGTTAAAGCGAGCGCACTATACATCGGTAAATAACTGACATACAACAAAAAGAGTCATGCAAATGGAATTATTACACTGAGGAGATATTATATTTACTATTTATCTATAAGAATATAGTCTCGAGTCTAGTTAACATTGATACTTTTAACGCGATAACATTCATACTTCATAGTAATATTTTTTGAACACAGATTATCGAATTACATTCAAATTGTAGACATATAAATTCTATATTTGGGAAAAATATAATAAATCTATAACGCACATGCGTGACATATAATACTTTCATTAGTTTCGTGGGTTACTTTATTTATAATTACCTAGTTTCGTGAATATATTCGAATTAACTGTTGTTCTGTAAATATTTTCTATATATCAACAACGGGAGGATCGTTTGTGCGACGAGCGGAAAGTAAAGCGATCTCTCTGTCAATGGCCAAAGAGTATTGTCAAAAGTACGTTCGCCTACCAAATTCGGGGTGAATCCTAACCGCGGCTACAACACCGGAAGCTCATACAAATTATTGAGACTAAAATATTTATTCTACGGGATGAAATCACTTATGTTCGAGGAGCAATCGTGGGGTGCCATCACCGGGACAAGCGGAGCTGTTGCAAGAGACGTAAGCGCCATTTGTTATTCGGTGGTTTCAGCGGACGCGGGTGCGTGACGTCACATTAGCGGGATGATTCAGAATTCCCGTTCGACTCGGATTCGAGAACGATATTGGTTAGGCGACCGTTTACTGGCTGATATTTCAAATCCGAATCGAATTTGGAATGACAGTTCAGCAGTCGGCAGTGTAGACGGGCGCGAGGTCTAGGGTGAGGTGTCGGAGCGCGCGGTCGCGGATGGCGGAGCGGGAGGCGCGCGAGGACTTGATGATCTGCAGCACCATGGCCTTGCAGTCGTGGCACACCGCCATCTGCACGCCGCGCAGCCGCTCCGCCGCGCACGCGCCCGCCACGCCCGTCACGCTGCGGCCCAGACGAGCTCTGAAAAAAAAAAGTACTATCAGATAAGGCAGATGGAGGACCTAAGCACATAATTTGATCGCGTTACGTCAAACCCATCCGACCGATCACAGCAGCTAACATTGAATTGACCATAAGCCGACCAAATAACGTAGGTCCGTCAACTGCCTAGCAATCAATTTCCTCGATGGTACATAATATACAATATCGTACATAATATAGTGTCAGTCACACAAAAGTATGTAATTTTGTGAGTTCACGAATTATATTTTAGGTGAGTAATATCTAATATCACTTTCTCTTTCTTTAATAATATCTTTAATAATAATATGGATATCTACTGCAGTATTTCTAAGCTGGGAAACAAGTTTCGTAACGAAAGTTATTTGGTCTACAAGTTATATAACTGCAAAGTTTTGACGCTAGAGTGCAGCACCAGCATAGACAGCAAACAAGTTTTGTTCGACGTTTGACAACGTTTCTGTCAATATTCTGTTACGAGTTACGACGTGTGCAGCTCTATTTACTGTATGTAGTACTAAAGTGCAACATGGCTTTAAATGAAAGTGGGTGGTAAAGGAGAACTGTTAAAAATGATGTAATGAAATGTTTTTGTATGATGGCAGCGTTAGTTCCTTTTTTCGCCACGTTCATATAAAGCCTTGTCGAGCTGTAGTAGCGCCATCTGGTCCGATGTTTGCGTAATATTCCCTAAATACTACAAGATGTAAACCACCGATGCCCAGTTCCTGAGGGGTTTCGACAGGGTTTATCTTTTCACTAGCGCTTTTGATTACGTCAAAACTTTAACCAATCAAAACATGCGATGGATGAACTCCTGCAAAACTCAGAAACCGGATATGAGTCGTGATTCATGGGTAAAACCATTTACTAGTCCAACTACACACCTGCGTTCCAAGGTAGACAAAGGCGTGGTGACGCAGGGCATACTGCCGGGTCCGTCTTGCGAGCGGTCCACGAACCCGAGCGCGGACGGGCCGCGCGACGTCGGGGCGGACGCGACGGGTGCGCGCCGCGCCGGTACCGGGCTGTTCGGCGCGCTGCCGACTGTGTTCTCTACCGCACCCTGAAAATGGAGAATGGTTTTATGAGTGCCTAGTAACGACGGCCTACATTATAATAACTGATAATAGTGTTCGAATGTGTTCGTTTTCTTATGGAAATGTCAGAAATGAGACAAGGCAAATCAGAACACTATCAACGACATGGTACTTGCGACACAACACTTGTGTCCTCCTTGTACCATCAATGTATCATGAAATGCATTAATATTTTTAAGACCACACACCACACTTCCACAATTTTTCCTGCTCCAAACACGTAGGTATTATTGATTTAAGCTTTAAAGTACCTACTAGATATTAAGGCTGTTATAAATAGTCAGTACTTAAGATGCGACCCGATCTCAAGACGCGGTTCGGCTCTGTGATTGGTCCAAATTTTGACAGCCAACCAATCAGAGAGCCTGAACCGTGTCTTGTGACCGAGATGCATCTTGAGTACTGACTATTTATACCAGCCTAAAAGTTGTTTTACCAACCATGATGATTTGCATTAAAGGATAACTTTGAATTCGAAGCAGCAAGAAAATAATTTGCTAGGTACTTACACTGTGTTCGGGTGACAGTAATCGCGACATGAGGCTGCGAGGGAAGGTGGAGTTCTGCTCGTCATCCGGCGACGGCAGCAGCGACGGGCTCAGTAGCACCACCGGCACGTGAGCGAAGTGCTCCGTCGGGATACGCATCTAGAATTACATTGGATTGGCATCTTAGACCGTTACAAATACAAATTACAAATAACCAAAGTGTTCACACGGCGCGCTGTGTCGTCGCAACGCACACATGACGGACAGCAGCCCCTGAGACGAAGCGGGAGGGGGTGTTGATTTTAAGACTACTTCGTAATGACGCTGCGATGGCGCAGCTCCCATTTGGCCAGCTATGCGTCAAACGGCAGCGCTGCGTCGACTCAACGCTGACGCAACGCGCCGTGTGGACTGGCTTTTACAGTTTGTATGGAAAAGGAGTAAGCCACAGAACACATTAAATGTGTTCTGTGGAGTAAGCGTACTTACAGGTAATTTACTAAAAGGCAAGTCGAAGCCAACTAATGTAAGTGGCTTAATAATTTTGGTGTCGTTTTCATTAGGAAATCGAAACAACATTTCAATCTAATTAGATTGAAGATTGGAGTAGAGAGAAGTGGAATACTTATACTTCTATACCAGTACTTCAAAGTTATGTTGAATTTGTAAGTGAGCGCCATCTATGCGTGGCTTACTGACAGTTTCGCTTTTTATCCTTACAAGTACCTATACTAGGCATGTTCAGCACTTGACGATGGGTATAATTTATAACTTACCTTAGAGCAACATTTTTGGCAGACAGTCTTTTTACACAACTTGCACTTCTGTCCCCAGGGGCCGAATATACCGAACCTCGTCTTCAGACATAGGAAGCATACCTGAAAGGAAATAATTTATTAGAAACTGTGCCAGAGGATTCAAAAACATTTTCTATCTCTTTATCTCGATTAAAACATACCCGTCTCTTTTCAACGTCCTCTTTGACTCTGCCTTCGACAGGAAGAACTTCAAGCTCAGCTTTAGTCAGTACAGATCGTATGTGCACAATTTCTTCTAACGTCAGAGAGAGCCGATCATCAGACATGATGGCGTCTTGCCATTGTTTCTGAAACATTTTTCAAATAAAAAATTTTGACAAAATTCATGGGACAACAGTTTTCTAAAGCTACCTATGTGCTTGCGATGAAAAAAAAACTAGTTAACTACAACTCTATTAGATGTGGAATAAAGCATAAATCGAAAGCTACGTACTTAATAAAAAGTATTCTAGCATAATATCATTAATTAACAATCGAGCATGTTTATCATTTAAATACCTAATTATTATTAATTAGATACACTTTACTATAAAAACTAATTAACTATTAAGATCATAAGCGTACCTAGGTACTTGATTTCTATAGACTTTCACTATCATTAATTAGGAATCATTTTATATTTATGTACCTAATACAATGAAATAGATAATAAAAAGCAGGCATTCCGCGTTTTAAAATAAAACGTGTTTGTTTGTTTTCTACAGTACTCAAGAGTTAATTAATAATAATAATTAGTTAGAAAGATATTATTATAATTTAAGTATAACCAAATAGTATCGAAATGGAGCGTAGCGCTACTGTAGAGAATGTAGTTATTGTAAGTAAACTGTCTGTGACTTTGAGTAATGATAACACACGAAAACTAACCAAACCACTATTCAAATCCATAAAACATTATCTACTTACTAGACAGTTAAAACTAACTAATGATTAGGTTGATCGGTTGAATGACATGCAGACTTTGGATGTTAACTGTAATACCCACCTATTCTATAATTGTTTTTAGAAAATACTGCAAACGTTAAAAAGTGGGAACCACTTTTAGTAACAAATTTATTATTATCAGACGATATTATTTATTCAATATGTCTATTCTTAAATCTCAATATATTATAAAATGTAAAGTAGATACCTACGTTTATATAAGATTCAAAGTTCAAACAGTCGATTTCGTTTTCAAATCTTCAAAGATTTATAATATTCTACCGAACTATGCAGTTAATGAAAATAATTTTATTCATATCTATAAAAAGATGTTTTACTCATATACATTATACGGCTCATATCTAATTCCTATGTAATATGTAGGTATGGATATACTCTAGAGTATATAGTCTATAGTTCTATACAATAGAGTCTTTAGTGTCTATCCAAGTTAAGCAACGACAGTCGTCCTGCGCTACTATGACCCAAGTCAAAAAGTCGCAAAACTTTATCCTACCCCTCCTAAGTCCTAACCCTTACCCATACCTGCACACTTTATCTACCATGCAGTAGCTATGTAACTCACGTGCGCATGACTAGGGCTGCCACTAACCGACTTGATGAGCTCGTCCTGCAGCGAGGATCGCGACCACGAGAGTTCGCCGAGCGCCCCGTCCGCGTCGCTGCTCGCGATCGACGTTGCGCCCGCGCACGATGCTCGCGAACCCGGCCTGATTAGAGATAGACGATAGAAAAAGGTGAGAGTTTTTTTTATAAGCTTATGATGTTTTGGTGGGTTATGTCTTCTTGCTTCATGATATTAAAGAATATTTTGATATTAAAAGTTTGGATACACTTAAGAAAGATGTGAAACGTACTAAGTACTAATATAATATTATATTCTGTGGTGAAACATAGTAAGAGCAACCTTGACCTTATAAGGTGTGAGTAAGTACCTAATTAGTCCATGCTGAATACTCATCTAATCCAAGGCCGGTCGAGTGTTAAGCTTTTCGTAATCGAGTAATTATATCTTTCTATATGATAGAAAGACTCATCAATCATCATTAATTCATTATAAGTGTTATTTGCAAATATAATTTTTAAATTTATAATGTTTAAATGGCAGCCATTTGCTTAAATCAGCCAGCAAATTCGAAATAGTTAGATTTATCTGTTTTTTTTTTTAATATAGAGATTGGGCCAGACGTAGCATAGGCTTGTTAATACAACTACATGGCTAGGAAATTCGTACCTCGAGTGTGGTAAAGACTGAGCTCCATCGATGGTGGGGCAGACGGCGTGCGTGACGGTGTGTCGTCGCATCGACGCCCGCCGCGACGGACACTGCGTCGCTAAGTCGTACGCTACAAACAAACATACACATTTTATACAGGGTGACCGGTAATAGGTCTGTTTCCTTTTAACATGTAAAAATACATCACTTTTGCAGCCTAAAAAGCTATATCATACCCTGTCCAAAAGCTAACGGTTACCGAGATATTCAAGATTTTGTATTTTTTTCAAAAACACCCGATTTCAAAGGAAAACTTTAAATAAAAAAAAATCTACCTATTAATTTCTTAATCTTTAACATAATTTTAGTTCTTAGGTAGATAAACTACAAATACAAAAGTTATTTATCCATCTAAACAGGAAACAAAAATTAGCAGAGTGTTTCAAAAGTCTTAACAAAAAAAAATGAAAATGATTTTCCCTCATTTCACCCCTTATTGTTTAAAAAATCAATAAGACATTAGTCGTACAAATTACTTAATTAAATTCCTTATTTATTAAGCTATCCAAAAAGGTATAATTTGTAATGCAAAAATCTAAATAACATCTTACTTAGGGAATATTAAGGACCCTACGCCGATTTGTCCAAATGAAGAACCTGCTAACTACCTGAACTAGCAGGTAGTAAAATTCTAATTAGCAAATTGGAAAAGTCTAAATAAACATTTGCTACGTCAGGTTAAGTTAAATAAAAGTCTTTGAATAAAAATTAATATTTTATTTACATAATAAGTTGATAATTATTACGGTAAATCCTGTTCGAATTGTCGTCCTCGATTTCTGATGCACTTGCGTAATCTTAAGCGAAAATTAGATCGCGTTACTCTACTTGTTAAAGTTTCTCGGATTTCGTTTGCTGCATAAATTATTCTTCTCCTCAGTTCATGTACATCGCTAATAGGTGTTGCGTATACTAAAGACTTCATGTGGCCCCATAAATAATAATCGCAAGGAGTCAAATCTGGAGACCTTGCGGGCCAAGGTATTGGACCGCCGCGGCCAATCCAACGCTGCGGGAAATTTTGATCCAGCCATTGCCTAACTGTCACTCTGTAGTGTGCCGGGCATCCATCATGTTGGTATATCATACCTCTTCGGGTTTCAACTGGTATATCTTGCATGAGCTCGTGAAGATTATTTCTCAGGAAATTTTCATACGACTCCCCGTTTAAATTGTCCGGTAGAAAAAACGGCCCAATGCAATGATTATGCAAAATTCCCATCCAAACATTCAGGGAAAACCTCCTTTGATGAGCACCTTCTTTTGCCAAGTGGGGGTTTCCACCCTGGGGAGCCCAAAAGTGCATGTTGTGGTAGTTTGTTATGCCGTCACGCTCAAACTTCGACTCGTCGGTCCATAAAATCTTTCTTAAGAAGTTATAATCGTTTTCATCGGAGTGCAGCATAAAGCGGCAGAAATCGAGCCTCCTTGCAGGGTCTCCTTCTTCTAATGCTTGTACTGGTGTGTAGTGAAAAGGGTATAACCGAGCGCTATGTACGGTGAACCACACTTTCCACTGCGTTAAACCCAGTTGCTTCGCTACAATTCTTGTAGAGGTGGTCGGATCTCTTGCAAAACGTTCCAATATTCTCTCTTCGTCTTCTGCAACATAACGAGGAGGTCTTCCTGCATCACGTCGCCTTTGATGAACAGAGCCACTTTCCCGCACGCGTTGGTACGCCGCGGAAAAAACTCCAGCACTTGGTACATTAATTCGACGGGGAAAACGACGCCGGTACTCTTCCCGTGCAGCGGCTGCGTTGCCATCACAAAAACCGTAGCAGTACAGTATGTCAGCGTACTCTTCATTGCTAAAAGATGCCATTTTTGATAAACAAACTTGATCAAAAGGAATCGCAAATAAAACGTCAGCGCGCTCAGGACGAGAAGCGTTAACTAAACAAAAACTCTACATATTGCTCTTTAGACAGACCCGAACTGTTACGAACCGACGCGAACAGTTACGAAGAAACCGGATTTTTTTAAACCGACCAATAATAGATCGCTTCTTCCTCCGATAACAAAAGAATTTGACTACCTGGCAACCTAACCCTGAACAAATTGTAAGCCAAAAAAATTGTGCTGAGAGTTATTATCTTACCTTACCAGATGTTTGTGAATTTTTTGCACACAAATTATACCTTTTTGGATAGCTTAATAAATAAGGAATTTAATTAAGTAATTTGTACGACTAATGTCTTATTGATTTTTTAAACAATAAGGGGTGAAATGAGGGAAAATCATTTTCATTTTTTTTTTGTTAAGACTTTTGAAACACTCTGCTAATTTTTGTTTCCTGTTTAGATGGATAAATAACTTTTTTATTTGTAGTTTATCTACCTAAGAACTAAAATTATGTTAAAGATTAAGAAATTAATAGGTAGATTTTTTTTTATTTAAAGTTTTCCTTTGAAATCGGGTGTTTTTGAAAAAAATACAAAATCTTGAATATCTCGGTAACCGTTAGCTTTTGGACAGGGTATGATATAGCTTTTTAGGCTGCAAAAGTGATGTATTTTTACATGTTAAAAGGAAACAGACCTATTACCGGTCACCCTGTATACATAGAAACAATATATAATTAATGGTCAAATGAATATTAATTCTAAGATTTACTTTAACCCAGTGCCATGACTGGCGAAACTCGGCCTAAGTACTAATAATTACCAAATACAAAACATTGATTTGCCACAATACGAAAATCATTAAAATGTTAAGCAAATTAAAATAAATTAAGTTTTTTTAATATGCCAATTAAAACTACCTATAAATTATGTTATAATTGTGCTACTTCTCAAATATTTAACCGTTAGGTTTGTGTTACAGTTTAAACACAATATTTCACGCATGACTCTTTCATTATCACCGCGAGACGCAATAAAAACAGAGGTAACTTTACGGGGTCAAATACACCGTTAGTGATGCCAAACAACGTTCTAGGTTTAAAGCCACTGTCACGACTTGAAGACGGCTTCAATTTATTGTAATTTGTAACCATAAATCTCGGCGAGTACGTACTAACACGGCATCTTAAACGGAGAACAGGATAGTAAAAATTTTAAAGGCATTTAGCAAAACTTTTCTCTTAGATAGTTATTGCTTTAGATATAATATTATTATGTTCGAAACAAAGTTAATATAATATTTATATAGAACGTGCTATGTATTCTATTAAAATATACCTACTGGGCATTAAAGTAAGCAAGCAGGTATCAGCTCCTGGATTCAACCCCGTTGCGCTAAGGACCAGGGTAGAAGATCTAGGCGTTGAACGCGAAATGGGTCATTTTGGTTTCAGTATATTCTATCAGCTTACCCTAAACTCAGAAGCAGTAATTCTTGTCATTAGAACACGTAAAATATATAATATACATTTTTAAATTCTAATAAAGGTTTTTTGCAATTATAATTCAAGTTGATAAAGCGTAAATAATAACTGCAAACAGCGAAAACCGATGGATGATAAACTAAACATGAAACTCTAGGAAGCTGTGACATGCGTCATACATTCGAGGGTCTCGTCGCAGAACTGGTGGTACTCGTGGTGCGTGATACGAGTCCGGGGCGGCGCGCGCGGGGCTTCCGCTGCTGTTGCCGATCCATTGCGTGCGTGAACGTGTCAGAAATTTAGCAAGGTCAGTGGGAGCAAGCGTCAGTTAACAAATATCCTTTGGACACAATAAAACCCTTCTACACATTGGTAGAGTTAGTACTGCAAGTTGCAACACGTGCGTGTTTCCAACCGAGAAAATATTTGACCTTTGCATGCAATCGCATTGGTTTTTTTTTTTCATAATTTTATTGAAGAACTATCAACATTTAAACCCGTCACTAAATAAAAAATCCACACTGTATATTAATATATCGACGATAAAGCTGTTATAAGTACAATTTGTTCTCTCCTTGTTAATAATATAAGTTAGGAAAGTCGCATTAAAGAAACGAACACTTCCTACAACGATGTAGAAATTGTTCGTTTCTTTAATGCGACTTTCCTAACGTGTACGTTGTACGAACAACTAATTGGTCTAGCTGCAAAATGTGGATCTTTTATCAGTGAGGGGAAAATGTGAGTCATCGTTGAAATTGTCAATTCGGTGTTCTAGTTGCAGACTGCAGTCGTGTCCCTGTTTCCCACTGCAGGTTTCGAGCTCTAGTTGGGGGCAAAAATATGGATTTAGGACAAGAAATGCTGCGAACTTTGCGGAACATTTTTGTTTGGGAATGCCTTTTGTCATTTCGCCTTTCGAAGAAGAGGTTTTCCTTAAAAATATTTTATAGTGCAGAATTATATTTGCCTGTTTCAATAACGACAATTCGCATAACAAGTTGATAAATACCGGTTCTCTTCCAAGGTTTCGGGGCTGGTTGCTGTGACACCGAGTGCCTTGGGAAAGGTTGCGGCGCACACGTTTCTGGGCTGATACAGGTTTCGGTGTCGTCTTCGTCGTCATCGTCCTGCAAAACATTTTATTTGATTAGATTATTATAATTGGCCGGACAACTCATAACCTACTTCATCATAGCCTACATTCTGTGTACGGCTGTGGATGAACAACTTTTCCGATGACGTAACATAACACGGGTCACAAACATTTCGTGATTGTGATCTAAACCTTAGACTCTAAAGTCTAAGCTATAAAATTTAAATTACTCTGACGAACACTTGCATATAGTTTGCGTAATATCCATCCTTATAAGATTTATGAGTGTATGTTAGTAAAGATTAGGAACACTGCTAATCAGCTGGCTTAGGAAAAAGTTTTGAAGTAGTGTGTAAAAATTTGATAATAAATACGAACGAAACCATATTTTATAGGTTTCTGCATATATATATATTTTTTTCAAAGGTGGAAAAGCTATAACACAAAACACTGATAACGATTGGTACTAAATAACTTTATTATGTGTAAGTTAATTAACACTTCGTGCCTTAATAGCGAGTAAAATTGATAATTTTCATTCAACGACGGCGAATGGTTTCACGACAAGTGACAACGTTTCACCGAACATGTGGGTTAAAAAGGGAAAATATGAAACTTTTCTTTTCATACCTCGCTATAACTCATACTTTCATAACTTGAGTTTTTATACGCGTAATATTTATGCAATTTCCAATTATGTAAAATCATAAAGGTTACTTTATTTTGATAACGAGCGACCCGCCCCGGCGTCGCACGGGTATAAAACATATAGCCACTGAAAAAATTATTAAAATCGATAGCCTACAGCTTTCCTCAATAAATGGGCTATCTAACACTGAAATAATTTTTCAAATCGGACCAGTAGTTCCTGAGATTAGCGCGTTCAAGTGCGCGCATTCAAATAATTTTCCCCGTTTTTTCCACATTTTCTTCTATTTTCGCTCCTATTAGTCTTAGCGTGATGAAATATAGCCTATAGCCTTTCTCGATAAATGGGCTATCTAACACTGAAAGAATCATCAAAATCCGTTGCGTAGTTTTAAAGATTAAAGGGAACAAAGGGACATGAGGGAAAAAAGCGACTTTGTTTTATAATATGTATAGATATAGATTGCTTTATTGCTACAACTGAAAAAAATCTTGTAACTTAGAAAAACCATTTCTTTTCAATAAACAAATACTTGAAATAGTTTCGTACCTATATCATTTACAGCCACAAA
Source organism: Polyommatus iphigenia (assembly GCA_963422495.1). NCBI lineage: Eukaryota > Metazoa > Arthropoda > Insecta > Lepidoptera > Lycaenidae > Polyommatus > Polyommatus iphigenia. The sequence goes on from OY730190.1 coordinate 3,858,653, forward strand.
GAAACATAAGAAAGAAAAGTTTCCTATAGGCTTTAATTGTTGTCAATTTGAATAATTCATTACTCAAGATTCAATACTTTCTATAGAAAGTGCAATTGGTCGCGATATACTTTGACGACACTGTACCGTACCTCAAGAATAAAATGACATTTGCTCAACCTTTGTCATAAATATTGAGTAGGCGGTCGACCAGAGAATACCAAAATGGAAAGTATCAAAACTATTCTGTCTCACAAGGAGGCGTCCATAAATTACGCGAGATTATGAGGATTTTTAGGTTCTAGTCTAAAAACTCCATCTTACCTCTCTCTTGCTCGCGTACTTAAAACGCCTTGAACCAAAACACATCGAGAAAACTGTACCATATTTATAATATTATTACGAGTTAAGAATACTATGGGCCTATGGGCTATGTGTTATTTTGAAGTTTAAACTAACCCTATCCGCATCCAGTAGCAAAACCAGACATAATCCTTCCAAACCACACAGAAAATTAACAGTGTTAGCAGGATTCCGTCTAAGTCTTTTTTCGCACACATTACATGTCACCTTATAAGGATTATGCCTATAGTTTAATTAAATGAATACAAATTAATTTAAACGGCCGATTAGCTAAACAAGTAACGACATTCTTCCGTTTAAAAATACTGCAGTAAAAAGTGTGGGGTGTGGCCGGATATCACGTGATCGCCTTCGTACGGTTTCTCCACGGTTCACGGGTCAAGGAAGCTGCTGAGCCGATTATGATAATAAATAGAACAACCCGTGATCCTATTAATTCCATTTTATTTTCATTTACAATTGATCGCCTTTGCACTTTGGCTATTTTTTAAATTGACGCGACCTATTTTTAACACGCTTTTATTCCTTTTAGATTAGGAGGTCACGACATTTTTGGTAACGATATCCAAAATGACTTATTTTAGATTGACAAGATAAAGAGCAACTCTCTGATGCCAAATATGTCGGTCTGCCTGCGTAAAGTAGTTGCGTTCTCTGTATAGGGCGCCTGAAAACCCAGTTATCATGACCAAAAAAAAATGATAAGGTAAAAGGCTGAGTAAGTTATGTTAGGTAAGTACTAGTTGTTCGCATATCAGTAGCGTAAAAACTGACCAAATATTCGGTTGCGTTATGAAGCAACGAGCGTTCAAACGTGATTTATCGTAACAAAAAAAAACGATTAGTTAAATGGCTGAAAACAATATAGTGTAAAGTATCAGTATGTGCTAGCTTAGTGACACCAAAACTGACCAAATATTTTGTTGCAATTCATAGGTATAAGGTTGTTTAGGTTACAGTTATTTTTTATCACTATCACTGCATACTTACCAGAGTTTTCTTTTTCTACTACCGTTTCGTAGTCTAACAAATAAGAACAAGCTAAGTTTGAAAACGCAGACAAGATTACTTGTCATTGTAAAGAATCTAATGGCGTCACAGGGGGAGCTGCAAAGTTGCGCGTACTGGTGCCTATTTTAGTAGACCGTATAGATAGGTAACTAGCGATATCAAAATTTACGGTTCAGCCTTTTTACGTCTTAATGCTGGGATGACCTACTCTGATAAAGTTGATACATGCAGGTTTTCGTCACGGTGCTTTCCTCCACCGTAAGAGCGTCGGTTACTATGACAAGAATGAATATAACTTCTGAAAAACTTATTGGTACAAGGTCCGGGTTGGAATTCGAACCCACGATCCTACGATCACGATTATTGGGATCATGATAAGTACATATGTAAATCGAAGAATCTCACCTGTGTGGGTATCTTAACACGCTTTTTTATTAGCTTCACCTGCTGAGTCACAACGTAAGAAAATCTTGGAATTCAATTTCATTCAAAAAATGTCGTGACCTCCCGTAATATTTTTACCTCCTGGGTCGTTATAATATAATATATGAAATAATAATAAATAGAGACACAAGGGTAATCAATTAGGTGCGTGTAGTTATTTGCTTAGGTGATATTATTAGTAAGTATAGAAATAAACGCTTTGTACTATAATTTGGTGTAATATTATGTGCTATATTAATAGATGACGCCCGCAACTCCGTTGCGCCAAAAAGGTTATCGCGCGTTAACCGTTCATTTTTCCAATATAAAAAGTATCCTATGTTCTTTCTGGGCATCAAAGTAACTATCTCCAATGTCCATATCAAATTTCATTTTTCAGCAAAATCGGTTCAGCGGTTCGGACGTGAAGAGGTAACAGACAGACACACTTTCGCATTTGCCAGCAAAGTCTGTTTAGCGGTTTGGACGTGAAGAGGTAACAGACAGACACACTTTCGCATTTGCCAGCAAAGTCTGTTTAGCGGTTTGGACGTGAAGAGGTAACAGACAGACACACTTTCGCATTTGCCAGCAAAGTCTGTTTAGCGGTTTGGACGTGAAGAGGTAACAGACACTGACAGACACACTTTCGCATTTGTAATATTGGTATGGATTATAATAACGGATCTAATAATGACTGTTTATCTTTCTAGTTTACTAAGATACGATGAGCCTAGAGTTATGTTCATGAAAGCAGTATGAAGACGCCATTAAAAATACTTATAAATTACTAACTAACGGATTTGTTAATGTTTAAACTTTCTCGTAGGTTAACCTAGAGTTATGCAAAAAATGTCATGCGATCAGTTTCCGTAGAGACGTAAAAACTACAAGTATTCATTAGAAATAAAAGTATCTATACTCGTAATAGGTCTACCAGAATCTGATGGCAAAAAGTGAGAAAGTAAATTGACTCTAGCAATACCGGGGTAATTGAAATAAAACATTTTGATCCTTTTTTTCTTATAGCGGCTGATTCTGTGTGTGAAACATGCAAATATATAAATTTATCCAACGATCTAGGATATTTTAAAAAAATCTGCTGTCAAAATTTGCCATCAGATTCTGGTAGACCTATAAAATATCTGTTACGAAGTTGTCTAATTAGAAGAAAGTATGCGTATTGATGTATGGTTCAGGAAAATGAACTTGTTTGTACGTAACAGTAATTCAAACGAGGCTACTCTAAATAGTCTTAATTGACTCTACAATCGGTTCCGTGGCGTTCCCGACCGAAGACTTAATGGGCACATACATACCAGAGTGTACAGTAATTTAACCTACATTAACAAGTTTTCAATACGGTTATAACCCTTTCATAGTTAACCTTCATAACTTACAACCGATACACTATGACGATCGATAGCAAGTTATTTTTGTTAAGATAATATAATGTTCTTGGTGGGATATTAAGTATACAATATGTATATTATACATTATACACGTTACTTCTGAAACCCTTACCTCTAGGTTGTCGAAGTCCACCTTGATGAGTCGCCTCTGCGGCGGCGCGTGCGGTGTCACCTCGCCACGCCGCGACTCGCTCGCCACGCTGCCGCCGCTTGTCGCTGTAACAACACATATATAATATTTTAATCTATCTGCCAAAGTACTATCAGTGAAGTTGATTGATAGGCCCACCACATATTCCCACCACTGCAACTCCTGTGTCGCCAGGATCAACAGTGGTAACCAACCACGAAAACCCTTTGATATGATCTCAGGGGTGTCCGAGGGACAAGCTAAATCTGTCTTGGGACCCGCAACGAAATTAATCAGAAGAAATGTAGGAGGAGTAGGAGATATCCAGTTTCCCTCCCCAAACAAGGCCCAGCAAGTTGATTGATAGGCAGATGGCGGACCTACGTAATTTGGTCGCGTTTTGTTAAACCCAGCCAACAGATCCCGTATTACATTGAATTGACACAATCCATCCGACCCAATGATAAATGTGAAAAATGTTATTCTTAATTTTTAAGTACCTAAACAAGTCTGTGGACGGCTTTGGGCATAAAGTAACTTGTTACGATAGCATCAGACAGTATGAAAAGAACACTCCATTTAGGTTTTTCCTGGCTGGAAAACAGGTTAAAACGTCTCACGAGCAAAGAGGTCAAAAGCGCAGTTTGATGACCCGAGACCGTATCTAGGTAGACCGTAGATTTTGCGATTTTGGACCGTATTCACTACCGCGTAGTTACATTAATAAGGCTGAAGGCAAAGCTATATTAACAGTATTTTTAAAGTGTAGGCTATGAAGGTAGGTAAGGACTAAGGAGGACCATCACTGAGATGAAAAAAGAGTCCGCAAAAAGCTTCAAAAAAGGGTGGCACCACTTTACTTATAGAGTAAATTCTGTCTTGTACTGCTAAGTTTATATTTTACTTTTTGCTTACTATAGCGCCATTTTTATTCGCCATTCAATTATGATTGCCGAACACTTTTTACTTATCCCCCATAAAAGTTGGTCCCCTCACCTCTATTCTCCATAATGCAGGTTCCACATCACTGAGGCCGAACATTGCCACATTAAACAATGTTTAGTGTATAGCTAAATCACTACAACGTTTTGGCACCCTCTACGTTCCTATTTGGTGCATCAGAGAGCAGAATGCGCCACTGAATTTCAGATTTACGACAAACGCGCGTACGTGTTACGTCGTTTTCATAAAAGAAAATTTACAACAAATGCTTTTTGTTGAGACTATGTTTTTCATTAATTCAAAAGAGGCGTCTATGGGCTCTCCGCCTACTTAAAAAAGCAAATGTGTATACGAAAGGAAACTTAAAATATGATGATGAATGATGATTATTTATTATTTAAGTTTCTAAAATTAATATAATAATGTATAAAATTCAGCCATTAATGAATGCATGAATTATTAAATTAACAGCCACTTAATTGAAACGAGTAATTACAAACAAACAATCATTTTAATCAAAGCCTAGTAGCAATTTAAAACAATAGCATGTTACAAGAACATTAATTCTCGTCATACTTTTGTTGCGATAGAAATAATAGCGTTTTAGTAGCGAATAAAACATCTTTGCAGCATTTAACATTGAAATACATTATTACCTCTGCAACAGAGTTGTTATAGAATAGGTAAACCTCTATAAAAATAATCAACCTCCTCAAAATAAATCGATAAAAAGAAATTAATTCACTTAGGCACTTGAATTTAACACAATAAAAGAATTTTTAATAAATGATTGAAATAAACGCGTCAGGTAGCTATAATATACATATGACGATAAAGATAAAATTAATTTGATTTATAAAAATAAGTCGAGTTAATATTTAATAAACCCACAAAAGCAATATAAATACGATAAAAACGATATGATTATCGCGACTTCAGTTTAATTAAGTCGGTTAAGTGGGTCAAAAAACCATCAATCACGCTAAATGCCGACTGCCGTATGCAAACCGGTTAAAAAGCTCGGTTAAAAGTAGGTAGTTATAGTACTAGGTATGTGCACAGTATAACAGTATATGGTAGATAAGTAGACTACTCTTCTTTAGCGGTCTAGCATGAAGATAGTCTACTCGGTGGACTGTCTTCATGCTAGACTGCTGAAATTGGGGGCATGGTTAACTGAAGAACGTACACGGTATATGGTACAACAGTATGCAGTACAGTCACAACTCCCAACTACTAATATTATATTATGTAGAGTGTAGACATGTACACAAAACAATCGAATATTACTAGTGTTGCAAAAAAATATAACTGTGAAACATATTTCCCAAAATAAAATACATAACTTATAGCTACAACACTGACGTAGGTTCTTCTATGTCTGTCAAGTGAGTTTTCTAAGTATCAGACCTTACGTTATCCGTTGTGTAAATATTTTATCAGGAATGGGTAAAAAGTCTATTAAAACACAGTATTTATTTTTGTATATAGTATCTCCTAGTATTTAATGGAAATGTTATTATGCCTCTTGTGCAACAGTAGTAATCAAAACGTAAACTTCGTTAAGGTAAATAAAAGCTAATATATTATACTCTATTAACCAAACCCACAAATTAATATGCTCTTCCTCATCTCCATCAAGTTTTAATTTATGCAACATTATGCGTTAGCTGTAACTTGTAACATATGACGAAACCTAATGTATGTAATTTATAAACAGATTATTTATAAATTACGGTCGTTAATGCAAAGTATATTACATCTTCTAATTTATCAAAGTTAATTGCTATAAAATAATAGTCTAAGTGAGAACATTAACACTTTTAACACTAATTTCAACGCATAAATCGCATAACACAGTAGGTCTATGCGATTATTAACCGGATTATATCATACAGCATGAGAAAACCTAGTTTTATTACTTATAGAGAAACAAATTTAGTCATTGATTTAATGTTGAATCATAAAATGTATATTGAAAATAAGAAATCGACTATTTCTCAAACGCTATTTATATCTCTAGTCTCTGAAAAGACGTACAGATCACTCGACAAAATATTTTACCTGTTTGGCGAAATGGAAAATAAATGATTTGATTTGATTCTCTTCATTCGAAAAGTTTGTGTATCCAACCGTAAAATTAACTAATTAGTGAAATGCGAGTGTCCGTGACGTCACGACTCGCAAATATCAGGGTTTCATTAGTTTACGTCAAAAGAACCTGCGCAAACCTTCAGCATCCTTTCGCCTACGCTTTAAGGTTCGAGTCTCGCAAAAATGAATTTATATGGAAAAAGTCGGATAATCTCTCAGTCAAAGCTGACCTTTACTCGACGAAAATAACTTAATGTCAACAGATTTTGTTACGTGAAGTCACGTAACAGAAGTTTGCGGGTTACGATTCGGTAGGAAATCTTTTTTTAGACAATATTTTTTTAGATTTACACACTTAAAACCTTTGTGATGGTTAAACAATGATAATATTATCATAGATTAAAATGGAAAATATAACGTACTAGATGATGCCCGCAACTCCGTTGCGCCAAAATTCGTTTATCGCACGGGAACCGTACATTTTTCCGGGATAAAAAGTATCCTATGTCCTTTCCCGGGAATCAAAGTATCTCCATACCAAATTTCAGCAAAATCGTTTCAGCGGTTCGGGCGTGAAGAGGTAACAGACAGACACTCTTGCGCATTTATAATATTAGTATGGATGTAGATTTTTGAAGTGAAAACTTCTTTAGCGGCGTTGAGCACTTTTGTGGGATGGGTAAAAACTGTGAAACTCGCGTCAGATTTTCGTGTTGATCGAAAAACCATAGAAAAACCGTAAGACGGTTGGAGAGTAGTGTTTTGTGTCGAACTCGAACTCGAAAACTTGAAAACTCGAAAGCTCGAAAACTCGAAAACTCGAAAACTCGAAAACTCGAAAACTCGAAAACTCGAAAACTCGAAAACTCGAACTCGAAAACTCGAACTCGAAAACTCGAACTCGAAAACTCGAACTCGAACTCGAGTTGTCAGCGTTTCGATTAATTAAAAAAAATCGATTTTTTAAAAATCGATTTTCATAAAAAATGGGTTAAAAATTTAATCGATTGTAAGGGTTTCGATTAATTAAAAAAAACGATTTTTTAATAATCGATTTTCATAAAAAGTGGGTTAAAAAAATGCACAACGTTAATAATCAAGTTTTCACTTCTGCCGGCACTCCCGGAGTGCAACCCGTCTTTTTTTTAATTTGCAAGTCCTGGCAATAAATTATTTAATAATAAGGTTGTATAAACAGACAAATGTATATTTTATCCTGTGTTATTACTTGGTAGTAAGGTTTGCCATATACGAAAAACTTGTTTGGGAGTGTACAATGTACCATCGAAGAAATTAATTTATAGGCAGTTGACGAATCTACATCATTTGGTCGGGTTATGTCAATTAATTATTGTTAGCCGTGATCTGTCGGATGGGTTTGACATAACGCAACCAAATTACGTATATCCGCCATCTGTCTATGAATCAACTTCTCTGATAGTACATAGAGTACCGTCTCTACTCTCTAGTCTCTACCAAACGGCACATAGCGGTAAACTTTAAAGATATTAATTACCATTTTAAATGTACCAGAGACATTACCATAAATATTACAGTTATAATAGCATGCATACTGTTTAATTATTATTTTAACACGTTAAATCTCATTACGCACATTTAAATAAACTGTCAAGATAGAGGTATAGGTACACTATACAGTTGTGAACATAATATTTTTTCCATACTTGAAATATTCCGCCTTGGCATAAGAACCAATGGTTGATTTTGTTTTTATATTACTTAAAATTGGTTTTTAAACATTCAACAAAGATGCAGAAAAACAGGAAATAATAATTATTAATTTACTGATCAGTAATCATAATTAACAAAATTTCTACTAACGAATGATACCGACTCAGTGGGTAGCACTTTCCATTTACCTATGCTCTCATAAATTTTATTAGCCTAATGTCTGATTCACAGATAATTTTACTGTAAATGTAAAACAAGCCATAAATAAACCTCCCTGCTGCAGCTGTTTTCTAATTGAAGGCTCTACTTAACCTAATTCACGTCGTTCGATACATTCAACTGAAAATGTAGAGCATTATATTAGAAAAGAACAAAAACAATTAGAAATTCAAACACCCCATATTTGTTTATAAGGACACATAATATTTCTGCGTCAGCTGTTGAAAAGGGTGAGTCATTGTTATTAACTCATAATTCATACTTAAGTGTATCCTTTTCATATTTTTGTGGTTTTTCCATAATATAGCCGAACAGAATATTGTTAAGAACTATTTTAAATACAGAAAATATTTAATACTAGATAATATAATAATAAGTTTGAATAACTTAATAATACCTAAGTGGGAAAAGTCGAGCAACTTTTTCCGACATTTCAAAAAGTTTCGACAAAACAAGTAATCAGTATTTACTTGACATAGCGGCAGCCACGCTGCCCCAGTAGGTCTTGTCCTGCGCCACATCCAGCGCTGGTTCCTCCGGGCTGCGGACTGGCTCCACCAGCCCCGACACCGGCCTACCCAGCAGCAGCGCTGCGGGCGAAACCCGCGACCGCCTCAGCTTGACCAATTACGCCCACTTACCCCCAAATTTCTCTATTTTTTAGCTTACGCGCGGTTCAAGCCAAACAAACTATTTACGGCACTGACCCGTAAACGCGCTAACCAAACACTGCGTCACACTTACACTAGCGAAAAATTGTAAATGAAATTACGGAAAAAATAAAAGCGGAGTAGCCGAAATATACTCAAGGAACTGATATATTTAGTTCATCACGTGTAAAATGAAATAAATAGCAAAAGAAGTTAATAAAAAGGCGCGTGCTTAGCTCGTGGCGGGCGCCGCCATATTGGTTCGGGGGCGCACACGGCGCATGCGCTCTACCCCTATTTTCCGACCCCAAATGTCACTTCCCTTTCGTTAAAAGTAGGTTCCTGCAGCAAACATAAACATAGCGCCGACGGAGGCAGAGCAGGGAAATATCGGCTTTACACCGCCGGGCCAACGACGCTACAAAACATAAGTGCGAAGTGAAACGATGACGTCACAAGTCTTCCCGATATTTACTCAGACCTACGTTATTAGTTAAGAGGTTGACACTTGATATAATACGAATATTACCCTGAGAGCTAAAAGAGGGACGTTTTTCCTTCTAGTTAGAGTACGCTGCTGTCGGTTAACAAAAGCCGTTTCTTAGTTATTTTAATTTTCGAATCAATATTTTGTTTTTATTGTTTTTTTAACAGTTTATTCTCGTATGTTTGACGCATTTCAATTTTATTGACACGGTTTTGTAGCAGCTCATATAACAGCTCTTTGATTATTTTGCGCGCTATAAAACCGTTCTAGATCAATGTAGTATATACTTACGCAAATATCATTACGGATTAAACATGCATTATTTACATCATTCCCTCAAATGGAACAATGGTCGGTATTTGGCCAATTTTGCATTGCAAGAGCTGGGAAAAACGAGTTATCTCGCGGAAGCATCGAGTTACGTCCCCACTCGTTCCCAGGTTACATCGTAATCGAAAGTCAACACATTCACTATTCAATGTTAAGTTGATATAGATTTGTTGCGATAATGCCATTATACTCCGATATGTTGCACAAGAAACCAGTTCTTTGGAAACAAACAAATAGAAACACAGCAAGAATATAAAACGTAGCTAAATTCGGGTCGAAATAACTATAATATCACGCGCGCTCTACATTTTGCGAGATAAATACTTTCCTGATTTTCCTATAAACCCACTTTTACGGGACTCAAAGTATATCCATACGTATCAAAGAGTTTAACAATCTAAAGCAGTAATAAACAATTAAACATTAGCATTAGGTACATAAATTAAAAGTTTTTCACTTAAAACCTACCAACTGATTTTTATCTGCTTGTCAGTGTAGTTTAAACTCGATTAATACATAGACTACATAGTACCAGAGACAAGCTATTACTCTATCATACACTTACACTACATACACTTTATCCAGTATAATAAATAATAATCGGCTAATAGTGAAAGCTACATTATAAGTTACCACCGGTTACATAAATCGCAATTTAATACAAGAGAAAAAAGAAAATAGACTGGGAGTTATATTGCAGCTTATTTTCTCCTATTCTGAACAATTCTTCCAGGCAGATACACTTTAGTGTTGAAGACTATTTTACTGTCGTAAGAAAAGTAGAGCAAATAAAACACAATAAAAGAAAGAGGTTAATCAGTGTATACAAGCCTATAAAATATATCATATAAATATATGATAACGGGGTCTCAGAGCCAGGCTAATAAAAAATATAGAGTATTTACAATAGATTTCTTAGAGATTTCAAGCTTTCGTAAAAACATCTTTATTATTATCAACTAGCGACCCGCCCCGGCTTCGCACGGGTATAAAATATATAAGTATACTATAATATAGCCTATGTCACTCACTGAATAAATTATTAAAATCGATTCAGTAGTTTTAATCTATACTAATATGTATTATAAAGAGGTAAACTTTGTTTGTTTGTTTACTCATAGATCTAACTACTACAGCTACTACTCAGAGATACATAGTTACATACTACTCATAGATCTAAACTCGAGCGCTCAGCGCACCCCCGCCTTGGTAGCGCCCACTTCGAAACGGGCGTAAATCGCAATATTTAATTTCTAAACCAAACGTCCAATTTTAATCATTCAAGGACTAAATAATATTTACATAAACTGTACTTAGTGATGAAACAATTTATTTTCATAAGGATTATTAGCATGAGTAAAATAAATGCGTTTAAATGTAGCCCAAAAAAATCAAGATTTTGAAATAAAAAAATGATTGTTGTGCCTCACTTGACATGGATAGGTATAGTGTGTTGCGGACATTTTTGTAGATATTTATAAGGTCTACATTTACTTAGAACATTGTATGGTTCTATCTTTTATAGTTTAGGCAGCGTACGCAAAATAAGTAAATTTTATGGTTGTTTCCGAAAAACTGAAATATCTTACGGAACCCTATATTTTCCAAAATAAAAAGTAGCCTATGTTACTCATAAATAATGTAGCTTTCGAATGGTGAAAGAATTTTGTAAATCGGTCCAGTAGTTTTTGAGCCTATTCATTACAATTAAACAAACAAAAAAAAGTTTACCTCTTTATAATATTAGTATAGAAGTATAGATAGTATAGATGAAACATTCTAACGCAAATTTAATACTGACAAAAGCTCATTTTGCTAGCATTTTCCCCGAAAACCTACACAAAACTAATCAAGTGGAAGCCCAGACATGTAAACGAAATTGGGACCACTTTACGATAAAAAAGCAACGAAATTAATTAATACTAGTTTGATAGCGAGGACCTTGGAAACCTGATACCAAGTAGCACTATTTTCCGCACTAATATGTCTACACAATAGCTAATGAAGCCTCACGACTTTATGATATGAAACTGAAGCCATAGGAAATAGAACATTATTATAAAGAGTGTCATAAAATTGTTAAACAATTTCGTAACAAGATGAACGGTAGCGGTACAGGTAACGGCGAACACTGGCTGAACTAATTTTTTACTTTACAGTCTAACAACGAATTCTAACCGAAAATATTTATGGAACGATTTGAAGACTCGACGACCTCTGTGGCTCAATTGGTTGAGTGTGTGGCAGCTCAAGCAGGGGGTCGCGGGTTCGAATCCCACCGACGGAACAAAAAGTTTTTCAATGTTCCCGGGATGTGTATTAAATATGTGTATGATATAGTAAAAATCTTAAATATATGTATAGTATAAAAGTATTAAATATATTTCCGTTGTCTGGTACCTGTAACATAATTACTTAGCATGGGGCCAGACTGACGTGGTGTGAAGCGTCCATAGATATTATTATTATTATTAAGTAATATTGTTTATTCAGCACATAATTAATAATATTATACTCTGCAATGATAGTGTTTAAATACTTGAATCATAATAATTAATACCTTCTGTTAAGAGTTAAAGTTGGATTTACTGTTCGGATATTCCGTATATTTTTAAGTGAGTATGTAACAATATATTTAGAATTTAGTCTTAAAGGGCCCCTAAATTAGCAGGTCGATTGTCTGTCAGTGTGAATATCGACGTAAATGACATTAAAATAACATTCATATCAGCGCGCCTTGTACTGTGGCGGTTACGACGCTCGCCGCGTAGGGTTGGCGATCTGAGACTCATTTTTAATTAAGGGAAAAGACCTAATGCTAGACACTGAACTAATAGATGACACTTATGACAAAAATACCATAAAAATAAGAATTACTCTAATTATTTCTCACCACTGTAAATTTTATAAGCTTCTCAAGCTATCTGTTGAATTGAAAAAATATATTAGAGACGCCTTCGGGAACAAAATTTTAAAATGGGATTAGTTTTCGTAAATAATATGACCGCGTCAACACGCGCTCGGCAATTTCTTAGCAAATAGGTTAAGGAAGGCGAAATTTTGCACGTAAGTTTTGAATACATTTATTTGATTTTTTGTAATTTCTATTGATTTCATTGGATTAATGGTCATGTTGTAACTGTTGTCACAAATTAATGTTTATTTAAGATTTTTTATCCATTTTCCCTAACAATATAAAGGGTGTCTACTATTAGTTCTTGAAAATGTAAAAAACCTAATAGATGACATGGATCTCATCTTTGAGTTTTGCAATACATACTAAAGTTATTTTGTACTTTATTCTACTGCAAAAATCATCACTATTCTCTGAAAATATAATTCTATTAACAATAACTAATAACTTAGAACTACTGCACCTAAAAATGGACATGGTGTCTAATATTAGACCTTGTACTGATCTAAAAAATCGATTTCTTTAGTTTTTAGCAGTAAAAAGAAGAAAAAGGAGAGCTGAGAAAAGAAAGAAGAAAAAAGAAGAGGCAAAAGAAGCTTGGAGACTAAAGACTGAAAATAAATTTGCTAGGAAAAAATATGAAAAATAAAAGGAAATATAGTTTCAGCATGGAAGAAGAATGAATAGAATCTAGAGACAACGTGGATAATATTTCTGATGCATGTAGTTACTATGATGAAGTAAATGAAATCTTTTGAAAAATGGCAAATAAAGACCTAATAATAGGAAAAATGTAAAATGTAATGTAATGTTCTATGTCAACTATTAGTTCATATTGGTGTCTACTATTAGTGATGTTCGTTTTTTGTGATGTCATCTATTAGTACTTATGACTAAGTTTACAAAAAGACCAATAATATATTTTTTAATTGATTGGTCAGAGAATAATTATAATAGTTTTATTTTGTAAGAGTTACTGAAGACATGGAAGAAGTTATCAATCCTTTATTTTCATAAATATATATTTTATAACATTCAAATGTTTCATGTTTCCTTAAAGTGTCTGCCATTAGGTCTTTTCCCTTAATTATTATAAAAATAATACATATTTCAAAAAAGTAACCAAACTAAATCATTAACTTTTGTATTGCAAAGCAGTAGATATTTTTTATATACTCTTTTGATAAATAATGAAGGAGTAAAGTGGATTCATTTCAACGATTTGGAGGTGATTTGGTTTTTTATTTCTTTATTATGTGATACCGATAGAAAAAATATGGCAAGACCAAATTACGTATCATATCATGTAGATTACTAATTATTTTTTTCAGATATAATTTCTCTGTTAATGCCGATGAAAAGTTGTTTCATCTGCACGCTTTTGACGTGATAACGTCTTATAATTCGATATGGGGTGCGCGCCCGAAAAACATGACAGTTCATGCGGCGTTACCTCGCTGACAGCTCTGAGGCGTTCCATTTACACTCTCAAGTCTCTCAACAAACGTAAGGCCCACCTGGGCCGTGCTCTTTGTTTCGATTATATTACGTATTTCGATGACTTAGAGAATACTTTTGTATGAAGAAGTTTGGTTAGTTATGACCTTTGATACATTGACCACACTCTGAATGAAAAATAAATAAACAATCTGTGAGCTATTAGTATTATTTCAGCTATTAAAAATTGTGCTCTATTTCCTACGTGTCAAGGTATGACTTAATATATGAACAATAAAGTATTCGTTTATTTCTTCTGAACAAGTCACTAATTATAGTTTCGAAAATTTATAATTGAGAAACTAATATCACATCGGACTAAATACTATATTATGATGGCTTGATAGATAGAAAATTTAACATATATTATAATGTAGTTCACACAAACATAAAATATGGATTGTATGTAAGGATATTACATTAATTTTACAAAAAGGGTAGGCCGGGCGCCATTTTTTTGCAGATTGACCTGCCAACTTTTTTGCATAGATTTTTCCCGGAACTGAGGGGTTAAGGCTATGACGTTGTCACGTTCAACTATCGTCAGTAAACCGACTTTACAGACAACCGATTTTTTAAAGTTTTTTTCGAGAGAGCAGCCTTAAGTGGCAGATATAATAAAAAAGGAATGTTTGTATGCTTGCATCAAAAACTGTTGAGCCGATTCTAATTTCTAATGAAATGTTAGCCGCGGGAAAGATCTTGATAAATATATTTTTTTGTGTAAAAAGCAAAGCTTATTTGCAACATGCTAGTCGTCTCAGATTCAATGTTACACTCACAAAATAGTATTTTGCAACTATGTACTACTTAAAGCTTGCGGTTTGTAATAAGCTCGCAACGATGTTCTGATAACCTGACGTAACTTCATTGTGCTTTGAGATGAACTAACGGTATTTCGGTCAGAATCCGTCGCTAAGTGGTAAGTAACTTGGTAATGTTTTCCTGCTGCTTACTCACTTGCCTTTCGAGCTTGCACATCCTTGTTATCTGTACTAAATTAGTCATCAAAACGGTAAAACCCGTAAAATTAAGTTGATGTTTATTTTCTTTTGTGTCCCCAATTGTACTGTTTTAACCACACATAATATTAAGCTCGTTCCAGTCTTGGACGCATTAAACAGCAATATCACACAAATATGTTAGATACTCTTATGTCAACACACATTTAAACGAGTTTTAATAACAATATGCTTGACGAATTTTTCATACTTATTTTTTCCGTTACATCTCTATTTTATGCAGAACATCAGCCGCACACTAACCTAATTGGCATGATAACTTTTTTTTTTTTTGTAATTGGTAATTGACCTAATTTAAAAGACCTGAATTAAAAGACCTTTAAAAAATAGAAACATCGGTGAAAGAATGACTCTGATAGCTTAAAAATTCACTAAGATATGACAATTCAAACATCTCAAAAAATGGACCTGCCCGAAACGCTCCATACAAAATGCTACTCGATTATGACGTCACCTTAGAGTTATTTGTAGGCATCGCGGAAGATTTTTGTTCGGTAGCTATATTAATTATTGCGTTTATGAAAGTGGTTTCATAACAAAAGTTGCTTTAAATTACATAAGTTATCGAATGGTATACAAATATTAAGAAATTTCATTGAAAAAAATCGACTTGAATATCCAACTTTGAAGGCGCATAACAAAAAAATACAAAAGCTATCAAGCTGAAATTTTGGAAACACTTATTTTTTAACCGTTATTTCTTTATTTTAAAAACAAAATTCGCTAATCTTTGACCTTGTCATCATCCCAATTGTTGTCATCTCTTTTAGAACGTATCCACACATTGGACGTTTACCATTATTAGGCTACATCGAAACTTTAACCAATGCAGTATTAAGTTGAATAAAAGGAGCAGAATAGGAGTACTCAAAGACTAATTTTGTCAACTGATTCGCACAAAATTCTTGTGAAATGATGACCCACGGACATGGCGTAAAATTGTAACGGTGCTATTACATCCGACCAATTACTAGTGACCGATTTTAGATACGCTTTCTATTGAAAGTATAGGAGATTGGGAGAAATGTATTTATAAACTATGGAGTATTGGGTTAATTGTCAAAGTTGTCGTTAAAGTAGAATTAAATGAATAACTTCCTTTACTGTGTACTATATTAATTAATTAACTATGTAGTTTTATGCCTATTGTAGATTTAAATTGATGTTACGAAAACCTGCCATACCGCAATAAAAAGTGGCTTAATTTCTTTGAAGCATACTCTGTTTGTGCCTGTGCTTTTTTTTTTTAACGGGCTTTGGCCCACCACACATTCCCACCACTGTATCTCCTGTGTCGCCAGGATCGACAGCGGCATCCAACCACGAAAACCCTTTGATATGATCTCAGGGAGCCCGAGGGACATGCTAATACTGTCTTGGGACCCGCAACGAAATTAATCAGAAGAAAATAGGAGGAGTAGGAAGATTCCAATTTCCCTTCCCATAAAAGCGGGAGACAGCACAAAGTTGCAATGACCGAAAGTCAAAGAACTTAAGGGGGAGCACCACGGAAATAAGGTTAATAATTGTGACTCCTAAGCTAAAGCTAAGTTAATATTGGAGTTTATTGTGTTTGACTGTTGCCAATAATAATTGTGGCAAAAACGCTTGAAGGCACGGAAGTTCCTAGCGCTGTCCACGAGATCACCGTAGTATGCTACTCCAGATGTACAGAACAGGTTGTTTAGCATAGTAGTTCTTTCGTCCTGCCAGAGACTGCACTCCCAGAGAACATGATGCGCGGTTTGTTCAAACATGTTGCCTTCGGTCGAGCACTCGCACATGGGTGATGCTAGTAGTTTAAATCCGTAAAGTTTGGCCTTAAAATTTCCATGACCGGTCAGGAATTGAGAAACGCAGTGATCAATATCCATCCAATGTTTGGATAGCCGTTCACGAATATTAGGGAAAAATTTTTAAAGGTGTCGCCCTTTGGTGGAACAGTCCCATCGTGACTGCCATTCGGAGATTAGGCTTTGCACAGAGTTTTCTAAAGGTTCAAACAGTCTTGCTATTTTAATTTTATCGCGAGCGCTTAAAAAGAACGGGTTGTCAATGTTTTTTTTATGATAGTAAATTGTCGCACGACGCTGAATCTCAAGGTCAACGGGTAAAACTCCGGCTAACACAGGTAAGGCTTCGGTGCTTGTGGTCCTGTAAGCTTTGCATAAGAATATAAGAGCAAGATGTTGGCTTTGTAGCAACTTGCGACGAGCCGCGCCGATTGTTGCTCTGTCGGCCCACACGGGGGCCCCGTAGCAAATGCTGCCTAGGTAAGTAGCAGTGTAAATTAATTTTAGGGTTTTGAAGGAGAGGCCCCATGTCGACGTAGATATTTTGGTAAAGGAGTAAAAATTGCGCTTCGCTGTCTCACCGGTTTGAATTATATGTTCTAAAAATGAAAATTTATTTTCCAAGTAAAAACCAAGATAACAGAGTGACTGTTTGCGTTTAACTTTAATATTGTCAAGTTTAATGCTAGGGGAAGATATAAGGGACCCTTTTAAAAGAATTTGGTAAGTTTTATGCGCGGCGAATTTCAGGCGATTACGTTTACCCCAGCTCGATATTAAATTAAGACTATCATTGGCTTTAGATTCAATTTCGGAACGTGAATTTGCATGAACGATGAGAAAACCGTCATCGGCGTAGCCAACTAGTACGCACAGCGGTGGTAGGGGAAGACTTAATAAATCATCAAATCCGAAATTCCATAGTTTTGGCGAGATAACAGAGCCCTGAGGGCAGCCGCATGTTAAATCTTTGGCGTGTGTACAATGGCCAAGTCGAAGCTTAGTTTGACCGTTAAAAAAATAAGAACGTATTATGGCATAAATATTAGAGTAGCAACCTCGATTTTTTAGTTTTAATAATAGCATCGGCCACCAAGCATGATCGAACGCGCCGGAGATATCTAATGAAATGGCGACCACGTATTTAGATTCCGAATGATTTACTATTTTTCTAACTTCCATAGCCGCTTCAACAGTAGATTTCCCGGCGGTGAAACCGAACTGATGACTATGAAATTTAGGGCCACCAGGTAGCAGGCGAGGTACGATGAGACGTTCTAGTAATTTACCTAAACAAGGCAGTAACGTTATCGGACGGTAAGATTTTGGGTCGTCAGGAGGTTTGTTTCCCGCTTTAGGTATTAATTTTAAGCAACCGGTGCGCCAAATTTTTGGAAATATACCTTCTGCGATACATCTGTTGTAAACATGTAGAATCGATGAACTGGCCGCTAAGCACGCTTGTTTTATCATAATATTCGATATTTTATCCTCGCCCGCAGATTTTTTTATAGGCAAAAGGTTTACTATTTTACTAAACTCCTCCGAAGTTGGTAAATCTGAGGCCGGTGTATGTATGGGGTCTAGCATTCTACTCCTAATGTCGCGGTGGTGTTCATCATCCAAGGAGGGCTCGTCGTCTGGGATGAGAACGTTTAGATATGCCTTCGCCGTTTCGTCTAAGCTACAAGTGTAAGAGTTGTTAATTTTAATATTTGAGAAAAAGCTTGGCTCATTACTACTACCGGGTTTAAGCTTGTGGTATAAAGAGGACCAGGGGCCCTCTTTATCCAGTCTATTCGCGGCATTCTTCAACATATTATTTTTCGCTAACGTAACGGCGGCGCGATAGATACCTTGAAATGCGTAGGTTATTCAAACTAATTATGTAATTATAATTCGAACGATCGTGGCCAGATTTACGAAGATTATTGATTTTGCGCCTGGCCCTTCTAAATTCCCGACGAAGATTAAGAAGGTTACTGTTCCACCATTTACAGTTGTGATCTTTTTTAAGAGGTCTACGACCCAAGGCTACATCGGCACAGTAAACAAATGTGTTTGTCATAATTTCCGCGCACTCATCGACGTTTAAATCCGGCCGAGTGAAGTCTCCGGCATGAGCGGTAATGAGGGAGCGGAATAAATTCCAATCGCCGTTCTTTACGTTGTATTTATAGTCATTAGAATTGACTACGGTATCACTCGGGACCGCACGAGAAAACTCGTACACCAATAAGCGGTGATCACTACATGACGCATCAGGTAGGACACGCCAATGCCTAATCTGGACGTACGCGCTGGATAGCGTGACGTCAATCGACGATTCGCCGGTGTTGTGAATTTGGAGGTTAAACTCCGCAATAAAGTCTTCTACAGCGGTACGACGGTCGCGGTCAGTGTACCTAAGCTGGCCGTGCCATAAGGGCGAGGATGCATTGACGTCGGCGCCAATAATAATTTTATCACCCGCGAGAGATTGTAATACGCGGCGGAGTTGATGTAAATGTGGGCCTACGGTATCCGCGTACTGAAAGTAGCAGCTTACAACGTATAGTCTAAACTGAGGACACGATACCTCGGCTACCGCACAATGCGACGTCGAAAGGTTAGTTAAGGCCGTGACTGAAAATCTAGACTGAGGTGTGTATATACCCGCGCGAGCTAAGTTATTAATTTGTATCATTTTCGACCGAAACGACGCGAGTTGATATTGTTCTTGAACAAGTACTAAGTCTAAATTGTGATCAGAAACTAACTTTTCTAATTCTAAAGTCGCGTGCTTGTTATTATGGAGGTTTAACTGTCCTATATTTAAACTATCCATACCTAGTAGTTAAAATAAGTTGCTCCATTTTGCTTTTATATGTTGGACAGTCTGGGGAGCCCGTGGGGTGGTCGGAAGGTTTTTTATAACGTTGGCAACTACCACAAACTGGCTTAAAATTTTCTTTATCTTTGTTGGGGCACGACAACGAGCTGTGTTTTTCGGCACAGTGATAGCAGCAAGGATTAGGATCGCGACAGAATTTAGCGACGTGCCCAAACTGTTGGCAGTTGCCGCAGCGGACCAGCTCAACGTCGTCCACGAAGCGACACATCGCCCAATCGATAAACAGTTTTTCTTTTGAATTGATCAGGTGTTTACGCACAGCGGGGTCTAATTCGATACCTATCCATTTCCTGTTGTTGTAATCTTTATTTAAATTACGACGTCTTACTATTTTTGTTGAACGCAAAAATTGTTCTTGAGACATATTCATTTCGCCATTAATATTTTGATTAAAAAGTGCGAGAAGGAAATTATCATCCGTCATATGTTGCGGTACATCTTTTATGAGAATACGTGGGTTACGTCCTTTAGGCGACTCGAGTCGCAGACCGGCCGATTTAAGCGCTTCCACGG
Source organism: Polyommatus iphigenia (assembly GCA_963422495.1). Taxonomy (NCBI): domain Eukaryota; kingdom Metazoa; phylum Arthropoda; class Insecta; order Lepidoptera; family Lycaenidae; genus Polyommatus; species Polyommatus iphigenia. Next base: position 3,879,017 of record OY730190.1, read on the forward strand.
ATTTAAGTTTATTAACTTGCGACTCGCTAGTTAGTCGCAAGATCACACCCGAATTAGCTGTTTTTTTGACGCCGTGAAATTGAAAACCGTCGGCCGGGTTGATGACTTTCATCAGAGCTTGTTTTGTCTCCGACGATGATTTTAATTCCCCCGATTTTTCTTGTGTCGGATAGGCAATAACGCAGGGAAGCGGTTTTCGGGTCTCGACTGGCGGCACTGACTTCGCAAGTCTTAGTTTAAGCGCGTCCGAGTAGGAGGTAGAAGGCGCGGCGGCAACTGTTTGTACGACGGGATTAGTTTTGGCAGCTAACAATTCGCGTTCCATATTAGCGACCTTGGTTTCCAAGGAGGAGTTCTTTATGGCGAGAAGTGAGACGATCGTAGTTATTTTTTGAGTCATACTCATAATATCGGACTTGTTGGCAAAATTATTACGGCGAGACACGGTGTCGTTTGCGAACTCGTTTATTTTGGCTAAGTACGAGCTAGCTTCGCGGACGAGCTCGTAATAATTGCAAGCATCGTCGGATGCGCGGCATGTGTCTAATAATGACGTAACGGGGGACAGCAGAGGCTCGTCCCTAGTGGGTTGGTGACGCTTCTCCACAGGTGACAAGGAGGAAGGAGATAATTCCGACAACAAACGTTTACCGGACGAGAATGTCGGAGAACGAGGAGTTTTATCGCTTCTATTAAACGGGTTTGTATCTTTATCTGGCGGCATATTATTTTGGCTCGACATTGTGAGTTAATATAAAATTTGAATGTACCAATTACACTTATTTAATTTAAATTAGAATGAAACAAAAGTTTAGCTTAATAATCACAGTCAGCTGATCGCATGGCCGGCCGGCGCCGCGCGAGCGGTACCGACACACACAATATTTTACCTACTTACAATTCCCTACTGATAAAAGTGAACAAAGAAATTTACTTACCGAGTTAAATCCAATAAAATACGAGCAAATGTGTTAAAAAACTTACAGTACACGTAGATTACACCGTTACCTAGCTAATTACACACACTCAGCACGAATTTACCGATTTAAAACCACCGAAAATAATTTTTAATCCCGGAGCGCACGTCAGACGATGTTAACCGTACGGAGGCCGCGGGGGGAGGGGGAATTGTGCCTGTGCTTATCAAATTTGCTCTTATAGGAGCCCATTTAGAGCCACGTCAATTTTTTCCTCTTTATAATAAACAATAAACAAATCTTTATTTCCCTCAAGTAGTACACGTTATCTTAAATAAACAAAACACTGCTCCCCACACTAGGATTCCCTGTGTCGTGGAGAGCAGTCTCTTCCATCACGCACATTATAACCACAAGATACATCTATTACAATTAATCTTAACCAGCTCAGTAAGTAGCATAGTGTTTGTAAGTAAACAGACTATATATATTTTTAAAGTAGGTGACTAAAAATTGTACCTATACAATATACACATAATAGCATTACAAGATCATTACCAGAGCCACCGAAGCCAGCTACAGTACATGTAGGTAAGTTAGTGATGAGGTGAGTTACTTCCACAGAGACCTGACCTATATTGCAATTTTTATTAACTTTATTTTATTATTAAAATAATAAATAATTAATATTTATTAACCCATCAGTCGTGGCAAAACAAGACACAATAGCTTTTTCATTGTTATCGCGGCCGGATGTGGCCGCTTGGGGCTTCATGAATTAAATAATTAATATATAATATTAAAATATTATATACTAGATGAAAACCCGGCTTCGCTCGGGTAAACTTGTAACTCAATACACATCTAGGTACAAAATGTAGGTAAATATATTTTGTGTAGTCATCTTTTCTCAAGAAATGTTAAAGGTAAGCAACTAGTAAGACATACGTATAGCTTAGTTCAGGGGTCACCAATTAATTTCGCTCGGGGTCCATATTAGAGAAATGCAAAAACCTTCGCGGTCCACACATTAAAAAAAATATTACCTAAGTCAGGTTAGTTACGGAATTTACAAAGGCTTATCAATGAGAAAAGTGACAATTTTTAAATAATGTTTTTGTACGGCCGTTCCCAATATTCAATCTATCTCTGGTTTTGCCCTACTAGAGATAGGAATAGCTCACATTAGACATTAGAGACATATATTTTATGTCAATTCAATGTTAGCTGCGATCGGTTGTATGTCAAACCAGAGATAGATTGAATATTGGGAACGGCCGCTAGTAAGTAAAGTGCAGAAGCAAAGACAAAAGGCCGAATATAAACCGTTTGACATCGTTTAAGAAAGTATTATAATAATATAATTGGAACATTGAAAGAGCACGGCCCACATAGAGCTATTACGAACAATGTCCGCATTAGTGTACTCAACTAACTGGTACTGCCTTCTAAGGTTTTGCTACAATTAGACTGCTGGTTGTGAAACGCGGACAGGCGGAGATCGGTTCAGACTTTAGTCGCACTTAATTAGTAGTAGTCACCTTTAAGTATTCTGCAATTCTGTAGAGTAAATTGGGACAGTTCAAACCTAAGAAGAGAGAAATAGAATAGATAGAATACCTTTTTGCAAGTAACTAAAGCTGTGATTTGGGACTAATCCCAACTTTCAGTGCGTTTGAGTCACGGAATTGTAAGAAAATATACTTACAGCACAAAAAAATAACACTGCGCTTATGCCATAGAACAGAAAATCGAAAGATCACCTAATTTTTGACATTTGACAGTTGAATCGACATTCGATTTTGAACTCTAGTGTGTTTGATCAAAGACCTATTTTAATGATGTCAATTTTCGCGCGACCTCGGAATTCCGGCACGTATCATCCCAGCTACACTTTATAAGAACAAACTACGGTGAAGTACTTCTATACAGGAGAGATAGTACTCGACTAGATAACTCTTGATAAGATAAGATGAAAATCTTACGCAGTAGGTTAAGTGCGAAACTGTACATTGAGATAAAAATTTTGTTTTAAATTAAAATAATGATTTGCGCTAATAGGCTTGATGACTAATTTTTTTTCTTATTGTAATTGAAAGACCCTTAAAAAATAGAAACATCGCTAAAAGAATGACTCTCATAGCTTAAAAAATCACCAAGATATGAACAATTTAAACATCTCATAAAATAGACCTGCCCGAAACGCTCCATACAAAGTGCTACGAAAGACTGACGTCAGTCTTTCGTAGTTTGTACGGATCGGGAGAGAAGTTTGTTCGATAGGTATATTAAATATTGCGTTTATGAAAGTGGTTTCATACCAAAAGTTGCTTTTAATTGCATAAGTTATCGAATGGTATACAAATATTAAGAAATTTAATTGAAAAAAAATTCGACTTGATTATCCAACTTTGAAGGCGCCTAACAAAAAAAAATACAAATGCTATCGAGCTGAAATTTTGGTAACGCTTATTTTTTACCGTGCTTTCTTTATTTTATTAACAAAATTCGCTAATCTTTGACCTTGTCATCATCCCTATTTCTTAGCGAATAAATAAAAATATAATCGAGTTACATACTCCCATACGCGCATTTTATTAAAACGGAATAATAATTATTGTCAATCCTTATGCGCCATTTTATTTCTTACTCACGCTCTACCTTACAAAAGTTCCGGTCCTTTTCTGAATCTAGGTTTAGTGCTCGATACCTACGTCAGTTCTCTTGTAAAGGGCTACGTGACCTTGCCTTAACGAACGGCATTAAGCTCTACATGACTATTGACTAGACTGAAGTCTGAATCTCAATGACGATTCTGACTTGTGTGAGTAACATTAACCCATCAATCCCCAAGCGGCAGCCGGCTGCCACATAAAAATTGAAAATCTATTGTATTTAACTTTAAATCTATTGTATTTATTTAACACCTCCATCGTGGGTGTCTGCGATACCCACGATGGAGGTGTTAAAAATTATTTTTTCTTTGAAGACAATACAACAAACTTACCACACGATAACAACCATATTTAACGTGTAAATATTTAAAACTATTACATAATAAAATAACTAAAATAACTGAGAAGCAGGCATGTGAACAATGTCATTTCTATTGTCGTTTAATCAGTCGGTGTGGTGCGTTTCCCATAAGTCGCGGTTACTATTTATGGCAGTCTACTTCTGCAATTACTTGTCTGCAAAAACTGATTACCTAATAAATTGCAGAAGATAAAAGCAAAATGTTGTAGAGTGGGATTGGCGCCGTGCCAAGAGAAGGCCTTGACCCGAGCTTTTGTCCAACGTCCAGTATTTCGACCGTGGGATATGAAAGTCCCTTCCAGTTTGATTTATCAATGTCAATGTTTTTTTTTTATTTAATAACAGAGGCGCTAAATATTACCTAAGATTGATTCGACCTTTCGAAAACTGTAAGAACTTTGTTCAATTAAGGCTGACTGGAGGTTACAATTTGTGTAAAACATACGAAAATATTATGGTTCAATGTACAAACTAAAATTCTTTGTTTATCTTGTAATCTTTGTGTTTATACATTCCTATTTCCTTTTGATGATGATAATATTATTCAATTAAATTTGAATATTTTGAAATGAATAATTTAGGTGTAAATATGTTACAAAACAATAGTGTTTCTGTAAACTACCGTCCTTGAGCATTCTGTTTCTCTTGCCGCAGTACGTGACTTGCTTCATTCGTCTGGACGTGGACAGAATTTGATCTTGATGTTGTCTCAAAAGAGCACTTAATCTCTTTATTACAAAGTATGCTTTAGTGACTTAGGGTCACCTTGTTCCCCCGAAACTTTTTACAAATTGTAACGGGGAAAATATTTAATAATTAAGATTAAAAATATTTTTACAATAATTTAAAGTCTAATTTTTTATTGATAATATCAAAACTTTTTCCGGCACCCAAATAGACGCTACCAAAATATTATGTTCAGTTATCGACAAACATTATTATTGTCATAGCTCCAACGTCTATAAAATTTACAAAAGGTGATTATGTCACGTTAAAGTAGTAGCAATTTACATGCTGCGACCTATATTAGTCCGTATATTTCGCAAGTGCATGGGAAAGGCTGTTTAGAACTAGTCACGAAGTTTTATGCCGACTAGAAATAAATCACGTTCGATCTCTAATCTAGATCAAATGAATAATAATTTGTATTACTTAGGTAGGTATCTAATTTAATATTTAAAACTACTATACTAACTATATTTTGGAGTAGTAGATGTTAGCAGTCGAGCTTTTTTAGCAATATCGAGTGTCCTATATTCCTGATGTATGCAGAGAAAGAATAGAACATTTATTATTATAGAAAAGACTAGAAGATAACGTATTTTACAAAGTCACAAAAGGTTATTAATTTGCTAGGGAGAGTCCTATAATATTTGACTTGGAATTGGGACTAAAGACCAATGTACCCAAGTGATGAAAGACTTTAAAAGTATGTAGCAGACATGACGACAATATTTTTCCTAAAGCAGCTATACGTAAATAAAGTAATGAATAATTTAAACAACATAACCACAGTAAATTGTTAATGTACACCGGCGCTTAGTTGTGGTCATTTGCGACCACAACTTCATTAAGAGTTAACAATTTTAGAGAAGAAAGTTTCCATCGGTCTCACTTTTCTTGAAATCCATTAGCTACGTTACGTCGCAATCTGGAGCGATTTAAGTTATTATTTCAATGAAAATGCCAGTGGTAGCCATAATATTATTTATTACTGTAAATCACATAGTACCTGCTTGCTAGTTCGTCAACCACTGTGTAGCCATTAAAATATACTTTTCAAGTAATTGGAGCGTTCATACAATAAATTACAGAGTAATTGGAAACGAAATTACAACGGAATTTTCGCGAGCGTTCAAATTTTGCTACATAGATATTGTGTTACTGGAATAATTGCTAATACTAAAAACTTGTCATTATTAATTTAATTAATTTAACAATTTAAGTTAAGTTCACTTATTTTTTCAGATATATAGGTATTTCACCAAGACACCCCGGCGGCGCTACCAGTCGCCGCTACAACGAAATATAAAGATAGAGCTCTGCGCAACCAAATGTTTTCGCATCGAAGTTTTTGTACGAGCTTTATACCTGAGCCTTTAGCCAACACGTTTTCTTTATCGCTTCTTTATACAATCGCTGATCAAAAATGTATGTAATTGACCCTAGCCCCTAGTTAACTCAGGTAAGGAACTCTGTAGAGCTGCAAATATTTTGGTGGCGGCGTACTCCAGGAAAATTAAACATTCCACCTCGGAATAATTCGCATAGAGCTGAAAATTGGTAGAGACATTAAATACATCATTACAAATAAAACCTCAAAAGTCCCCGGCGATCCTCCTTGTGCAAAAATTTTTATTCAAAGTCAAAGGTATGAAAATAAGGTTTTTCCTGTTTTTTTTCCAAACTGTACATTTTATCACAAAAATAAGTAGGGCAAGAGTGTAGATCATAGAATTCTCTACAAAAAATATTCAGACACTTTTTTCATTCGACTTACCATTCCTTATAAATAGCGAGCTTAAAGTTTGGGAAAGTCATATCCCATCAAAAACATCATATCTATGCTTATATTATAAAGCTAAAGAATTTGTGGAACTACTGCTTTGAATTGAAGAATTCGTTTTTTGTTGGATAGTCTTATTTATCGAGGAAGACATAAGCTATATAACATCACGTTGCCACCAATAGGAGCACAGAAACAGAAGAAAATGGGGAAAAACGGGGAAATTTTTTTGAAACAGCTTATCTCACAAACGGCTGAAGCAATTTTTATGTTATTTGGCACAGATATAGAATAGGCCACGTGGAGGGACATAGGCTATTTTCTTTTTCAGGAAAATTTACGGTTTCCGTGAAATTTATAATTAACGCGGGTGGAGCCACGCTTAACATCTGTACTACATACTAGGGTTGAAAAAATTGAAATGTTCTCGGCCTGACACACTTCTGATTGACTTGCAAGCGTACTGTTGCTCTTTGAGACTCGAAAAGTTTAGATTTGGTAACGGTAATAAGTCACACAGAAGTATGTTTGGCTGTGAACAGCCCTCGTATGCTGTAGTACAAGAAGTTCCGCTCCGCCCTGTTAATTATGTATTTCACGAAAACCGTACATTTTTCCGAGAAACAAAATAGCCTATGTCCTTCCTCGTGGTCTACTTTAAATCTGTGCCAAATAACATAAAAATGCTTCAGCCGTTTGTGAGATAAGCTCTTTCAAATAATTTTCCCCGTTTTTCCCCCATTTTCCTCTGTTTCTTTGCTCTTATTGGTGCCAACGTGATGTTATATAGCTTAAGTTTTCCTCGATAAATAAGACTATCCAACAAAAAACGAATTCTTTAATTCAAAGCAGTAGTTCCACAAATTCTTTAGCTTTATAATATAAGCATAGATATGATATTCCTAAACTTTAGGCCCGCCATTTAAAGGAATGGTAAGTCGTATGAAAAAAGTGTCTGAATATTTTTTGTAGAGAATTCTATGATCTACACTCTTGCCCTACCTATTTTTGTGATAAAATGTACAGTTTGGAAAAAAAACAGGAAAAACCTCATTTTCATACCTTTGACCTTGAATAAAAATTTTTGCACAAGGAGGATCGCCGGGGACTTTTGAGGTTTTATTTGTAATGGTGTATTTAACGTCTCTACCAATTTTCAGCTCTATGCGAATTATTCCGAGGTAACGATTTTTTTGCGTCTAATTAGACCGGGCTAGCGGCTGGTTACGCTGCTATGCTATCCCTGTGAAATATAGCCATTTGTGGCACCTAATATAAATCTAAAGAAAGTAAAGCTAAGATTCATGAATCATGATGATAATTAGACGAAAAGTACAGCTATACTGTACTCGGCGAAACATGGGCCATGGCAGTAACGGTCATTGACTCCTTGTCAAAAACATCATTTTCTATACAAAGCCACGATTGACAACATCTGACACTTCATTATCAATCGCGGTTTATACAGTGTGTAACAAAAATAAGTAATAATACTTTAGGGTGTGTACGTGTTCCTTGTATAGAGTTCACTGTGAAAGTCGCAGCTCTGGAAGACGATTTTTTTTTCACTTTTGTATGGGCAAGGGCACACCCTAAAGTATTATCACTTATTTTTGTTACAGCCTGTATAGAAAATGAGAAGGATTGATAGGGAGTCAATGACCGCTACCGCCATGTTTCGCCGAGTACAGTATAGAGACTTTTATCCCATAGTAAGTATAGAGGGTTAAATATACTGTCAGAGAAGTTGATTTAAAGGCAGATGGCGGACCTTAGTAATTTGGTTGCGTTTTGTCAAATCTAGCCGCCAGATCACGACTAATATTGAAAACCCGACCAAATGATGTAGGTCCTCTATCTGCCTATGAATCAATTTCTTCGATGGTACAGAACAACAAAACGCTAAAACTGGCGAAACCCCCACTGACAGAGGCTCAACCATGAAATAAAAAAGAAGAACGTATTTTATAGTCTGCAAGATAAGGACTCTGTTAAAAGTAGTATCGTCAAATATTTTACGTTTATGAATTTTTCTTATCAGAATAACTTCAGATTTCATGAATGTTGCAATAATAAACTAAAAACGTTGATAAGTCACGGTTTTCATGTTAAGATAAAATTCCATTCATGTTCTTGGAAAATACAGTTGATCGCCGCTTAGATACTTAATGATTATTACATTCAGGTAACTTTTTCGTGGGCCATATTATGGCCAAAATATGGTGCTAAAGCTAATATACCCTACTAAATAAGATTTATATATGGTGTTTTCAGTTTTGAAATTCAGTCGCTTTAACATGAAAATTCTTCAGCATTATCAACAATTCTAAAAAGAAATAGTAATTTTTGTTTTCCATTAGTTTAACATGCAATATCTTTTGTTTATACTTACATGGGCGATAGCGTAAAGCGCCATTTTCTACGTCGCTGGCTTGATTTTCAGCAAATTTTTCATAAATTTTCTCGCTTGATTGAAAAATTTAAGATACTTACGACTTATATCCATAGCCAGTGTGTTCGCTATACATACACCCATCATGACTATTTTGTTATTTTAACTTTTTTAGCCACAAAAAAACACAGTCACAATTTTGTCACTCTAATTCACAGTTTACACTTAGTCACTTGTTTGAACAACTGTACTTATAAGGTCCGTGGACCGTGTACAATCACGTACAGAATCGCGGTACAGTCGCGCTCACAAGCCAGTCGCTAGCCGAGGCATGACCGACTGGCAACAACCGCGGATGCCGACTACAGAGCCAGCTATGCTCGAGCCGCGAGTAAAAGGCACTGCTTCCCAACATGTACCGCATTGTTTTGCAATGTTTTGTACCATTTTTATACGTGATAGATACGATTTTAATTGTTCTAAGATATACTTCTTCCGCTGCTTTGTAGTTGGCTGAAATATCATCTTCATAAACTTCTTTGATGTTTGAAATGTTGTAAAAGATTTTTAACAGTCTTACATTAGTTATTTCTTTTATGTGATAAAACCAAAGTATCTTCCTGATTAAAATGGATTTCTGTAATCATCCAAAATGACATAATATTTACAAGTCCCTAAAATCTAAAATTATGTTAGATTAGGTTAAGATATTATAGTCTTTATAACATCATCATAAATAATACTGGCAATTTAGTATTACCTATGTAATTTAATTACAACTTATAATTTCAAATAATGACTTTCTTAATTTGTAAATATTTGAAAAGGAATTAGGTACTTTACTTAATGTTCAAATTATTTACAATAATATTAAATTAAGTTTTGTTAATTAAGACGTGGGAACACAATATAATTCTTGTTTATCATATACTAATTAGGAACTTATGTAACTTTAATGATTTAAGAGGTGCTTTATCTTGCATCAATATTTAAATAATTTAGGGAAAATAAATTAATATAAATGATGCACGTCGTTATCAATTTACTAACAAAGGTATTGTTTACAATGACATAAAAATGTGTCTTCTTTGTATAGGAAGTGATATGAAGTATAGAGGTAATATTATACTGTATTTAAATATTTTAACTGTTCGTAATTTCAAGTTTTTTGTGCCCTTACATTTTTCGAAATAAAATTTATTAATTTAAAAATAAAAATTACATAATCTTCTGGAACTCTTAGCATATTGTACCCATGCAAATCTATTCAGTGGTTTATGAATGAAGAGGTATGAGAAACACTGATACATCTTCGCATAATTAAAATATTAGATAATTATGAATATATCAAATACTTTCAAGTAAATAACTTAAGATACCGTCATAGTAAAAGCCGGTATTTGCTCTAGATGTAGATTCCTGATCCTTTGTGGGTTGTTGGTCTACGCCGTAGCTCCGTAGAGCGTAGCCTCTACGAAAATAGTTTTTTTCGCTTGTCAATATTTGCCCGTAGAACATAGCTTATTTCAAAAACAATGGAGACATAACATTGTATTGTCTATGAAGTGTACAATATATGGCTTCCAATTCGCTTGTATTTATCTAAAAATACTTCCGAGTTCTAAATATAGTCTCGAGTATAATTCACCTTCATATTAAAAGTAAATGGTAGCTGGTAGATATTTAATCATCAAGAGTACCAATTAGTTCAATATAAAATACGTGTGGCACTCGGGGACTGCTGCGGTAAAGCAGTAGGTACGTCTAGTCGCACGCACACAAACACCGTGCCGAAGTCTGCCGAAATGAAATTACGTTAGACGATGCACGGCTTTCAACGCCGCACCGCTGTGCCGGTCGGAGTGAGGGTGTTAGGTTCTTTTTCGTTACGGAATTTCTTCATTCGGCCGTCGCGCTCAAAGCTCAAATAAAAAGAGAAATTAAATTCTACAAGCCACAACCAACAATAATTACGACGAAAAGTAAAAAATCCAAATTTTTCTATTTTGCTACATTAATTCAAGCCGCATTCCTTATAAAAACGACGGTCGAAGATACACACCTTCTTTTTCTTATCAGATTACAAAGTCATGAAACCACCAACGACATAATATTATTATATCTTATAATATTTTATGAGAATATAGTAGAATATTATAGTAGCTGCATTAATTATGCATAATTTAATTAGGGTAGGAATTTCCCAAGCCCAAGCATAAGTAAGCCCTAAGGGTCACCGCAGATATACAATTTCAAGCTGTTGGCCGACTAAATTGCGCAGTTTCACAATTTAATTAGACAAATTTTTAATTGTAGGTAATCGGAAAGGAATCGCGGTTCTGTTGTTTAGTGTTTAGTTGGAAAAATGTGCGAGCTCTCATAAGTCGTTATAGCTATTGGTATACTATGCGATTTAGTTGGCCAACTTGAAATATTGTAAGTCTGCGGTCGCCCTAACAGCCGAAATTCCCGGCCTCGTCTGGATCGATACATCTTGATGATGACCTAGACCCGCTCCACGCGGAGACTGGCAGGAGCCCTCCGACTGCGCCGTTTACGTAACACTCACGAGCTTTCCCGCTGTGTGACGTCATCGTGTGGGACGTGAAAATATAATAAAGGAGTGTTATAATATTAAGCTATAAAGAATATAGCTTAATATTATAACACTCCTTGTTATTTGTTGGAATTAGGTTTGTGAACAAAAATTTAATCGATGTTTCTAATTATATTTCATGTTAAAAATATATGTATATATATTAATATAATTTCGATGATTTGGCGGAAATTATAAAACTATAACACTACAATTTTTTAAATAGAACGCAATTAGAGCTTGAATGGTGACCCCTTAACACACCAGGGCAACCTAGTTAGGGCACCAGTCTCCTGCGATAATTATTTGTAACTAATTTGTACATCTTGATAATTATTATTGTACTACTTTCTTTTATATTGTGGGAGAAGTTCATAATAATTTTTGATTTTTGATTGATTGATTTGAATTTAAAAAGAATAATAGTGCTTTCCTAGAAATGTATAGCTGTAGCCTGTAAATTTTTACCCGAGAGGCAACTCCTGCATGAAACCAGTAGAATAAACATGGGAAGAACAAAAATTTCCTCTTAGTTCAAAAGGCTAAGGAGGTATAGGTAGGTATGGGTACCTTTACAAGATAAAAGTGAAGCGGCCGCACTCTGAGACATTAAAAACATGATTAAAGTTTCAAATTAAATTTAATGAAGAGTTTGACAGATGGAGCTTATGTCAAAATCTTCATTTAACTAAAGTTACGTAATTAGTATTCGTCTTTGAGTGCGGCAGTTACGTTTTACCCGAGATGCAACTACTCCCCCATAAACTAGAGTAATAATTTTCCTCTTTTGTCAAAAGAGTAAAGAGGTACACCCTTTACCTTCAGAGAGTAAAAGTTTAAGAAACACTGGGCTAATATTCTATTGTCAGCACTTAGTATGATTTGCTACTTTGTAGTCGTATATTTACAAGAAGATAATTTATGAAGAATCTAGAATATTTCCTATTTATTGAATACCATACCATATGAGTAGGAAATATATTAAGAATATTTAGATATTTAAGAAGTGAACTAACGAAATTCAAATAATGATTTCTAATCTAAGTTTGGCATGGAAACCTGTGCCTGCTCTACCGATGATTAAAAACCTTATTTGGTAAAACTGAAATAATAAAATAAATGAAACGATTCAATAAAAAAAATATGTGTAACTAACCATAAACCATAAAAAAACTCCATACTGACAATTTAGCACTTAGTGGTAGCTTTAGTTACGTTGGGGCTCAACACGTCTTGAATTTTAAGTTTTAACACAAAAGATTTGTATTGGTCTGAGGATTGAGGATCTTGTAAGGTATCAGGTATGGTCTTCTTGAAGGAGGTAGGATAAAAGATGGGTCTGTAGGATCAGATATCTGGAAATGGAAAAGAAATTTAAAATCTTTTAATGATTAATTCTAACTAGGAATTGCATTCCAAAGATTTGACATCAGGTCCTCTCCACGTCTTTCGCAAAAATTATCTCAAAGGACAACGAAAATTACGACGAAACACGCGCATCGGGCACTACGGATTTCTGCGTAATTCGTAGTCTTTTCGCATTGCACGCGTAATTCTTATAGCATAATATAAATGAAGTACAGTAGACTTCACATTAGACCACCTTAATCAGGCGCACGCACCTATTAGCGTCAGTTCAGGTAACTTGACAAAGCAATGCCAAATCATGTCGAACTTCGATGCGCATCCTATTGTGGCGGTACCCACAATTCGCCTAACAATCCTGCATCGCGCTATCGAACTTTCGGAGAACGGCAAGATATAATATACAACGTCTGGGTTAACGTCAGTGGGCTTCGGCCTGACTGAGAATGCTATCTCTTCTGGGTCGAAAGATCTTCATTTTCGGCCGCCATTCACATCATTTTAAACTATAATATCTGTATTGAGCGATTTTACTTTACGGTCATGGTTGACTTACTCTATTACATCTGTTTATAATACATTTATACTGTGCTTATGCGGTACATTATAACAGGATATTCAGTATACTCACTGAGTGTCCTCGTGAACTGCGTCCTCCGCAGCGGCCGGCCGGCCTCTATGGACTTCAGCAGCCTCTCCCGCGGTGTGCAGTCGCGACGAGGAGGCGGCAGCTTGCGCTCTGATGCCTGGCACAAAATTAGATATTGTTAGTATGGGGCACGCCAGAAAGTTTAGACGGCAGCACGTGTCAAGCAACATAATGGTACCATCGAGGAAATTGATTCCTAGGCAGTTGACGGATCTACGTCGTTTGATCGGCTTATTTCAATTCAATGTTGGCTCATAGCTGTGATCGGTCGGATGGGTTTGACTTAACGCGACCAAATGATATAGGTACTTAGGTCCGCCATCTGCCTAGGAATCAACTTCTCTGATAGTACACATGTCGGATGCGGGATGTGTGACGCCAGTAAGATAACCTGATGGAACTACTATTGGCAACGCATGCCAAGTAAATAAGCAAAAAGATTTCGCAGCACAATTGTAGCGCACATTCTCTGTTAGACTCGAGGATTGAGGTAATATTATGTACCGTAAAACTGGCTGAATAGGGACGTAGGTGTAAATAGGGACGAAACCGATAAAAATATTTTAAAAGACACCTTATAGTCATGCTATAAGGTGTCAAGTATTTTTTTGTTTTAAAGTGAAGTAGAATTATTATTCCTTTTAATGGCAACACTCAATCGCCATGAAGTTGGCTACAAGACATTGAGACTTCAGTTCAAAAAGTGCCTTCAAATAACGGTGAATTAAGTCGCTCCAAACTTTATCAATTAAAAAGTAAATTGTGTATTCTTTGTTGTAAAAGTGAATTTTATTATATCTTTATTTATTCTTAAATACAATGGCACAAGGTAAATACTTGTTTTTTACTTATTATAGCTAGGAAACCCACATTTTTACAAATCATACATTTTTATCTTGAATTGTAGTAAATGGGGATGAGAATTGGGTGAATAGGGATCAGTGCTAGGCTGAAAGGGACGCCGTATTAAATAAATAGATACGAGTAAGAGATGTATGTAGACGATAAATGTGTGGAATGAAACAATGTCACAAGGGCTGTTACAATTTACTTTTGTAATCTATATGAATAAAAATGAATCCATAATATGTCCCTTGGTCACGTGGTCCCGACATCAAGCGTAAACGGCTCGACCGATTTTGTTGAAATTTGGTATAGAGATACTTTGAGTTATTAGAGATATTGTCTACTATAAATTAAAGTACATTTTCCCGGATGAAAACTATCTGCTGTCCCTTACCGGAACTCGAAGTACCCATAACAAAATATATCATATAAATCAGCTGAAAGGTTTAAGCATGAAGAGGATAGACTATCGCACTTTACATTTATATTATCATTATTATCTAATTAATTAAACGGCAATTAATTTTAGGTACTTATTTCTAACATATTTCTGTGTCATCTGATATACAGAATTCATAGTAAGCAGTAATAAGTGGACCACGAATGTTATTTACACTGCTATGGCCTCATCGCGCTGATTTAATAAAACACCCGATACAAAACGTGCACGTACAAGAAAAACATATTTTGTAGTATCGTCAGCATAAAAACTGGGTTCCCTTCTTAGTTACTTACTGTATGAAACACAACTTAGAGAAATTATACATGTATAATTTAACTTTTATTTGGCAATAATTCGTTTATAGTGTGTGATTTCCCAAAATATACTATTTTAATGCATTAAAATTAGGTAAATGGTTCAAGCGTGAAAAAGTAATAGACACGGAGACAGACAGACAAACATACATATTTGCATTGTGAAAGGCAATTGAGACTTGCCGCCATCTATAACAACATTCAACATAGTACACATACTTAAAAGCAAACCTTGGTAAGGTGTTGCTATTTTATACTGGTAGGGGAGTAAGAGGCTTATCTAAGAAAATGTATCAATTTAAAGTTTTTATTATCAATGCTTCTTACCTTTTTCAGTGGCGGTCTACTTCTAATAAATTCGAGAATCATCGCATGCGCGTCCTTCTTGACACTAGAAGAAAAATAAAGCATTAGTCGGTGTTATTTTTTTGAGGTCGTCATAAAACTCAAAACTAGTAGATTTTTCTGGCTTGCGGTCATCTTTCAATTAATAATAATATAAGTTAGACTTGTCTTATATTGCAGTAATAACTTTGATCTAGTTAAATGTCGAAAAACATCATAGCATATTTTCATGTCATCGGATATACATAATTCATAGTAAGCAGTAATAAGTGTTAGCAGCAGTAAGCATTTCCAAAAAGGAGGAGGTTATAAGTATATTTTTTTGGAGTTTACTCCTTAAGAATCGATTTTCATATATAAGGCGCCCGGTATGAGAAAAATCCGAGGGGTAAAACCTACTAACAAGTAACGATAATGTGTCACGTTTTTGGTGCGCACCTTTAGTGCGCAACTTTCTAATTTGGCTGTTGGCTGTGAGTGTATTAAGACCATAAAGGTAATATACCTATCGGAATATTATATTACATTATTATATAATTGTATAATATTATATTCCGATAGGTATATTAACTTTATGATTAAGACGTACATATGGTATGCTGTATAGGCGACTATACCTATATACTATATGTTATTGGGCTTGTTTGTTTCTATCAGTGTCGATGTATTTATATTGTTATTTTTGTTATAAATATCAATAATTAATATTGTTATTGTGAAGTTATAATTTTTATCACTATACTGGCTAAAGTGAACTAAAAGTATTTTGAAATAAAAGTATTTTGAAATAACTATGGCAGAAAAGGGTGTAGATAATATTGCCGGAACATCTGATTTCATATGATATTAATCTTTTTTCAGTTGAATAAACTCTTTTTGCGTATGGTTAGATACTCGTACTTAAGGAGTAAACTCCAGTCGTGCGTCGGAGCTGACACACTTTTTTTATTTCGGCTGTGGATATTATTTTTTTACTTAGCAAACCCAAATCTATATGAAATTTAAAGGTTCTGCTTTCTTTGTGAGTCATGTGACTTTTTTAAAGTTTCAGACAACGGCAAGCAGACCTTGAAAAGTATTTCGTCGTTTACTTAAATATTTTCACTGGTTATTTAAGTACTTAATGGTTTATTCCGTCAATCCGATATAAAGTAAATCCCGAGTAAAACATGATGTATTCTTTCTCATTAATATGCTTGAGAAGCCACGATAATATTGTAATACAGGATAAGCAATAACACAGATTGGCGCGAGAATTATACTTCCAAATGAAAAATATTAAGTAAAGAAAATAAAATTACCTTTGAGGTATCGTCGCTCCATCTACCTTACGCAACGTATACCTTCTTGATCTTATATCGTCCATCAGTATTTCATACGGTGTCAACTCATATTCGATGGGTGTCCTTGAATAGTTCACTTTCTTTAACTTCACTCCCATCCGTAGTTCGCCGATGACTTGCATCCAAAACCGCGCCTGAAATAAAAATAATAGTAATAAGTAAATGTAGAATTTTGCTACGATAAAATTTGTAGGCGCGAAGATACTTTTAATATTAAATATTTTATTGTTATTTTATGCATTACTGCCAAAATAAAGAATTCAAGCTGTGAAAATATGTAGTAACAAAC
The DNA here is from genome assembly GCA_963422495.1 of Polyommatus iphigenia. Lineage (NCBI taxonomy): Eukaryota > Metazoa > Arthropoda > Insecta > Lepidoptera > Lycaenidae > Polyommatus > Polyommatus iphigenia. The sequence goes on from OY730190.1 coordinate 3,896,057, forward strand.
AAACCCTAAAGAATGAAAAGTAGCAAGATAATACTTGCTTTCTTATAGGTGCCTAAGCAAGAAAAGAATATGAACTATACTTTGAGCCTAAGCTTTTTAATAACAAATATTTTCTTTTGATACATACTTGTAAAGCTCTCCAAATCCGTCTGTTAGTCTAAGCCGTAAAAGTGAAAGTAAAAATTAATATTTTAACATATTATATCAATTATATAAAAATCGCATTGAATAATAAATATATCTACAGCTTGTTCTTTACATAAAAATTATCAGACAGGCTTAATATTATACTCCAAAAAAGCCATACATTGTTTCCTCGTGACGAGAAAAAGCTATGCAATAGGTAATAGTAGGGTAGTCTCGTATAGGCATGTCATAGCCACGATAAAGTTGTCGAGGGACCTGCAACATTCTAAGCAACGAGTGCCAGGTGTATGCAATAAACACTGCACTGTTCGCACGCCTCATATTATAATCTAATTAATTCAGTTCAAAATTCCGAGAGAGCACGCCGCTATTAATATTAACCTGAACATTATTGCATGCTTTGCCTTGCGAAATGCATCTGTGTGCAGAGAGCCAGAACTAGGGAATAGGGTTGCCACAAACACATTGACAAGCTGCAGGCAACAAGGCTGCAACACCTTTAGCATTGGCGATTCACTGAGGACTAAGGAGCCAAAATTTAAAGAAGAAAGAGAAGACAACACCTTTAATATGACGTGTTATCGTAACAAAAAGGTGCCCGGGCCCTGGGCCCCAGGGTCCCCAGGCCTGACAGCTTGTCACATATGGGGGAATTAACAATAACATTATATTTAACACTTCATTAATGTTTTGCGCGGATCATAAGAAGCTGCCTATGTGGAGCATAAAATCTTATTTAGAATCTTTTTGGTACTCGTGTAGCTTCAATGGTAATTTGTTCAGCCAGCTCTGAATTATCACCTAAATGTCCTAAATAAATAGCTTTTCGATTTTAGACATAACAAGTGGCAACCCTAGCACGTCGCTTAAAATTCATAGGAACTTAATACTGATTCTAAATATTCAAGCATTCCAGAACATTCTCCAGTCGGAACGCTTCTGAAATCAATAATTTACTATCAACCTGTCCGAATCGAGCTGTCATGTTATCAGTTTACGATTTTCGATATGAACAAGGCCATGATTTGTATAATATTATATTCTAACAACAATAACAATTTACTCATGATTTATTGAAATATTTGACTCTGCATAACATTTTATTCGCAATTTTTAAAGGAACACAAACAGTGAAGGATATTGCGCACCGACGCGACGAGAAGATGCATCGCAAAATCTTTGATAATTTACCTAATTAATAATATTATAAGCAGTAAGCACTATAATTTCTTTCTACGTTTTCTATGGATTAGATACGTGATTTATTTCAATTTCAACAAGTCTTAAAAACCTAACTTTAACTGAATCACAGTTAGCTGTCTTAAAATAGAGACCTACGACACTAAATATTCATAAAGGCGACATAGCTCTCCTAAATCTTCACCGTACCTCTCACAACTCTATCTGCATAGCCGAACCACCGTTCTTATCCTTAGGATCAGACTTACCCAGTCACTAAACTGCAGCGTGTCGAGATGCGTCGCGGAGTCCTCAGCGGCGCCGAGATCTCTTGCTCCTCCAACTCGCACCCGCGCGAGGAAGGACGCCAGCTCCAGTGCCTCTGCGACCAGCGCGCGGCACACGGCGCGGTAGTGGCCAGCAGCAGCCTCGCGCGCCAGCCGCCCGCCGCCGCCGCCGCAGTGCCACACACACCGCTGTGGAACAGTGCCATGGAGACATAAGTGACGATTCGCATTCGTAGGGTGGTAGGAGAGAAGAGAGAGAGTGAAGATGGAGAAAAAAATGATGAATGATGATTCGCATTGGTAGGACGTGTTCACAACTGAGGCGAGGCCATAAATGATGCCATTGGTAAACCGCCAGCATCGCAATCTCGGTAAATAAGATGAGGACAAAGGTGATGATGATTCGTATTGGTAGGACGCCACTACGCCAGCATTACTGATCTCGACATACAAAATAATGTAATAACATAAGTAATGGCTTATGTTATTACATTATTTTGCATTGGTAGGTCGACAGCATCACTGGATTCCATGGAATAATGGATGTAGATTTAAAAAACTACAATGATATAGTGTCGATTAAGTGCCAGAATTAAATGATGCTGGCAGTCGCATAGGCCACTAGTGTATTTACTATTTTTGTGCAAATCATAAACGGGCTATAATCAGCAAAAGACATTATCAACTACATAACATGGTAGAGGTCTTACGGAAGTAAAAAAGAAAAGCCACTCTTGAGATATGAGGAAAATAATATAGTTAAGATTACAAGACTGATAAGAATCAAGATATTTCACTAGCCTCTGAGAAATCCTATCTGTAAGCCTATGACGATTACCTAGAAGTAGAGCTCCATTAAATATATCATTAAAAATCACAAAGAAATGCCTGTTTACGCGTAAAACGAGATTTAGCCTCAAGCGAGACGCACTATCTCAGACATCAGTTTCGTGACCTGACCCTTTCATACAAATGACGAGATCTTTCTGGAATATGCCTAGAAAAAAACCTCTTTCATTTATCTACGTGTATCATAACGAGGAAAAAAGACTCTGATTAGAATCCGAAGAGCTGGAATGGCGCATCATAATAGCTACTATGATGTGAACAGATTGTGATGACGTGCTCATAATATGCAACAAGCAATCAATCAATCATTACCGCTGCTTCAGTTTTCAGTTGTCGGAAATCCATAACTTATTTTTCTGCGTTGTACAATATACCGCGACTAAAAGTTAAAATGCATCACTAATAAAAACGAAAGTGATGATAAAATGTGTATTATCTATGTTTGTAAGTTCTTTACGCAAAAACTACTGAAGGCATTTTGGCCAAAGGTATGATGACAGTTTAGAGATTTAGACTTTAGATACACATTACACAAGCTACCTTTTCTCAAGAAGGTTTTTCTTAAGATACTCTATTGTAGTGAAGTACTAGTGTAATTAATATTAAGAATATAGCTTTTTAATTTCTTAAGAGCCCCATCAACATCCCATCGATATAGCATCGTTTAAATGCTGTAACTGAACTTCGACAATCTACTTACGGACGGTTTTAACGGTTTCTGTGATTAGGACGAAAATAGATTGAACATTACAAGCTGTTAGGCGATGTTGTAACCGAGTTTTACGGCTACGGTCGACATCAAAATATGACTCGTGTTTTATGAAGCTGACGCGAATTCCTATCGGCAACGATTATGGTAATTTATTACTCCGAAACAAATGAACGGATAATCAATTACGGAGCCTCGAGCTAGGACTAAGCTACGCTTGCAAAGCTCTTATTATGCTTGGAAATTTGAATAGATCCTGATGGGTGAGCATGAGATGTTATGGTAGAGTCAAAATCTCTACACAAATGTAGAGATTTTGACTCTACCAAAATATGTTTGACATTCGATAAATAATCGATAACGTTACGATTGCATAGCTGTATACAACAGTTAGTTAAAACTATTGCTCACCACATCCACATTATGACTTATCTTTTACCACAAAATACTACATATTTAAATAAATAGTGTAACTTATATTGTGAACGTTGTCTGATACAAAATATGACATCATTTAACCGTCTTCGAAAAAGGAGAACTGGTAGTTCAGTTCAGTAATGCTTCCAACAAGAAACTATAGATGAAAATGACTTATGACCATTTTTATGTCTTCGTGCTTTTCAGCCAATACGTTTATACTCGTAGAATTTACACTTATTTACAGTCAAAATCTACATAAAATACCTACCTCATGACACAATGTATTGTTCTTATTGCAATAAGCATGGTTGCTTATCAAACATTATATCAACAAAATATCTCATTGACGTCAGAAGACCACTGTCCAAATGTATTTGGACGATTATTTTTGATTTCCAAACCGTAGTGCTACTTATTGTGATTGTTATTATCAAACAAATAATATAATTGTTGCTGATACCACACCCCTCAGTGTAAAAATTTTATCAGGCAGAGCTTCTGGGTCTGGAGATAATAAATAAACAATTCGAGGAAAAATGTTTTATTTCTTATTTAAGTAGAAAAAATTCGAGATTGTCACGTATTTAATTTAGTCTCGTATATCCCATGTTTCGAGGGAAAAAATATAAGGTTGAAACTGTTTCTCATAAAATTGGTACAAGATGTTGTTAGTGTTTTCACAACTCCCGTACAAATATTTGTGATCCTATTACTATGGTTTTACGAGTACTTTAACATGGATTTCCAAGAAACGCTTTCTTACAAGTTATCGTAAAAATGAACAATTCAGAAGGCTAAAATGGTGCAGGACTACATGTAACATTACGGTAAAGTACGGCAGGCGACGGTAATGTACTTAAATATTGCAACAAAATGTTATCCTCCTGTTTCTAGAAATTATTTAAGTTTCTAAGTTTTGTTCAAGTTAAAATTATAGGTAAGTATACCAGAATCTGATGGCAAATTTTGACGGCAGATTTTCAAAAAATATCCTTGATCATTGCCCATTGGATAATATATTTGCATGTTTCACACACAAAATCAGCCGCTTTATGGAAAAAAAGGATAAAATGTTTTATTTCAATTACCCCGGTATTGCTACAGTCAATTTACTTTCTCACTTTTTGCCATCAGATTCTGGTAGACCTATACATTTGATAAAATAAAATAAATAAAATAAAAAATGTTTTATTTCTGAGTAAATTCGAATCTATTTTTTTCAGAATGTCTATCTGATGCCTACCACCATATGATTTTGAACATAAATCCGCTAGCCTATAGATATAATATTATATCTGAACAGACTGCATCAATAATATTGTAGTTAGCCTTTAAAAAGACAAGCTAGTAAAATTGGGGTGATGACAAGAAGTGAATTAGATTAATTATTTAGAAACGATTAATGATGTCATAGTAAAAACTGCTAATAAGCGAGTTACCTACTTTTGTAGTAATCTGTGGTAAAAGCATGTTTTAGATGCTAATAATATTTAAAAACATGCTGAGCAGTGAGCCTTATATGTAGGTCAGTAAATTCCAGTTCTTCACATTAAGGTAAAAATTAACCTTAGATTAAAATTACGTATAACAAGTTTCACATTCAATTATATTCAGGCAACTTTACCACAAAAAAAGAATATAAAAGTGTCAAACAAACTCTCGCCCCAAACCTACTAGATACGAGAATTTCCGCTAACGAGTCAAAATAGTCCCAGTGATGTGTAGACGTACAAGATATAAGGTACGTGAAAGCAATGTTAAATATTAAGCCATATCGGAAGATTTTATTATGACCTGATACCAGAAAAATAAGGTTAATCGACAAAGAGAATTTACGAGCAATTCCTCAGCATCATATTATATATGTACTAAAATCGGTTTTAGAGTCTTAGCTGCAACTACAAATGTAGTTACATTGATTAGAAATAAGAAAATTATTCTAATTAACCCGTTCCGTCTTATTAGTGGCACTGCAAACATTGCATCTATTTAAATTTTAAATCTATACTAATATTATAAATGCGAAAGTATCTCTGTCTGTCTGTCTGTCTGTCTCGCTTTCACGCCAAAACTACTGAACCGATTGTAATGAAAGAATCATGGCCAAATTTGTATAGCTGGACTCAACTTTTATTTTTGATGTCCCAAAATAAACTATAGTTAGATTTGGTTGTTCTTATGCTCTAAACATAATTGAGGAGCGTTTTTGCAAAGCGAAATATCTACCAAAATGTTTTTTTTCAGTATGAGGTTTTTAGTGTTTATTTCTTTTTCGGGTAGGACTTAGGTAAAATTTATTCTATAGTTGTTTTAAAAATACAGGTACCTACATATGTACATGAAATAAAATACATTTTTTATACCAGGCTCTTTATTAAAATCACTAATTAAAATTACGAATTTTCACAAAAGCGAAATATCTGCATTTTTTTTCTTAACATATTTTATGCGTAACTTGTTTTTATTTTTTATTTAATGTAATAATTTTATAGCAGTGGCTCAAACTCGTCAAATTCACGTCTTATATCCTCATTTTCATTTCCAGGAACTGAATTTGCAGCAAGCAGCAAAAACACTTTTATATTTAGATAGACTAACACTTTCTACATTCTTGGATTTCCTCTCTGCATCAAAAAGTTGCCACATCTTTTTTAAGTTAAGATCTGGGGGTAAATAAGAACGTTGACACTTGGATCGAGAATAGTGGCTTTCACGACAACGATACTTTAAAATATTCTCCTTAACTATATCTGTCTTTTCAGCATCTTTCAAAACAGTTCGTCTACCCCCTCTTTTTTCTGATGGTGGCTGGCCTGATAAGCCACAGGACTTTACCAAACGCCACAGTCGTAAGGAATTTACTCCAGTAACAGTTAAAAAAGTTTTTTTACATACAGGAACAAGATTACCGTCAATGTTTGGTATGTTGTATGTTACAGTCCACAACCTATCCATACGTCTCTTTTGAACAGGCACTGTTTTTCGAGATACACTCTTGATTTGCATGTATTTATATAAAAAAAGATCTTGATTAATTTTACCTACATTTGCGTACAGTTTGCGCTTAAATCTTAACAAATCATGATATGTAAGAAGAGCGGCCTTACATGTTACTCTTGGATTTGACGTCACTCCCAGACCGTGATTACACGACATATAAGGATCTCCAGTATCCCGATCCGTGTATCTTGTCGACGACGGGCACAATATGTTCCCTTCACCTTTTTTCCTGGTTTTTCTTCCACGATTCACTTCAATCACAGGTGAATTGTATTCAATTTCCGCCATTTTTTCGATATAAGAAAGTTTAGAACACTGACCTAGCACGACAAACGATTGACAAGTCACGACTGGTAGTTATTTCCCGCCTATTTCAAAGTATTGCCATTTTATTAAAAACAAACAGCTAATCAACTGAGCAGATATTTCGTTTTGTGAAAAATATTTACTTGTAGATATTTCACTTTGTGAAATTTCTTCATATTCGAGTAAGATTACATGAAAAGATATTACGTTTTGTTGAAATTCGCTTTTGTCAAACAATAGATCCCATATGAAAGAATGCAAAAACGTCAAAAAAAAAGTACCAACTTTTGGTAGATATTTCACTTTGTGAAAACGCTCCTCAATTCCGTTTGAGAATTATGTCTAAATAGCCACGATTTTTTTAAATAATTAATACAATTACAATTATTTTGAGGTTAGACTTAAGAACTACCTTTTTCCCGACTGCGGTGTAGCCTACAAGTGTATATTCGGCGATCTCGTTTCTAATTATTTCAATTTTTCCTAGAGTATTGCCCAAAAAATAGAACGAATGCGAATGATCGCCGGCTGTCAGAACATAACGAAACTAAAATATATTTATCTTTTTTTGTGGCTATTTATAGACACATTTCTAATGATTTTCGATGCCTTAAAATATTAGGGAATTTTTGCCACTAATGGCATATCGGGACGCCACCGCCCACCTGGTACGATTTGGCCATTGTTCTTTTGTACACAGATAATCTAAAGCCTGAGAAAGGACATAGACTACTTTTTAACCGGCAAAAGGGGTCATAAGGGGGTGAAAATGCGTAAATTTGTTCAAATTAAGTTAGTTCCAAAAATTCATAATAGATGGCGCCGTGCGTCTCCTACATTGCGCTATCGCTTGCTCATGCATCTTTCTATAAGAGGTGGTACCATGTTAAGTAACGTTTATCGATTCTTTCGAGTGATATACACGTCGACATTGAATAACTCACTACTTCAGTACTTTATCTACGCAAATAGTTTATGGGTAAAGCTGAAGTTGTGTAATGGGAGGCTAAATAAGCTTTAGGTTTAATTTAAAAAAATGAAATATTATGTGCACTCTGCACAGCTGTTTTTTGGTATTTTGATTTAAGGGGTACCAGGGTTTTAAAAAGCTTTTAAATTTGATACCAATTTTATTGACACCGCGCGCTATAAACTCAAGTCCACGCGGACGAAGTCGTGGGCAACAGCTAGTATACTATAATCGTCTCCAAAGTCCCATGGTTATGGCAACTTATCGAGTTCAGCTCTAGAAAAAATCGGCCAAGTGCGAGTCGGACTCGCGCACGAAGGGTTCCGTACCATTATAGAGCAAAATTAGGCCAAAAATTGTATGGGAGCCCCCCTTAATTTTTTATTTTATTTTAATATTATTATTAAATATTAAAGTACACATATAACTAAGGACTTTGAGAAAAATTTAAGTACGTACCTGTTGCCTTTATTGATATAGAGCAAAAAAGGCCAAAAAAATCACGTTTGTTGTATGGGCCCCCCTTAAATATTAACTTTATTTTGTTTTTATTATTTGTTGTTATAGCGGCAACAGATATACATGATCTGTGAAAATTTCAACTCTCTAGCTATTACCGTTCTTGAGTTACAGCCTGGAGACAGACAGACAGACAGACAGTCAGACAGACAGTCAGACAGACAGACAGACGGACGGACGGACGGACGGACGGACGGACGGACGGACGGACGGACGGACGGACGGACGGACGGACGGACAGACGGACAGACGGACAGACAACGAAGTCAACAGTACTAGTACAGTACAGTAGCAATGAGGATTTTAGATTATCGTTACTATCACATCATTATCATTTGACTTGCTTACTTATGTTTGCGAAACATCTTTTCCGAATTAGAAATTCTCTTTTGCATTTTTAGATGATTTGTATTTAGGCCATTGAAATGTTACATTTGCTTTGCATTTATTAGAGGACGCAATTTTATTTTTGGAATATGTTGCGGGGGTCAATAGAAGCTTAACCTCAAGTTTGTGGGGTCGCCACTCTTGTCCCCCGGACGCCATCTTGAAAAAAGGGGTGACAACACTATTTTCGTGATATCTCGAAAACTATACGTCTTACAAAAAATTTGTAAGAGCATAATTTGTTGCAAATTATTTTGCCTACAAATATGTTTATATAATATTTTATCCTAAATTAAAATTTCAATGGACTAATTCCATTTTACTAACTTTACATCGTCATTCGTTTTTGGCAATCCAAAAAAAAAACTAAACACTCGCAAGTGTTTTTCACACCACTAAACACTATACTAGCTACTAAAATATTGATGACCTCGGTGTACTTCAGTGACCTACTCCACAGTTCACTCCATATTAACTTCAAAGGAAACTATCTTCGCAGCTTTCGTGAATAAGCTGCACAAACTAATTGCTTTACTCGCCAAGATAGTGAATCAAAACTAGACTGGATATCATTATTAATACACATTAGTTTCTTTAATATAAGGTACTTTGTCCCTATGTTGTTCATGTTAATGAAAAAATAAACGTAAAGCAGCGGCAAGAAACCGCCAGGCCCAGCACTAAAACAATAACGAATAACGAAGTAAATAGCTTATAATAATTAAAGGATAAGGTCCAAATTGGGCTAATTTTAAAAGTGCCGGCCAACGCAAATAAACCCATTATTTAAATAGAACATAATCTAAGGAATAATTTTTATTATTACACCAAAGTTCTAAGTCAAGTCTCCGAGATGTTATTCAAGGTCAGACTTTTTTATAAGATATGTAATAAAACTTATTTTATTAATTAAAAGCAATAAGTAATCGATCCCAACGTCCCTATCCGAGTCATAGAACAGATTAGAAGCTAAATACCTACAAATGATTGGGAAAAATTCAAAGGAAGAGGGAACCTCTACGTGCTTGGGGCTTGCAGGGCACAACTCATTGCAATTACTTGGAATACTAGGCAAATGCCGTGCGTACCCCAAGCACGTAGAGTATCCCCCTTCCTTTGATTTTTTCCAAATCATTTGTAGGTATTTGGCTTCTAATCTGTTCTATGACTCGGATAGGGACGTTGGGATCGATTACTTACTGCTTTTAATTAATAAAATAAGTTTTATTACATAATATGTTATTAAAAATTTGACCTTGAATAACAACTCGGAGACTTGACTTAGAACTTTGGTGTAATAATAAAAATTATTCCTTAGATTATGTTCTATTTAAATAATGGGTTTATTTGTGTTGGCCGGCACTTTTAATATTAGCCCAAAATTGTATGGACGTTGGATCTTGTCCTTTATATCTTTTACAACGAAGACTTCAGGCAATCTTTTTTAAAAACACTCGCTGATGATAATGAAGAGCTCGTAAAAACAAATAAAAAACGAAATTTGTTATGGTGTTACACAATTAATATTCGAACAGACAAATATGTAAATAAGAGAATATAAAGTTACGTTAGAGTTAACGCACACGTCAGGGAGCACGATGATCGTAATTCCTTCATAATCGATGGAGTGAAAGTCCATGCACCCAGTGGACAGTGACAAAACTGACGTAACATGGGACATTCAATAGGATCGGGACACATTGGGATCGCATTTCACAGGAACAGAATTCCTAAGAGTAATTTTAATGCTGTAAGTTTTAAATACAACAATCGCAAGAGAAGATAATTAGTAAAACATATTATAGCTCTTTCGTTTCAGTCACTTTTAATGATAACTTAAAAATATAATAGATTTGGCGAAAATTCCTTTCAAATATAACTTGGCACTGTTTTCGTAACAAAGAATAGGCTGGCTTCTACATATTTGTTAACTGGTGATAAAATATAGATTATATTAAAATAATTTAATTTAATTTCAAAACTTCAATTTTGCGGCTTATTTCATAAGTCATAACGTAATATTTAAATAAACCAGCTTGTTAAGAAATAATAATACGAAAACAACTAATAAACTTGAGCTATAAATAAAAAAAACAATCTAGAAAATTTTGCATTTAAATGTGGACTTAGGTGACTTTGTATTTTTTTTGTTTATGTAAGTATTAAAAATGAGCTCAAAACTTATGTCTATAATGCTTTCACGTCTAAAATTCATAAAAAATACTCCACAGATAAATTATAATCTAAAACGATCACACATAATCCATCAAACCTACTGCATCTACAGCTTAAGCGGACTATTTATTTGATTAAAGATGACACCTCTTCAGAAGTGAAAGTCACCCTTAAATGGAAGTCCCCATTAAAAATAATCAAAGTCACACCACAGATTACTAAACACGTAGCAGCGGTGTCGCAACTCGAAACTTTTTTACTGATTTTATTTAAATGGAAGTCGTTATAATATTTGTTACTTAGCCGTACTTTGAACTTTTATTTATTTCGAAAACATCATCAGTTTAAAACGTTTATGATGTTCAGTTTTAAATTACTACTGAAAGTAAGAAAGACATTTGGAATTAACAGGTTCGTAAGTAGATATATTGATCGTCTTGAACAAATCGAAAAGAGATTATTTAAAAGCTCCTGCCTTACTTAATCCTTCAAGCCTCATAAGAGCACCGGTGATCGCGACAACAATAGAATACAATAGCATTTCCAAGAATCCGCGATCGAAGGATTAAAGATCTCACAATACAATTAACAGCGAGAAGAAATTATCATCAACAGTAAAGTCTCCTTTTAGGCTCACCTCAATAACATCCTTAAGCATAAACCGTCGAACCGGCCTCTTCCTCCGCGGCGCAGGCTCCGAGTCCCTCTCTATGCCCTCATCATCAGTATCAGCTCGACCACCCTCCGACGTCTCCGACTCCTCCGACAGTACCCCACACTCCTCATCGTCCTCTGTAACAATTGATTCATAATTGAAATCCATACTAATATTATGAATGGGAAAGTGTGTCTGTATGTCTGTCTGTTACCTCTTCACGTCCAAACCGCTGAACCAATTTTTCTGTTTGATATGGAGATACTTTGAGTCCCGGGAAAGGACATAGGAGGATACTTTTTATCTCGGAAAAATGTACAATTCCCGCGCGATAAATGAATTTTAACGCAACGTAATTGCGGGCCTCATCTAGTTAAGGAATAAAGAACTCTTCCATTTCAGCAAGTTTTAGCCGCACTTTATTCACACGGAGTTCGAAATAGACCTAAGCAGCGACAAAATATTCTAAAATAATTAGTGTCATTTAGTAAATCAATCGCAGTCTACACCCCATGCATACATAACCTCAGGCCTTAACGTCCTCACGACAGCATGAATATTGAAGTAGCTATCAATTAAACCCGAGATAGAACAATCTCTTAGATACAAGCTGATAAAATAATAACACAGCGTGGAACGTCAGTCAGAACACTCAGAACACAATGCTTTGAGTGATTGTCAGCTGAGGTGACAAGGGCTGCCGATTTTGCAGACTTTGAATAGTGCACGAACAAATATGTCCAGTATTTTTAGCCAACTTCTAAAAAGTAGGATGTTATATAGTTTTTTTAAGTAATATTATGTTATATCGACCAAGGACTAAACAGCTAAACAGACACAGTATGAACAGATTTATCCCTCCTCTCGTTCTCCTCAAATTTTATTTTCTTTAAATTCTCTGTTGTATCGTATCCTCTTTTCAGGTTTATCCAGGTTCATTATAAATTCTAGTCGTAGGCACAGGTTTTTCTTACAAAATTATATTTTTAATTTGTTAATGTGGCGACTTTATTTACTTTAATAGGTATAATTAATTTAAAATATTGTAAGCATTATTCAATTTTCACATTAGAAAGAAATGACAACATATTTTATACTATTTTGTAGTATTATATTTTGCGATTTGACAGCCTTGATTTTAATGACTTTATCCAAGAGACCTTGATGACCACGTGTGGTCCGCTTACAGAGCAAGAGCTTCGGTCAATCGGTCACGCTATGTTGCGACTAGGCCCCCTTCACATTAAACGATACGAATTTTAAATAACATGAACTCGATAACTAACAATTTTCCCATGGTATTTAATGCCTTTACAATGGCTATCAATTCCTTACCATGGCCACTCCATAAAATTATAAAGAAAACTAATATCGTTCCAAAAATAAATCTAGTCAAAACTAACTAAATTTCATACCCACTTAAAAAATTCATAATATATTTTATTGATAAGGTAAAACTTATAGAAGAATCAGAAGGATCAACAAAAGCAATCGTGGGTGTAAAGTGGATCTAACGACGACTATTGACATAGGCGCAACACAACAACCAACAGTTGCGCAAGCGCATATTCTCGAGCGCTTTGTGTCGCCCGCGCCGCACCAGATAGATCGCCGACGTCCACGCCGACCAACGACGGTCACGGAGTAGGCGACAGATTAATGGCCCAATTAATGGCTGCCATTATCACTCGACTATCATGCACACTATTACTCAAATTGGCATTTCGCTATTGTGTTCCCGTGTAATGAAAACTAATATGACATTACAACAGATCACGTTCGTTATATTTGGAGTGAAACCGTATTGAGTGATATGATAAATTCGAGCAGATTTGTTATAGTCGTTTATAGTACGTTTCTCTTTAGGGGCGGATTAAAAATCAGTACATTTTTTCTAGTTTTCTCTTTGGGACATTCGGTGAAAGGAAAAGGCCTTTGTCCTTTCTCTCTTAAATTATTCCTAACATATCTTCCTTAGTCTGCAAAACAATCTACATAGGTACAAGCTATGTTTATGAGTACGTCTGCAAAGGTCAGAGGTTCCTCAATATATTTGCTTTCTAGTCCGCCGTGCCTCGATTATTTGACTCCGCTAATCTTATCCGAGAAGTTATTGATCTGCAATATTCCGAGCCGCCTTATATTGAGTTACCCAACTAAAATGTTTATAAACGACTGGCGCCAATGGCCGTTATGTCAATAACAAATACGACTTGCATTTGGAACAATGTTCAAGGAAACCTCAAATGCATTATTAGTAATGCTGTTCCCCTCTTTATTAGTCATTTACATTTTGCTTACATTTCTGCCATGTTTCCTTATTGATTTAGGTTACGGAAGCAGTACCGATTCTTTGGGTACTTGACCCAAAGAATCGGTATTGCTTCCGTAACCTACATTAAGTGTTTCATTTCTTGCCGCCCCAAAATTTTAAGCCACTTTTATTAATGAGAGTCGTAGTTCAAATGATACTGTGCGTGTTAAGTACTAACTTGTACCTTGTAAACGAAAACACAACTGGCTAACGACTCGAACGCTAACTGTACGCGGAGGCAAACAAATGAAGATGACAACGGTGATAACTGCCCAACGTATGGTAAAACGCATATTGTTTATAAGTTATTAGCTGAGCTCCCGTTAGGGCTCATGGGAACACGTATAACGACTCAACGGTTAACAGCTATCTCTCCCACGAGAGAATCTATCAACTTAACTATTACCTGATGGGTATTCTACCATTGATAGTAATTGTTTTACTGTACTGGCGAAAATTGCCGTACATCTGCAATAAACAATTTGCTAGGGCGGAAAAACTTCATTGTGCGAATTCCAACGACGTCGTTCGTAAAATTGGTGACCATAAATCATAATAAAACTTTTTCAATTCCGTGTCCACTTATATCCTCTGTTGCATAACCAAATTGAATTTTAAGTTATATAGAAACTTTTCTAGACATCGGTGGAAGACCATAATACCATGTATTGTGTAATATTTACAATCACAACTAATTCTATTTTAAGAACATAATCGATGTTTATAACCTACTGCTAAAGGACTTTGGCAACGATTTCCTTTTAAAGGTTTGTTATTCTGCAGTCATTCCATTTTAAAATTCTAAACGTTCGTATTCAAAATATGAATATAAAAGTCTTGTCAATGACCTAAAATATGTTTAGCTTCACGACACAGTTACTTTTGTGTCCAATCTAAAAATAGAAAATGTTTTATTTATAGACAGTGGATAAATAATAAATGAACATAGATATGAACCCACGTTATCACGTTAGAGTGACAAGTTGATAATTAAGCCCAATGGATGAAACAATCATCCGTTAATAAGGCAAACAGCATTTCTATGATAATTAGGTGTTTCTTGTTTCAGAGAAGATATACGTGTGAACATCTTTTGGTTAGTCGGACATTGGCCCTGTAATACTGTACTTTAGATTCAAATAAAAACTTTAAAAAAAGACTGATAAACCGAAATATGAATGCAGAATGGATTTAACTGTACTACATATTTTATAAGAATGTCAATCTCACGTTGATCTTAAATTAGCTTGTAATTTACGAAAGAACATAAAGGATTGTTTATATGACAAAGGATACATACAGACCATTAATTTTGTTAAGTATTTAAATATTATGTATAGTATATAAAACATGTAAATAGCTGTTAAAAGCGACTTAAAATAAATAAATGAAAAAAAAACTTCTACAATTGAAATTAAATAATTAACTATCGAATTTACAGTATTTAACAGATGTTAAATACTATAATTTCGATAGTTAATTATTTACAAAAGACAGATAAGATGTCTTTTCTGATGAATAACAAAAAGCCATGTGACTTGAAAACTTTTTGAACAACTTGAGAATCACAGGAAAGATTACTGTTTAACCAGACGAAACTTTTTTTTATCTTTATTTAGGACTTGGTTCACAAATGGAAACCAGACGAAACTTTATGACTTAAAAATATCCTCTTAACTTTGTTGAACATTACAAAAATGCACAAGCTATAAAAGACTGCAGCGAAATTTTTCCTTTGCGGCTTGTAAACTTCAAAGAAATTGTATCAAGGACCGCCGCAAGACCCGAGATTTTATCCGATCCCGCGTATAACGATTACATTTATGTAGTTAGTCAAGTACGTAAATGTAGAAGTTCTAGCTATTACCGCTCTTGAGATACAGCCTCGAGACAGACAGACAGACGGACAGACATCGATCGTTTTTTCCATAATTATTAGGATAGGTTAGCAGTTTCTATATTCAACATTTTAACGTTGTAAAATCAAATGTATATTTGTAGCTGTTATAATTAAAATGATATTTTTGGTTAGATAATAATAATATTAAACAGATATACTTAAATTAAATCACGGGAATCACAAATTTGTCAAATTAAATAATTTACTTAGCTCTATAATTATTATATTATAAATATATCTATTTATAGGGTAGGAAGTAATTAAAATGAATTTTTATGGGGCTAACAAAGTAAGCACTGACCACGTCATGTGTGGTAACAATTATTTCCAGGATAACAGAACTTCACTGGAAACGACCACACTCAAACTCATTATGGCTTTATGTAGGGATGTTAATTAAAAAATTATGCTAGCTTCAAGCAAACATATTTATACTTGATCAAACAATTATTACTGCTAGGTAAATACTATCGAAGTAACACCTTTCAAACCTCACGAGCTCCTTAATACAACTTTACATGGAAAGCTGCTAAATTATAATAAAAATAAACAGCAAATAAAATAGCCATAATTATTTGTAAGGAATTAAAAAACTCTTCCGAATAAAAGTTGGTGCTTCCATGTATCTAAACACGACATATTAAGTCATATTATATCTATTACGAGTACAAGAAAATATTTACACATTAGATACTGATTACAATAATTACAGCTTACGTCAGAAATATATTGAAGCAACTTTTACTTTCACTCAATTATCACCAGTGACTAGAAGAGTAAAAAAGCGGCTAAATTAGGAAATGAAAATCTCTCCCGGCATGAGAAGGAAGCGGTAGTTATTAATTATAGCCACTGTCAGCACATCTGAAACACTATGTCAAGCAGTGAATTTTTACTTAATAATTCGAATTGCGAAATTTACAATGAGGCTATGAAAATCTAAAAAGATGAGACTTTTAAAACTGAGAACCTCAATTATACTATATTATCTCATAAATTGATATAAACAATACTAACTTAGACAAGAAACACACAGTTTTCAATAACATTACCTGCTTTTACTCTGCAATGTAAAGAAGACACAATATCGTGTCGTTTGTGTTATGTTTGAATCACAATAGAACATTATAATATAGCATTTTACATAATTTCGGTAGCAATATAGCTTAAAACAATAGACAAGTAAGCCCACACATGCAGACTATGCGTCACATTCTTGCATATATGTCGCGCTGGTGACGAAATCTCATCAAGATTCAGGACGCCCAAGATTAAGATAATCAACAAATTTGGCAATGCATTCATACTAATAGCATTCACATATTTATATTGTCACTCAAAGAGAAATACAATGAATAAAAATATTAATAAATTGTTAAAGTTTATCGAATTTAACATGTTACAAAGACATTTGCAATTGTTTACACTTAAAATTTAACGGACCATGCAAAGTCGCCGCGAAATCAGCCAAACATCAACTTGTTAAGATAAACATTCTAAAAGCGTTTTATACCCGCATAAAGTAGACGCTAAAAATAGAACAGCTTTTAAAAACATAAAAATATACTTAAAGTGAAGAACCAAAAAAGAACTACCAAAGAAATATTCAAATTTTGATGTTACTACAGCAGGAGCAATTTCATATCTTAGCTCCCCTTGATGAAATTTCCTTGATTATCTTGATGAAAGGGATATTTTAAAAAAATCTTAAAATGAGACCGAACATTAACGACAATAACGAGAGGAAATCAGCAGTCTATACAATCGACACTTAATTTGAATCAGAACAATAAATCGTAGCACAAATTATACCAAACAACACCTCGGCCGGTGTTTAAAAATACGATTCGGTATAAACATGTAATTTGTGAATAATACAAAGACTCATAACCACGACTCGTGTAATAGCTAATAATGATGTCCGGTCTATTACTCTCGGCTCCGTCGATTTCTCTGGGTCAATGGCAACGTTATTGTTTCCATTTCTCAGACCTTAACGGGCTCGGTTTTATTTTGTGCGATTCACTTTATTAGCAATATCTTCCATCAGTTGCTCTCTGTTATTAAGATAAGTTGGCTGGTCGACTGTACGGAGCCGTGGGAAAATCGTGTAGATCGCCAGATCTGCATACGTAGGCTACGATAAAAGAATCGAGTCAACTTTCTTCTTTTTTGTGTTCCTTCTGACCTTGCCATTGTATTGGTCTTGCGGATACCTTTGTTGATTTGGACAATGGACATCTTTCGGACCCTCTAAAACTCTAATTTTAATAAATGTCAATTTCTTTATTGTTAGCGACTGAAATAGAATTTAATTTTGAAATTATGCTTTTAATTTCAAGATAAATTCTAATTTTAGCTCGATGCACTCCTTCGCCATATAAAATATAACTATGCAAAATTTCATTCACCTACGTTTCCGCATTTTTCGTAAAAAGGGGTCCAAAGTTTTTCGCTCGCGTATATATATATATATATATATATATATACGCGAGCGAAAAACTTTGGACCCCTTATATATATATATATATATATATATATATATATATATATATATATATATATATATATATATATATATATATATATATATATATATATATATATATATATATATATATATATATATATATATATATATAATTTTTTGTTTATTTTCTACACACAAAAATTATATTCTTTAGAGTTAAGAAACTCGACGTTTAGGGGGTGTTAAATTTGATCATAATGCGGCATAGACATAACAACGTTACTTTCGAACCTAAAAATTGAATTCGTGACCATCAAACTCAATACCATCAATACTTTCTATCGTAACAATAACAAGAGTTTCATATCAACTGTCCACTTCAAATCAAACGATAATGTTGGCAATGAAATAAACAATGCTCCATCAGGTGAGATGGGTGTCGTGCGATACGTCCGATCACCTGCCTCAGGTATTGGAGATTGACCTGTACACACTGACACACTGACCCAATATTTAGGATCGTTGATAACCGGTTACGAACTCACACGAGATAAACCACCATTCAAAACAAATAAAAAGTGAGAGGCACTAAAAGTTTATGTTTTACGGAATTTGTGAAAGGATGGATCATGTGTAAAGTTTTATTGCTGTTGACTGTTTGCTGAAATGAACAGTGTTTGTCTAAACCAGCATTAATCTTGTATGACTCGAGCTAAGTTAAGCACAGAAACATGATGGTGTTGATAACGATGATGATGAACACGATAGTAATGCAATAGCACCTTAATATTCTATTTCTCAATTACGCTCTAATTAATAATACCATATCAAATTAAATATCGCTATAAAATACAAACGTTTCGCTTTAAGTACCATGTAGTAGTAACATTACAAGCAATTTCCAAATATGTACTCTACAATATTTTAACCAAAATTATACGTTTAGAAGCTAGTTGTAACAAGCTAATTTAAATACATAATGAGACTAAATTTTTCAATTTAAAATGAACAATGCGTTCAAAATAAAATTTAAATAGAAAGCAAATTAAACTAATACTTGAATGTAAAGGAAATCTAAGACAATATTAGGAAGCTAGAAAGTGTTATACCCAATTGCTTAAATTGATTTCAATTAAAGTATAGATATGACGAGCAGTAAAGAAGGAGAAATTTCAGCTGCAAATTCTAATATGCTCGCAGCTAGAGCGTGCATGTTTGGAGGAAATAAGCTGATAACGTATAGCTGCAGACGTCGTTACATACTGCCGGCAACAAATTGCTTCAACAGGTGCATTGCAGATCGGCATAAAATTACGAGCGATATCAAACGGTAAACTTTCCGGTCCCAGCGATTATAACGCAATAAATTCGTAAACGTCCGAGGAGTTTCTTCCGCGACTCCGCAAACATGCAGCTAAAGTCCGTATTGAAACATCGATTGCCGCAAAAAGCACGTCGAAAGCAGAAAATATGACAACTCAATTTAGATTGAACGTGAGAGTTAGAAAGGGTGGTGAAATGCAGGCGGAACGGATTGTCTCATTGCATTGTGAGCTAACACGGTGGGAGGCGCCCCGGCCGGCGCGGGACCGCCGCGCCGCCGCGCCGGTGGGGCAGAGGTCGCTGATAAACCACGAGACCTAAAATGTCATACGCCACATTATAATGGTCAATTGTGAGCATAACGATGTTGACACGCGACAATGTCGAGAGAAAGTTTAAATTAACAACATAATTCCGTGTTGTTCGAGGGCTGGATTAAATAAATGTTTGCGCTAGACCTTATTTACATTCGTAATAATAGTAAAGCGTTATGACACTAGGAACACCGCAACTCTACGTGTCGGCTTTATTTATTGATTAAAATTATCTATAGCCTATACCTTTGTTTATGCCCTACCCGCTTACTAGTTGGCTATCAATTAACTACCGCAATGATGTTTGTCTTTAAAAATATGTGCAAAACAAAACAAAATCGATTAAATTTCTTTTGTCCATTGCTCCCTTGCCAAGTCAGTTTTCTCTTAAAATATTCTAGATTACAGTACTATAACGCCTATTCTCAATATCAAACATAATGACCGGAAATCGCACGGTTTGCCAAGATCCGGAACGCATCGGGTATGTAAATGTGGGGATCCTCTCGCTATTGTTGTTGATAAGAGATTTGTAAGGTTCAACCTACGAGTACCTGCGGCCAGTGTTGCACTTCCTCCCTCATTAGCAGCTTACACAACGATTATGTTATCTAAATTACAATACCCTCAAACAAATAGAATTTTGCAACTACACTATTTAACTGTTTAACTATCTGTGAAAATTGTCTGCGGCTCTGATTGAGTTCATTACAAAACGTAGAGAGAATGGTTTCCAGATTTTTATGAATTTTAAGGAAAGGTTAATACGTTTCGTTTATTAATCCTTCGATCGCGGATTCTTGGAAATCTATTGTTACTCTATTGTTGTCGCGATCACCGGTGCTCTTATGGGGCTTGATAGGTTAAGTATAAAAGTAATTATGTATTATTTTTCAACATATCATTCATTCTTTGGTTAATTTTTATATTTGTTAAAATAAATAAAAGCAAAACATTACGGGCAGATATGAAGAGAGCAGACTATAAAAGAACCAAATTGTTCACTCTATGCTACGAATAATATTAACTGACTTCATGTCAATATTAAATTAAACGGTCAAAGCAATTTATTTTTACGTGAACCTAACGGTAATGGAAAAGGTAATGCTCACAGAAATGCCTTTTTGCACGTACGCATCTCATCTGAATCGCAGCGAGAGCTAAATAAACACAAATCAAATTTACTGGAAAAAGGCCTTAAAATTGAATCGGGAAACGATATCACCACGCTGGCAATTACATTTGCTACAAATTAACAAATGGCATCAATTGGAAACACATCTACCGTATGATCTTAATTCGAACCGGCTCTAGCTACCATCTCTTCAAACATTTCACACGGCAAAAATGATTCATATTCTCCAATTTCACAGAAACTAGCCAGATAACGATTGAATAAATTTGTAGAAATAGATAAACATACGAAAACTACGGTTTTATGAAAACGTATTAAATCGTGGGAGACCAATTTGATTTGGTGGATCGGTTTGTATCGTCGAGCAATCGAATCGATCGATATGAAAAACCGATGTT
Source organism: Polyommatus iphigenia (assembly GCA_963422495.1). Classification (NCBI taxonomy): domain Eukaryota; kingdom Metazoa; phylum Arthropoda; class Insecta; order Lepidoptera; family Lycaenidae; genus Polyommatus; species Polyommatus iphigenia. The sequence continues at coordinate 3,917,514 of OY730190.1, forward strand.
CGCTCATGACAGACAATTTGCCTTTGATGGAAAAGTCCTGGAGAAAGTAACATGAAATTGAACGGAATTTCTGTCAGATACATGTTATTATAATGGTCATATTATAATGAATTGCTTAAAGCGAAAATCTTTTGGACTCTTCTGTGTACCTCACAACCATTTGTAATTTGTAACAGCTTAGCTGCGTCATAACATGGTAACTGTAACATTACAAACAACAAATTCATGTTTAAAGAAGGAAATTTAAACATCTGCGTTTTTCGAGAACTTACACTCGCTTACTAAATTAAGGGCACAATAATCTTAAAAATAACCAACACTATTGAAGGTTTCAGATCTTATGGGCGTTTTCACACTGCGACTATAACGACACGACACGATACCACAGAATAGATCAGGGCCACCGCACATATTATACAATTTCAAGTTGGCCGACTATCGTACAAACTAAATTGCGTAGTGTCACAATTTAATTGGACAACTTCATCGTGTACGCTGCCAGCCGCAGACTTTTAGATTTAGTTGGTAACGGTGTTGCTAGCCTAGCGACGTGCGTGTTAAAATGCGTAAAAAGCACGCTTTTATTGTGGTACTAATAAAACGAAGGCGAAAAGAAAGGAGAATATTTTGGGTGCATTCAATACTAAGTGACAGATTAGAATTAGGAAAACATCATTGATCATACCTTGCATTTTAAACTTCGATATTATCCAGATAAATTTTAATGAAAAAATCCAGATAAAAAGGTGATAATAATCCATATTTCCATACTAATATTTTTTTTATTATTATGTGATTCGGGGCCGTCACGATGAAGTTGTCCAATTAAATTGTGACACTACGCAATTTAGTTTGTACGATAGTCGGCCAACTTGAAATTGTATAATATGTGCGGTGACCCTCTATTCTGTGGTATCGTGTCGTGTCGTTATCGTGCAGTGTGCAAACGCCCGTGTATTATGCGGGAAAGAGGGATGTCACTAGCGATATTCCAAGACACCATCTCAATGACAAGTCTCTTCAGGTTAAGTGTGCGCTGAGCTCGGCATCTTCGCACGGTACACTTGTTGAGTTTGACAGCGACAGCTCAACTCCAGGAAGGATGAGATGAGCCGTTGCGTTGCTACACTCCTATTGCAGGTTGCATTATAATACCCGGGCTTGACAGCGATGGCTCAACTCACCAGCGATGTTCCCCGACGTCATCTCAGTGATGAGTCCCTCCAGGTCGGGCGAGATGAGCCGCTCCTCGTCCTCACTGTGCGTGTAGTCCAGCGCGTGGTACACCACCATCGCCAGGTTCACCACCAACTGCGAACAAAGAATGTTGAGGTTAAAGATTTTCTTTATGAAATAAGGGGGCAAACGAGCAAACGGGTCACCTGATGGAAAGCAACTACCGTCGCCCATGGACACTCGCAACATCAGAAGAGCTGCAGGTGCGTTGCCGGCCTTTTAAGTGGGAATACGGTCTCTTCTTGAAGGTTTGAAGGTGATGGGTAATTTTAAGGAGACAGATGAGGTAACGCGCTAACTAAGTCAGAATAAGAGCCAGCACTAGACAGGTGCCGACCTATTTAGATTTAACATACTTTTGTCTTTCATTGCACTTGGCTCTAATGCTTTCACATGTGTCACACTCGTGTTTTTGGTAGGATTTATATTACTGTAAGTGTATGTCTGACATTCGCAACATCTTACAACCACCAAAATCCACGAATGATCATAAGCTTTAAAACATTTTGCAACGCATTCGTTGCCAGATCCAATTTGATTTATGACACACAAACCGATATTTGTAATTAAACAATTAATAGATGCGCAGATTCCGTAGGCATTGACCTGTTTAGAATCGGTGTGGTGCGATTGTGCAACGCGAACAATGGATCGGCAGCCGTTCCGAGCCGTGCCTCCGATAGTTATGCTGGGTGCATCCTCCCACTGTGGTGGAAGTGGAAGAAGAACTTAAATTCCGAAATAATAATAATTGATTGCAAAGAAATGACGGGTCTCTGATTTAGATATATTTTAGATCAAGGGCCAACCTTTTCGACACTTGGGCCAAAATTTGGAAGTAGAATTTTACCCCGGCCCGCACTATCAAATTTTATGTATACTCGTAGTGCGCGCCAGATAAGTCTGCGCTACAATTTAGATAAAGAAAAAAATTTCGCTATTTTTATAACAATTTTTTTTACTGTGTGACTTCCATGAATTTAGGAAATAGTTATTATAAAAACACATTTTGATAGACAAAACGTCCTAAAATCAGTTACATAGATGACAATATACACTTTTGTTGTTGATGAGATCTGGACTGGATCATCGACCAAAACTATATGAGTGTTCAATTAAAATAGCAAAATTAGTATAATTAATATTTAACATAGTACACTGCACACAATAACGTGCAGGCTGCATCCCGTTTTACTGTCACGAATTTAGGAATCTCTACAGTTCAAAACTTGGACCAAGCTATAGTTAATGAGTCACTCAGTAGTCAGTCACAACTCACAAATCACAGGTACTTGACGGCACGCGTAATATTTAATTACAAAGTAAATGTTTACATTTAATTTTTATTTTTGCACAGAAAATACTATAAAAATGTTTTATTTTCTTCAATTGACTAGCTGGTTTCAAAGGCACGCTGTTTACAAAAATAATTTGAAATTAAAGGTAAAAGCCATAAACGTAGTGTAATATAAAAAACAATCAATATAACTTTTAAAGCAGTTTAGGGAAAAAGTCGTGACGCAGGTCTTGAGATAGTAAGTTTGTAAAAATAACAATGATATCATAATTTGAAAATATTTAATGGCAAAAAACAAAATTGGATAGTTTGAGGTTCAACAAAAAAAAAAAAATAGTGCGCACGATAAGTTTGTTAGACACACACTTCCCGAAAAAAATAACATCACCATCTTGTGCCTAATTTGGTAATCACTACCTTTGAGAGGAAATAGTGGCCTTGTTTTTTGACCTACTGCTTCTGTTATTTTTTTACTAATCCACGGTAGCTAATACATCCTACCGAAATACACGCAAGAGCTTATCACCAGCATTGTATGCAAATGCGTGCAATATGATGTCGGTTGTGTAAATGTACGCAACTGAAAGCGCTCAATCACAACTAGCTCTACGTTCTGCAACTCTACACAAACAATAAAAACCGGATAATAGCTAAATTACCGCATATAATTTTGATAAAAAAAAATCATTCGAAAGAGTAACTAAGAAAGCGCACACCAAGAAACAATTTTATTTGAACTTACGCACACATATGCGTAAAACTACGCTATTTCGCGGTATATTGCGTTACGATAGCGAAATTCGACTCTATCTTTACTTAGTGTTACAACTTACATACTAACATAGTAACTTATTACGTACTTATTAAAGATACATAATATTATATAATTGTTGTATTATCTATTCTTTATATTATTAGCTTTTTGAAGCTTTATTTTTAAGACAATATTATTTGTATTAGTGATAAATGATAATATTATGGGAAAGTGATACCTTACTAAATATTAATATAATTTAAATACAAATTAAACAAACTACAAACCCTTATTGGTAGTTTGTTGACTTTGTTTATTTCCTTATTAACTTTCACAATACCTATTTCCTGAACGCACAACAATGTCTTATTAATAGTTCCTAGACCTCTGGGTCTGGCGTGCAATGAATTTTAAAAGGGGCACGCCGAATTCGGAATTGCTAATTAATTGTCAATACTAGTAATAGTATTTGTTTAGTGTCCAATTGGTATACCAACGTAAAAGGCTGATTTATACATTTTATTTAAAAACTGTTGATTTAACTGATTTAAAATCAGTGATTTTATCGAGTTCATCATCCGTCTGTTATTACCCCTTTATGCCCGAAACGCTGATCTGATAATAATTTTGTTTGGAGATAATTTGAGATTCAGAAAATGACATCAGTAAGTTTTACCCTGGAAAAACGTACGGGTCCTACACAGACTACAGTACACAATCATCTATTTTACAGGCGTTATCAAGCGAGCATCATAAAGTGATGATGATTTATAAATTGTATTACATGCCATGCGGCTCGATTGTTCCCTCATTGGTAATGATAGCACTTATCAACAGATGACACGGTGATGATTGTATAGGAAGTGATTCCGTCTCGTCACGTCATCGTCCAGTCACAAGTCACAACAGCTGTAATAAGATGTTCCATTAGCGTCACAACAATCAGGTCCCGCTACTCGACGCGTGGAAAACTACCGTTTTTCACAATGATGGTAGTCCTAAGATCATACGATAGATGTGGCTTGAGAGTAGATAAATAACAATGTATATAAAAAGGCTAAGACTATTCCACATTTACAAAAAAAAACTCTCGATACGTAAGTCTCAGCTTAGGTTAATTGAGGAAAAATCATGACCTCTATAATCCTTATCTAATGCTGACAAAACCCACTTATAAATGTCCTAATTTACCTAATTACTCAGTCATTAAAGGAAGATAATTACAATCAACTAATTATAAAACGAAAATCAATTTAGCATCTTCAAAAATCTTTTAAATTTAAAAATTCAAAACCTAACGGTAATACCTCCTTTCCAGCCCGGGTTTTATGTAATCCTCATTATAAGCGGAGCATAACATTTTATTTCTTCAGAATAGTTATATATATCTCAATAAATATACATATCTCAATAAATAATGGGGATTGTCCATTTTTTTTTTAATTTTGCTCATTACAAAAACATTTCGAGGAATAAGGTCAGTGATCGTTTTTCTGTACATAAACGAAAAAAATACCCATTAGTTACTTATATTTTTGAACAAATATGTTTAACCTTAGTTTGACCTTCAATGGCGTTAAGTTAGCAATAAATTCGACCAACATTACGTTTCGAACTTTTGGTAAGCTTTTCGTATCAGCTTTCACATAATGAGAACTTGCATTTGACGGACCAGCCATTATAAATAAGATTGAAAGGAAAAAAAACATACAGCAGAGGTCAATTGGCCGCCGATGATGACGTCAGAGCGAAACTTTAAAAATTTATTGAGAAAAAACTAGCCAATAAATTTCAAAATTATTTAATTTATATTCTTAAAATACCCTATTTTAACGAAAAAAAAAAATAAAAAGTACATGTGATTTTTTTTGGACAATGCCCATTAGCACGGACCACCTCAAAATATTCCACCCCAGGACTAATGAGCTTCAAACACTCTATTTCACTGGCCATCACATCTTGGGGATCACGCGTCCCTAGAAAATAGATACGTCAATGCCAACCAGCAGACATTTAGCGTCAAAACTCTACCTTAAGCACAGAATATAATATTAGTAGTACCAACCTTAAGGCAGAGTTTTGACGCTGGGTTGCATAGGTACGCTGCCTCTACTATTTAGTCATATCTACTATCTAAATTATAAAAGTGACACAAACTATCGCGCACTTTAAGCGTATCTTCTTAGCTCTATGGTTACATCCATGGCATAACAGTTGTCTAATCACCACAAGTTACGACATTCCGAACGGAATTCAGAAATATGTTTCGTGACAACGGCCCAATAAGTTTTAACGGCGGCAGTAAGTGGCGAATCAGATTCGGAATTCATGGTATATTCGCACTACGGGCTACGGCACTACCTGTACACATTTTTCTTCCCAAGCTAAGAAAGTAACTTCTATTGAAAGTCGGAACTTGCAATAGAAGCCACTGTAATTTATTGTATCATTAATTGAACATATGAATATGTATTTAGCATTCATTATAACAAGATTAATAAGTATCGAACTCAATGGTTTTAATTTGATAGGATTTCAGTTTTTGTCTGTTCCAAAATGTTCCGTGGAAAAGAGGCTACCTCTTCGGGGTAAATAAACTCAACTACCGCAAATCATAAACTACCTAAAAAAATACAAAAGAAACCCAGGAAACATTACGGACCAGCGACTACACTCTCGTTTTTGTGTTTTTGCGTGATATTTTTACAACATAAAGGTATAAACACATGTTATAATTTTCCGACCATTACAAACAATGTTATTGTTGTTTTCGTTTACACGACTCTACGTAGAGTCCATTAACCGCTATTTTGAGGCGTTATGTTAGAATTGACACTAAACAACGTAATGGAGGTAATAAATTAATTAATATCGAATGAAATCGTCGCGGGGATCTGCGCGGGCGCAGTTCGTGTACATCAACAAAGGAGGTCCGCGCGAGGTCACACCTAGCTCTATATTCAATTGTGTCACGATGACCCGTGACGATAACCCACTCTCTCGAGCGGGTCACAAGGGCCCAGGGGCACGAGCGGCCCTCGACCGCGGAGAAAGTATAAAAATTGGCCCTAGATCACAATATAAAATGGAAAGTCATTTCCCTCCGTAATCGAATCTAGATCGGCTTCGGCCCAATTCCCAAAACCCGAAAATCGCTCTTAGCTCAGACTCAAATATGAGAAAATGAGACTATTTCCGGTTCGCGCTCCTGTAGAGCACATGTTGTAGAAAGGAAATAACAGTTTTCCCTTTATGGAGATGATAGAATATTTAATTTTATCATTTTAAATAAGGCTAACGAGTCAATTTTTAAAAACTGCATTATGCAAAATTTAATATTAATTTTCATACTGAATCTAAATTAGTTGGTAAATTGCTTCGTGGGCGCCAGTTGATGATGACAATATTTTATTTTAAGTTATGACATTTTGGACCTTATATTCTCCCATGCGCTATAATTACTACCACTGACGAGGGCCTCGATCAAATATTTCTGGACGAAGGTGTACGATTTTTGAGGTTTTCTGACAGCAATTTTTCTCTTCAACGGTCGGTTTTTTATCGGTCAATGTTTTGACGTAAGCCAATCAAAGGCGCTAATGAATAGATAAACACCTATCAAAAATCTCAGAAACCGAACATTAGTTGTCCATATTTATAAAATTAGCTTTAACCTATTAAAATTCTCATCTTTGTTTTCGTGAAAACATGAAAGTGCGTAGATACGCGGAAAACCTACATACCTCCGCCCGCAGTAAAAATAGTAATCACGGGCTTCTCCCACTAGAAATTAAATTGAGGCGAGAAAACTTTGACGTCATAAAAAGCTGAACATATTATGTGCGTTTTCTAACACATAAACGTTCGAGACAGCTGCCCTCAATTCCTCAAATGCAATTAAATACACAATTGCAATTTAACGGCCAGAGATGTTACTCTATCGATAAAATTATGAGCTATATGTACTCTGATTGTACTATTTTATTGCAACATTAATGCAGCTTCGTTCTTTGTACGAGCCAATCCGTTTCGTATCAAATAAAAAAATATTTTTCTCATATTTTACGACACACAATTTCAAACTAGATCGAGGTTTACGTTGAATTGACATTTTATGGAAGAAAATTATAAGTTGTATAGGAAACGAACTGGATCAAGTATGTCAGTTTGTTGGGTAATGGGGATAATCTCAACTTAACCGATTTTAAAAATTATTTCAACAATACTTACTACTTCATGCGGGCCAGCCGTGGGCACTAATGTTGCATTTAAATAGTAGGAATCAAGGTACTGTTTCGAGAACGAGTCGATCTCGTTTCTTTAGGAACCGCTTTATTAAACGCATTAGAAATCCAGTATTTATAATTGGACTTACAAGAAAATGTTTTATCGAGCGAAATGGACTCGATAAGTTACAGGCAATTAAAACAATTTTACAAGCTTAAGGGAAAACGCTTTTGAGTTATCAACAAAGTTCGATTTCATTGTAATTTTATTAGTTTTGTAATATAAAACAATGTTTTCCATTTCATTTTGGTATTATTAAGGAAGGACCTTAAAGTATCTTAATACAATTTTAATATTCCATATTAATCGTGATAACTGCTTCTTGTTACTGCAGTGAAAAACATATCAGTGCAAAGCCCTCATTATAAACCCAAAGGCAAAATAAATGTAAGACAAAAGAATATACTTCAAAATTTTAGTTTCATTTTTAATTTATCGACATAATCAACATCACTAGCGACTGAGCCTGTTGATTAATTTGATTTGTCGCCCATCGTTGTCACTTACTGTTGTACGTCAGCAAACAAAATACTATACAGAATGATATATTTTATGTACAGATATTGGATATTCATTTTTATTTAGGACCTAGGTCCTAGGATATCCATACAATATTTATCGCCAAAAAATTTGATTTTTATCTGATCAAACCAAGAAAGTATTTTTTTTTTCATATTAACATAATTTTATAATAATCGTAATAATAAATTACAATATTAATTAATAGAAAGCTTATTTATCGATTTATTCACTTATCATGGCATTAATGTGAATAAAGTAAATAAAGCTTTTTAGTGCTTAATACGTGTCTCAAAAAAACTGTCCTTATAATTTTTTTCAATTGCAAAATTAAAACCCCCTGTGTATGTTCAAACACTTCTGGCCCATTTAATTCAATCAAATCATAGCTCGTTGTCATGACAACTGTGTAACGCAACACAAATAGCGAATCACAAACATCCATTATCGTAAACAGAGGAAACTCTGCTTAGCTCTATTCTGTATGAAAAAACTGCATTTAAACATAATACAATATGTCATTTTTAACATAACATAATATAGAGGTACATTATACATCTAGATACATATTATTCCTAGGTTAGTTGCTTTGAATTACAGGATACCTCTTACCACATATACATTTCTCTATGCCATAAAACGTAACTCAACCGCAGTGCATTACCAATGCCAGTATTACAACATAAAGGATTTCCATATTACAGGTATACCGCATGATGCACGTGCTCAACAAATTGTAATGGCAATATAGGGTTGACACTTTTATAAACCAACTAGCGACCCGCCCCGGCTTCGCACGGGTATAAAATATATAGCCACTGAAAAAATGATTAAAATTGATTCAGCAGTTTCGATTTATATTCATTATTACTACCCGTGGCCCGCATTGGTCGGTACCGCCGCAAAAGCTACGTCTCACAGGAAATTTGCAGGGTATAGACTATAGCCTATAGGCAAATCAGTAGGGATCGTTGATATTCTTGGTATTCACCAGCTGCAGGGCCGGTCATAATCTTCGCTACTGCGCACCCCCGCCTTGCCCACTTCGAAACGGGCGTAAATCGCAATTTTTAATTTCGCCATAACTTCTAAACCAAACGTCCAATTTTAATCATTTAAACACCAAATATTTTCTACACAAACTGTACTTAGTGATGAAATAATTTATTTTGATAAGGATTATTAGCATGAGTAAAATAAATGCGTTTAAATGTCGTCCAAAAAAAAATCAAGAATCTTAAATAAAAAAATGGTTGTTGTGCCTCACTTGATACAGATAAGTATAGTGTGTCACGGACATTTTTGTAGATATTTATAAGTTCTACTACTCTACATTTACTTAGAACATTGGATGGTTCTATCTTTTATAGTTTAGGCAGCGTACGCAATATAAGCAACTTTTCTGGTTGATTTTTTTCACCTTGTGTCAGAAAAACCCAAATATCTTACGGAACCCTATATTTTCCAAAATAAAAAGTAGCCTATGTTACTCGTGAATAATGTAGCTTTCGAATGGTGAAAGAATTTTTAAAATCGGTCCAGTAGTTTTTGAGCCTATTCATTACAATTAAACAAACAAACAAAGTTTACCTCTTTATAATATTAGTATAGATAAATAATCGGAGGCGAAAAGTTGTCCCGAAAGTTTTATAGGTGGTTAATCAGGACGTATTATACTGATGAGTGATAAATTTTATACTAAATTACCATTTGTAGGGTGACTTATTCAGTAGTTTACCTATTCCGTCGCACTTTTGATTCACTAACGCCTTTTCAGTTGCCTAAAGGGCATCACAGACGGCGAAGATAATATAAAATATATATTATCTTAGAGCATATTTTAGAATATCGCTCACCATAGAAATCCTATGAACCATCACACACGACGAAGTTAATATATATTTTATCTTTTGTATCTTAAGATACCGAACGATATGGAAATATATATTTCGTATCTTAATATGTTATCTTAAGATGCGAAATATATCCATCTTTATTAATACAGGGTGTTTTTGTGTTTTTATTTTGTGTGTTTGTATTTTGCTTTTTTATATCTTCCCTAATCAAATCATGAATTAAAAATGAATGTTTCTCTTGAATTTCTAAAATAATCTTGAAACTTCTTTGTTGACAGATCTTGATAAAGGTTAAATTCGCCGCAGGTTTTTCTCTTTTTTATGTGACGCTCTATCCAAATGTTTCTCCTTTTGGAATGTGCTACTATAATCTGCATTTCACATTCTATATCAGAATCATCGCAGGAGGAGCTGTCTAACAAATCAAGAAGTAATAATAACTCCCACACCGGTTTCGGTGACGGTGGCCGATTTCATTGAAACCAAGGCCAGTTACGCAGGAGTAATTTTATAGTGCCCAAGTGTGTGAGCACTCTCTATTCCTTTTACTCTTATAACCCAGTGGGACGGACGACCGACACGACTGGCGAGAGATCAGGCGCAGGACCGACTTTTTACATGCCCATCGGACGCATGGATCATCTTACTTGTCAGACAATCAGGTGATCAGCCTGCATTGTCCTAACCAAACTTGGAAATAACATGTTTCCAACGCGGGAATCGAACCCACGACCTCCGAGTCAAGAGCCGAGCTCTTAACCACTGGACCACGGAGGCGTTTTATCAAGAAGTAAGGCAGTAGTATCATTTGTATGGCCTTTATGAAATAAAGATTTAAAAAAAAGCAGATCATTCATAGTCATGTGATATGAATAAAATATGAATATAGAACTCTAACAAGGAATACGTGTGGCACCAACGCAGACTCGTAAGGAAATAAAAATCTGTTATTTTTAATAATATCGTATCTTAGCCGTGTGTGATAGCGTAAGATACTATAATATTTTATATTTGGGCATCTTAAGATAAAATATTATAGTATCTTCACCGTCTGTGATGCCCTTAAAGCACCGAAGATTAATTGCGAACATTAAATACTAGTATATTGCCATTTTACAGACGTAACCTAATTATTTCAGACTTTTCTACTTAAAATTGCGTAAATTACTTTAAAGTTATAGTTTCAGATAAAGAAACAGTAGAGACCCCAGCCTTATTCCCAGGCACGCAAACAAAATTCTAGACCGGTTATTTCTAGACTTCTGGCAACCCTAGATCTGTGTCGTCTTCATGACGCCCGACATGGCACCTGCCGGCAGTCGCAGGAGGAAGTTACACAATGTATGGAGAATCGCTGTACCATCGTAAAGGGTCACATACACTGTGCAACCTTTATTATGTTTTGAGGATATACCGCCAAAGTTGACTGCGTAATTGTTAAAGAAAGTTATCAATAGCTTTGTCCACACTGGGCCTTTTCTTGTTCATCAAGGGCATGCGTTATAGCGCAGTCAACAGCGAACGTGAGGCATGCCCGTGACGCGCGTTGAAATCGTAGCGCTCGCTATGACTATTTTCGTTCAACGCGGGTGAATTTTGACGCATTCAATTATTGAATATGCCAAACGAAAGTTGAATAGAAAGAAGATGACGAAAATTGAAGATGAAATTGCATAATGTGGACATAGCTTATCATTTTCATTCTGCTAAGATCAAGTTAAGGGTCACATACACTGAGCAACCTTTACTACGTTCCGATGACATACCGTCAATGATTCCGTATTTAACAAGTTGACTGCGTAGTTGTTAAAGAAAGTTTTTAATCGTTTTCGTTCTGCTAAGATCGAATTATTGTGTACATGCTATTAACTATTAAGTATTAATTATTACGACGTGCTGGAAAGCTCTACTTGGCAGCCGTAAAAAGTTAAACTAATAAAAAGGCATGACCATTAAATCTATAGTAACTCTCCAAAGGGCAGTGAAATCAATAGCAGACATTAAGTTGTAAATAAATAGATCTACATTACTTTGTTACTTGTAACTTACACCATACTAAACTTTTACAGTCCGAGTAAATACATAAATGATCCCCAACAAAACGATAACGCACAGTTAACGAGCCACTCATTATTCAGTTGCGCAACGAGTAGCGCCATCTAGCGGAAGTAGAAACACTCTGGGAGCGAGCGGCGCCGGGCGCGAGAATAGACTTCCTCATGCAAATCACTCCTTTATGTTTAAATCAAGCAAGTACAGTACGCTTTCTACGCTTATTCTTAACGAGATAGGATTGACTAAACTTTAAATTAAGTTTTATTAGGACCGATCCATACCACCACGACCGAGACCTCTCGGAAGAAATGGCAACCATCGAAGGCCGCAAAAGATATCATTCCAATTTCTTGTGGCATCGTTGATCTCTCGATCAGTATCCACTTCTCTACGTCTACCTATATATACTCTTTATTGGCAGGCTCTATAACTTTATGAAATAGGCTCTTTACCGTGGGAGAGCCATACTTCGGCACGGAGGGGCCGGCTCGACCGGAGAAATACCACGGGCTCTCAGAGAACCGGCGTGAAACAGCGCTTGCGCTGTGTTTCGCCGAGTGAGTGAGTTTACCGGAGGCCCAATCCCCTACCCTATTCCCTTCCCTACCCTCTCCTACCCTATTAGTTTTTACCCTATTCCCTCTTAAAAGGCCGGCAACGCACCTGCAGCTCTTGTGATGTTGCTAGTTTCCATGGGCGACGGAAGTTGCTTTCCATCAGGTGACCCGTTTGCTCGTTTGCCCCAAATTGGATTTGGATGAAATCTTTAAGGTAGAGTAGTAAAATTTACAGCTCGTTTTCAACTTGCGCGATCGGAGTAGGTGGAAACGTTTAGTTTTGAATAAACTCGTATCAAATGTGTAGGTTTTAATCAAAATGCACGATATATCAAAAATTACCAATGCCAACAGTGTTGGGAAAGTGAAAATATTATTACGCAACAAACATAACACTCATTATGAAAACAGTAGATTCAGTGATAGTTGATACACCATAGAATACTTAATTAGGGCATTGTGATACGAGTAGAAATCAAGAGTGGCTCTATAATATCTGTCACTTGGCTGACACCTTTAGAATCTTCTTGACACAATGAAACCTTTTTGGGCGCATTTCTCATGACACGACTGAATTGCACAACAATGAGAAGGGAAAGATGGAACGAATTTAATTACAGATAATACTAATTAGGCATGTTCATAACATTGCTTTTTTTTCTTGGAAGTTGAGTAAATGACACAAGAAACAGTACCTATTTTGAAAAAAATATCTTACATCCATTCATCAGCTAAAAGTAAGCTGAATGGGAGTCCTGTCTATTGACGTGATCTGCAATTCTTAAATTCTTATAACTTCTGCCATTGTTGAAATGTTGACACCTTGCGTTAAAATAATTAATTAAATAGATAACGTAATTTTAATAAAAACAAAATAAATATCAATAGTAAAAATTATAATTAACTACAAAGCTTAGAAGTTAGGACATAAAAAATTCAAATTAAGAAATAAAATTGTTTATATGCAAAGTTACATTTTCTTTAAGATTTCTATCAGTTTTTAAGAAGACATTCACCTAATTAACATAATATGAATATTGTTCAGACATTGTTAATTAAATTTGTTATTGCATTGCGTAATTCCTAGGGTAAACACCTAACGAACACTTGGCAAAATTTATAAAATTAAGCAATGAATTCGAAACGCTACAATTTTTGCTCGCTTATTGGTAGACGAAAAACTTTCAATGTAAAATAAAGAAGGTAGAAGTACCAACATAATACATTAAAGTAGATGACTGCCGCAACTCCGTTGCGCCAAAATTCGTTTATCGCGCAGGAACCGTACATTTTTCCGGAATGAAAAGTATCTTATGTCCTTTTCCGGGATTCTCAGTATCTCAATACCTACCAAGTTTCAGCAGGATCGGTTCAGCGGTTTGGGCGTGAAGAGGTAATAGACAGACAGACACACTTTCGCAATTATAATATTAGTATGGATCAATTTCTAACAATAATAATAATTATAGCATTAACACAGGAAGCCGAAAAGAGACAAAAGCATAAATCACATGCGTTAGAAGCGTATCTAGTGATAGAACGGACCAATTTAGGCACACACAATAATATCTTATCGGTACCAATTTTGTATGGCGAAAGTCGACTTTCGCTTTCCATCTTACACTGTAAAATAATATGAATTAACTAACCTATGCGTAATACTGTAGGAGGATCGGTGACCGATCAATTGGTAGAGCGCCCACGCCGTGTCTAACTACGAGAACTTTGCACATGCGACATTGAACACCAAAACTTGAATCTAGAGGTAATCTTGATATTAACTTTTATTTAAAATAAATACGAAATAATTGTCTTTTTTTTGCAAAGTAACTAAACACCCTAACACCAACCGTTGTTTGATGTAACAATATCCAAAGTGGAAAGGCAATCAAGAGTTTAAGCCGGAGGGGTTTAGATACATAAACAATTAAAGAAACGTAATGAACCAAACAAAACGAATGTAAAGAGCTAAACACTGTGATTGAAAGTGATGACAAGAGCGCAAATCAAGCGAACATAGCCCTGAGCGCAACGCCGCCTTAGCGCATAGAAAGAAAGTAAGCAACAATACAGATTCGTAATGTTACGTATACTTTCATTGACGATAATAACACAATCACTCGGCTGATTTATCACTTAAATTCGATACCACGGGGCTTCACGCATCGTATTGCTAGAGTATTGCTTTGTAATTGCAATAAATGAAGCGATAATGACATCGGGTAATAATTAAAACTTTCGAGCTCCATAATAAGATTCGTCGTAACAAAATTGGCAAAACCACTCGGAGCTTTCGATGGGAAAAAGTGTGTAAAAGTGAGTGCAAATTTCACTACACCGCATTACCATAGAGCAATTGAAGATGGATTTGTTATTAGTACGAGATAACGTAACCCTTTCACCTTTCCTGTTGTTACGTGTATGACAACATTGCCTTTTGTTTTGGCGCTTAAATTATAATGGTGAGAATTTGTTGGACAAGAATTTCATTCATTATACTCACGTCGTTATCTATTATGATCTCATAAAATAATGCTTATCATTAAATTAAAAACTTTGATTATATAATTTTCAAAACATGCTTTCATCTCTTTCGGCGTACAAAAGTTTGTGGTTACGATATTTAAGCAAAAATAATAAGGACATAATAGGATGATACTTGAAATGAAATTGATGATGAAAAATTAGCAAAACAACTAAACCTCCATTATGTAACAGGTGCAAGGCGTTATTATGATCAAACAAAGCTCTACGAAGTAATTTTACGATCCCTCGTACGTCAAAAGGTAAGGGAGAAGCAGATGTTTCGAATTTAGTTTCAAAGTGTTTATTTTGGATAAAATTAGTTTAAGAGTTTCTATTTTTTTTCAGCACAGACGTATTATAATTATTTAGTAATAGGATCTCTGAAACAGCCACGATATTTCAGTCTTTGGTATTTTACTTTAACAAACAATAATATCGTATTCAACGAAGGGCCGCTCGAACTGTTGACTGCCATAGTGTTTCAAACAGTTTGGACCCCTTGGAATTACGCCGAGATGTAGCTTCACTCTGCATCTCCTATCGGTTGTATCACGATTCACGGGGAGTGCTCTGAGGAATTGTTCGGAATCATACCACCAGCAACTTTTCGCCATCGACTCACGCAAAAAATATATCATCCTCATCACCTTGATGAGTGGCAGTCTTCCACCGTGCGTTTCTCCCGTAACTTTCTGCCGCGCACTGTAAAACTCTGGAACGAACTGTCATCAGCAATATTTCCGGACCTATGCGACCTGCAAACCTTCAAGAAGAGAGCGTATTCCCTCTTAAAAGGCCGGCAACGCACCTGCAGCTCTTCTAATGTTGCGAGTGTCCATGGGCGACAGTAGTTGCTTTCCATCGGGTGACCCGTTTGCTCGTTTGCCCCCTTATTTTATTAAAAAAATGTATATATCGCTTTGTATCCCTGTTCGAATTTTAAAATAAGTCTACCCATAATTTTGTTCTAGTCTGTATAACCACTATAGATAGTGTTTTCAATATTATGTACCTTCTACTTTCTTGATGTCTTTTTTGTTTTCCTCCTTGATCTACAAATCTTCAAAGTTAGTGAAATCTAAAAATGAAGCTATCTTTTCGATAGGGACGAAAGCAAACAAGTAATTACCATTCAACTATATGTTCCGTCACAAACTCACTATAGTACTATTACTATGATTTCCTGCGTGCACCTAATTTGTCTAGCGTTGATCGATTAAGTATAAGATCATAGGTTCATAGGAATTAAGTATAGATTTTATTCCGTTACAGTGAGTTTGTGACGGAACATATAGTTGAATGGTAATTACTTGTTTTTATATTGATTTAAATATTACTGTAATTATTCTGTTACGGATATAGTGAATGGCTGTTGAAGGTTTCGCTTCAGAATGAGCACTGTTCTTGTTACTTGGCCGTGTACTGTGTACGCTTCTTTACTATTTTCCTTTTTTTCTTTCTTTCATTGAGGTTTTTTCGGAATATATTTTTAGTTGAAAACAAATTATCGACACCTAAACTAATATGAGTACTTTGCCTTTCTTTCACTATCACTTTTAAAAGTGAAATAACTCGAACAATATTTACATTACCGAGCGGAACAAAAACACGTGTACTTTTAATGACGTATAATCAAATCAGATGTTTTGTTCGCAGTTGATTGATGAAGGCGGGCCGGCAGGTACGGTGAAAACAGGGTCCATAGACAACTTGCCTTCGAGAATTTTGACAACGAAGTTAAAAAAATTGAAATATTATACGAGGAAATGACAACGCGGCGCGATTAATTTGAGATCGACTATTATTCTACTACCACCGGTTCGGGAACTAACCCGCGCGAGTTTCTTACGCCGGTTCTTCTCGCCGGGTTAGTTCCCGAACCGGTGGTAGGCCTCATGTAGACACGACGTTCTAAAAGTGTTAACTTTGTTAACCTATTTGGAAATAAAATATTTTGATTTTGATTTTGATTGATTTTGATTCGTAGTTTGAGTTGCTAGCGTGATGATTGCGATGCTGTCAAATTTTATGATTTTTTATTGATAACTTCGCTATCGAAGTGAGATGTCAAAAATGTATGACATAATGCATAGCACGCGCCATGACAAGCAATACATTTTTGACATCTAACTTCCCTATCAAAACTAGCGAATGTATTTTGACTAAAGGGCCTGGTATGTTACTACTCACTGTACCCATCCACTCCGACGCGTCACTTCACTAGCGATAACGCCCGCTTTAAATTGATAAAGTGACAGCAAAAATTCAATTAACCACGAGGTTCTAAGAAATTGTACTCCTCCAGAGTCCAGAGACAATACACAGATAGTGTCCAAGTTGATGATGATACTTAGAGATAGGAAATAGAGACGCATTTACTATCAGATAAATCGATTCATATTCAGATGGAAGACCTACATAATTCGGTCGGGTTGTATCAAGTCTATCTAAATATCACCAAAAACGTTGACTTTACTAAGTAACGTGTGTTTGCCAGATGGCAAATATGAAATAAGAAAATACCTGTATTTTCTTGTTTGCCATCTGATTTGTCATCTCATTTCTTTATTGGTTGCCTGCAACTAGGGAATGCAATAGCGGGATACCGGGATCCCGAAATACCGGGATCCCGCATGCATTATGCGGGACTAATCCCGGTCGAAAATTTTGCGGGATCCCGCGGGACTGGCGGGATTACAAATAAATGTGATTCATATGCGTCACTTTGCGCGCGGGGGTGCGTGAACTGGATACAGGCAGCCCGCTTAACAATTTAGCTTCAATTCACCTATAATTCACTTTAAATGACAATGGGCATTGTCCAAAAAAAATCACATGTACTTTTTATATTTTTTTTCGTTAAAATAGGGTATTTTGAGAATATAAATTAAATAATTTTGAAATTCATTGGCTAGTTTTTTCTCAATAAATTTTTAAAGTTTCGCTCTGACGTCATCATCGGCGGCCAATTGACCTCTGCAGTATGTTTTAAATTTCCTTTCAATCTTATTTATAATGGCTGGTTCGTCAAATGCAAGTTCTCATTATGTGAAAGCTGATACGAGCAGCTTACCAAAAGTTCGAAACGTAATGTTGGTCGAATTTATTGCTAATTTAACGCCATTGAAGGTCAACCTAAGGTTAAACATATTTGTTCAAAAATATAAGTAACTAATGGGTTTTTTTCGTTTATATACAAAAAACTGATCACTGACCTTATTCCTCGAAATGTTTTTGTAATGAGCAAAATAAAAAAAAAATGGACAATCCCCATTGAACTAACCAGCGTGGATGCTGAGCGAGCATTTCCAGCTGCTAGCTACCTTGTGTCGAATATCAGGAACCGTTTCGGAATCTTTGGGCCCAATTTTTACCTATATTTCGAAAAAAAATTCAATAAAAGATGGACATAAATAAGCGTTTTTTTTTAAGTTTTTTTTTTAACTATTATTATTACGAAGCCATTTCCAAAAAAATGATTAGTTTTTCTTTCATTTTTTTATAAAGTCTGAAGTATGGAGGTGTTCATAATTAAACCCTTGAAAAAAAGTGTCCAACAAAGTTTGTTTTATTTGAGATTCTAAGAATAAAACGGGGTCTATCAAGTAAAGTCATTATAACGATTTATTTTAAAAGTTTAAATCCACCCAGCAGGATCCCGCTAATACCGGGATCCAGCGGGATTGTGATGGTTCAATCCCGCAAATACCGGGATTGAAATTCTCTTGCGGGATTGCATTCCCTACCTGCAACCAATAAAGAAATTGATTTATATGCAGATGCCTATAAATCAATTTCTTTAAATTGGTACTAAGTACATAACCAATAACGTTAATTTTAATTATAATATAAGATCTAGCAAAACAATTGCTTCTGTCAATAGAAGTTTTGAGTAGTTGCCATCGTTTAAGCAACCTCAAGAGCTTTCCAAACCTAATGAGAACTCGACACCAGTAAGATCTTAAATTAGAGCCTACACATCAATTACCTTCTAGAACACCCCTGTATCTTTATTAGTTTTGATACCGTAACTCTTCATTCTTCATGACTTAAGTTACTAAAATTCGAAGTCGAATTTTTAATTCCGATTTTAATTTTATTACCTTATTTTAGTATGATTTAGTCTCGACTTTACGTATGGTTTACGGTCGGTTTATCGCCATGTTTAACGAAGAATCATGTTTTGATTAATCAATGTAATTTAATTTCACCTATCGATCTTATTAGCATTTACACGACGAAATACATACACACCTAACACATATTTTCATCTCGCCACATATAAATATTAATTGGTGGACAGAGGATAATCTACCCTGAAATTATAAAATAGGACTGTTTCATCTGCATTTTAGATAGGGCTGTCATTTCTTCCATTGACTTTATGTGATATTAGTAATAACTAAAGTGTTAATACTTAATTTAAACGCGGCAAATCAAGTTCGTTCAAAAGGAATCGGATCGGACAAAGGCTACAAACTATCTGTTGCTATCACGGCTTACGAGAACTTGGTGATAGACGAAAAACAGCCAAGCCCGATGAACAAATTCAAGAAACTTATTATATAAACAATTACATTTAAATTATCACAAACGATTGTTA
The DNA here is from genome assembly GCA_963422495.1 of Polyommatus iphigenia. NCBI lineage: Eukaryota > Metazoa > Arthropoda > Insecta > Lepidoptera > Lycaenidae > Polyommatus > Polyommatus iphigenia. The sequence goes on from OY730190.1 coordinate 3,937,204, forward strand.
CTCTGTTAGTTTCAATTAGATGCACGAATACAAAGCATGAGCCGCTAACATGTGAACCGAGGGGATGTTAAAAGGCCAACGATGTAACTCATAGATGCGAGTACATTTTTTGGCCGTGTCCGCTCGCAAAGGCCGAGAATGGCCAAGATGAAAGTGATTGAGTTCGCTTTCGTATCGGCGCGGGCGCATGTTATATCTTTTTTTTTTTTTTTTTTTTTTCTAATACTTTATTCACTTTATTACAATTGGTTTACAGTATACATTAATACGCCAAACTGTACTAGCAGTTTGTAGGCGTTCCGCTCAAACACAACTTTCATGCAATTGCAATACAATGATAATTACACAAAAAATAATAGGTACTAACAATAATAATTACGAACTAACTAAAAGTGTGATATTTGTGTGTGTGTGTGTGTATGTGTGTGTGTGTGCGTCGGTGTGTTTGCGTGTGATAATGAGACTACATTTTTTTTACATTTTTTTAGTATATCCAAGCATTTCTTTTAGTTTTTGTTTTAATTTCTTTTTACAATTAATTTTTTTTTTCCTCTCTTAATAGCTTAAACTTATTACATAACTTAGGCACTATATACTTCCTAGTTCTTTTTCCATAATAATTATTTACTTTTATTTGTTCTAATTTTCCCTTTTTTGACTCTCTAACACTATATTTATGCATTATCTTTATTTTAAATTTATCACTATAATATGTTTCTATCGCTATTAAATATTTAACTTTTTCACTTACTGGTATAATTTCACATTCCTGGAATAGTTTACAATAGTCGTCTTTGTATTTATTTTTTGTTCTTTTATCTACCATTATTTTTAAAAATCTTATTTGTATATTTTGAATTTTTTCTATGTACGTTTTAAACGCTAACCCATAGCAATTTAGTCCATAATTGATGACAGACTCCACCAGAGCATAGTAAACCATTAGCAGAGTACGTTTATCTAATATTATTTTTAAAAGATAAAATCTACTGAGTACTGATCTCAATCTGTTACATACTAATTCAATGTGCGGCTTCCAAGTAAAGTTATTATCTATAATCAGACCCAAATATTTTATATTATTTACCACTTCCAGTTCGTTACAATGACAGTCATTACTTTGATGTAAACAGTTAAATGTGTGTCCCACTATGCGTACATGGGCTCCTGCCGATCGATTGTAGGGTGAGCATATTTGCATAACTTTAGTTTTACTGGTGCTAAGTATTATCCCATTATCGTGGGCCCATTTTGTTATTTTATCAAAATCACTTTGCAATTGACTTTCCATCAGTTTCAAGTTTTTACCTACTACTACCATGCATGTATCATCTGCATACATGTATAGCCTACAATATTCTACTACATTAGGCATGCTATTTACGTGCATAGTAAACCCCGAAGGACCATATACAGAACCAGTGGGCACCCCCAACCTTATGTCCGCATCTGCGCCCGTTGTATCATCCACAACGGTGCAGAGCGTCCTGTTCTTCAAGTAGTTCTTGAAGAAGTTATTGGTGGGCCCACTGATACCGCATTCCTCCATTGCCTTTAAAAGCTGTTTGTGCTCAAGAGTATCAAACGCCTTTTTAAAATCAATAAATAATGCTAAAATCTGATTTTTATCATTTAGTTGCTCATTAATAAAATCCGTAAACTCAATTAGTAGGGTATTTGTACTCCTTCCTGGTCTAAATCCATGTTGGCAGTTGGTAATAATATTATTTTTTTCTAAATAGTCACTTATTTGTTTAACTACAATTTTTTCTACAATTTTATTTACTACGGATAAAATAGCTACTGGCCTGTAATTTGTATAGTCCAAATGACTTCCTTGTTTATAAATCGGTCTTATAATTGCTCGTTTGAGCTCATCAGGATAAATACCTCGCGATACACACATGTTAACAAATTTTGCAATAATTTTACTTATATCAGATGTTTAAATATCTGTCAACTATTGACAGTTATTGCTCCGCCACCACAGGTTTCACTCAATTTGTTTTTTTTTTTTTCGTTGTACATACATTCACCTCTTCAATTTCTCATAAACAATTAGCGCTAATGGAGAAACGTACATAACGTGCCCCAGTGCCATTGACAATGTGGTTGAACCTGTCAACCGAGTTAAATAATTAGTTTGTAAAAGAAGAGTTAGTTTTAAGATGAAGAATACTTTCATTTAGCTTATTTAAAAAAAGAGCTGAATATAAACAAAATATGGAAACTTGACAAAAAGTCAAAACTAAGATATGAATTCGCAGTTCTCAAAAAATTAAAACACCCATCAACGATAAATTAATTTTAACGAATGCAGTAAAAACTACCGACAGCCCTTAAATCAGGCGTGTAATTTATGGTAGTGTGATCAAAGTACAGGTCGGGCCCGCGGCGGAAGCGAGGGCTTGGCACTTGGCACTCATCGAATTGTGACCACCAGGTTTATTGACACTCTGACACACATGCAAGTGTGTCATTACTATACCTCCTATGGTAATTTTTATTGCTGACATAATAAAGCTGGCCGGTTAATCTCCAAGGCCCGAAGATGAGCACGTTAGGCGTATCGACCGCACCTTGCCCCACAAACGAATGTAGCGGATGATGGAACTAGAACTACTTATGTTTTTTGTCCGTATGTAATTTTGTATGAAATTGTAGCCAATTTAACTGCCAGAGGTGAAAACATCTCAATTAGAAATAGTGTGTTATGACTAATATGGTGATGCCCTTCCCTTGATGATGACCCCAATAGTAGTGGTACTAAAAAGTTTATTTTAACTTCCTTAAAAAAATAAGAAGAACAACACTAGAGCCAGATATGTCAAAAAACATACAACTTAAAGTAGGCGCGTATTTAAATAAAAACTAAGTAGACCATACTCAGTGATAGTATAAATTAAATCAAACAAGTATAAAAATAACATAAAAGTTCCCGAAAAAAAAGAATAAAAACACCGCACCAGCATAAAATAAAACGCGTTGTAATAATTAAGGAGTTATGAAGCATAAAACCTAAATTATTTAACAACTAAAAGAAAGTAGTTAACGCAGTATGATTTAAATTAAAAGCCTTGTAAACGTTTTAAAAGGCCGTAAGAAATTACATGCACAAATATGGCAACTTCATATAAAAGTAAAATGATTCTCCAATCAGATTTATCTTGTCCTTTTAACCGACTTTTTAACTGTACAAAGAAGTAAAGTCCACTTTTAACCTATAAATACTTATTACTGATCTGAAGTTTTGCTCTAAAAGGTTTTGATCAAAACAATGAAATTACAAACTAATAATATATCAAAATATATGAAGCATTTAATTTTATATTAGTCGTTTCGACTTATCGTTTTGTGTCGCAGATGTTATCCTTTTTGTGGATTAAAATTTTAATTTACTGGTTGAACAACCTGTAAATTTCATAAACTATGTTTTACTTTCCTTAATTTCTCTTTCATTATAATATTTACCTTGTTGTTGTTGAAATGTTTTATTAACCAACTTCAAAAAAAGGAGGTAATATCAATTCGACGCGTATGTATGCAATATTTCCAGAACTGCCCAGTTTTTGTTTATGTTAATCTATGACAGCTTCTGAACAAATGTGCCAAATTTCAAAGTGTATGTGTGTATGGTATGTATGTATGTTTTTATGTTTGTGCACGCATATCTCCGGAACCACAAGTCCGATTTTAGTGATTTTTTTTATTGTACTAGGTATTGTTCAACTTAGGGAATACTGCAAGTTTCATCAAAATCGGTTCAGTAGTTTTTAAGATAGGGAATTTAAATTCTTAATTACGTACAAAAATTTGAAGTCGGTTAATCTTTTCAAAATACTATTTAAAATTCAAGCGTACTTTCAGCATCAGTCTTGTTCATAAAATCGACTATAAAGTGGGTTTACTTAAATCAGACGCTAGGTAATGACACTAAAAATTGTAACATTACTCCAGTTAAACTGCTATAATAACATTTTTACTATATAGTACGGTCCCCAATACCAAAAAAGTCAACTTCCGTTCAACTCATCTCCGCCATACGAATTATTGGTATGTACTTATTAGGCATATTTTCCTGAACACGAAAAGTGCGGTAGTCACTTCCTAAGTGTATGGACGGGGTAGCTATGACGTCACAAAGATGGCCGCCGGACCTATTCTATTCTGCGGATTATTTAATATCTACTGAACCGATTTACTTAAGTAGGGTGTCAAATGAGAGGTTATTAAATAAGCTTCATTTTATTCCCTAGAACTATCAATGTGAATTAAGTACCAAGGGAAAAACAAAATTTCAAAAAAATATTTTTCTTTCTTATGTTACGTATAACTTGGTAACCATCAGGATAATGGAAATATAGGTTATTATAAAATATTTGGCTACTTTTATCAGCTTTCTAACGAACTTTAAATCATTACAATAAAGCAATAAACAACGGAACTGCAGCCGTTTGAATCAGCCTCGGTAGCGCTGAACCCATAGCGGTAGCTAAGCTACTGGGCTGGTTTTTGGTGAATTTTGAACAAAAAACATGAACGTTAGTAATAAAAATATTATGTAAAAGTATGCTGGTACTTATTCATAGGTTGTACTTACAGTTTTTTTTATGTGACATGCATAATATGTAATAGGTTATAGGTAGTTATGTGTTGTACTAAAGTTACTGATAAAATTATTAAAAAATATTCAAAAAAATTGTATCAAATTAATGTCCTAAATATTATGATCTAAATAATTATACCGATTATAACATTTGTAACCGACATGACACATCACAACGGGATGAACGGGAACCAGCTTTACATTGACATGATATTACAAGTTCGAGATCTTTCAATGAGATTGAATATACGGATGAAATAACTGGCAATCAATAAATGATTGGTATCCTCGATCTTTCAGCCACAGTTTAAAGCCTATGGGTTCAGGAAGCGTGGGCTTTGCTACTTGGGCGTTCTGCCAACATAACGTCACGTAGTTCGATCTTAGCGCATGCTGTCGAAAGGCTTATCGTGTCGGCGGTAACTTATCAAGTTCTTTGATGTTCTGGAACATTGCTGCTCTTTAGTTGCCTAGGTTATCTAGTTTTTTGAATCCGCAGTCTTGTTTGTATACATAAGAGTGACAAATCTTTCAGCGTTACAAAATCTTTCTTCTGTAAGCTGAGTTAACACCAAAATTTTAATGGAGTTGATAATGTTGTTGGAATATCGGCCAGATTGATTTTTTGTGTGACCTGACAACGTAGTGGAAAACCCAGTTAGGGTGTGATAAGCCAGCAATGATTTTCTCTTATCGGTTGTTTGTTTTTTGGTAGTGCCAGTCCTTCCAGTTTTCATCCACACACCACTTGGTAGTTTCTCAGAGAAGTGCATAACGAGTGCACTACAGTTTCGCGACAATTCACTATTACGGGCCGTATAAAGCCCGAATAAATATTTACAATCAATCACATGTAGTATGAAACGGGTATCACTTTGGGTATCAGCTTCTTCTTGAGTATATCTCAAATGATCCACGTTTCTTTGTATATTAGAACTACATATCATTTTCTTCGTCTGAATATCCACCTGAAGTAAAAAGTTTCTGTATCGTGTGAAGTTTTTGTTGCTTATATAGTAACTTCTTTTGAGAAAACAACTTGAAACACTTTTGGATCAAGAGCCTGCGACGGCCAGACTTTCCTCCTTTTAGAAAAGCTGAAAGTTTATATGTTTGTGACCATTAAAGAGGTAAAAACGACCAGCAGCTATGGAGTTCGGTCGCGGTTACTTAAGGAGGTTTCCAGTTCTGAAGGGCTACTTGATCTTCGAGAAGGAGTAAAGCTCAATTTTTTAGCTTATATTCTTCGCGGTAAGTGGAGGAATCTCGTCTTCCAGTGCCGGACATTTTTGACAGGTCCCACTGCCAGACACTCGACTTAACGTCTTATACTTTTAGAAAGTTTCTCCGATTTCCTATTAAAATAAATTGTTTTTCAAGCTTTAAAACTTGACACAACTTTAAAAGTTACCGCCAACACGAGTAGCCTTTCGACAGCATGCGTTAAGATCGAACTTAACGCCCACGTAGCAAAGCCCACGCTTCCTGAACCCATGGGCTTTGAACTGTGGCTGAAAGATCGAGGATACCAATCATTTATTGATTGCCAGTTATTTCATCTGTAAATTCAATCTCATTGAAAGATCTCGAACTTGTAATATCATGTCATATTATGTAAAGCTGGTTCCCGTTCATCCCGTAGTGGATGTGTCATGTCGGTTACAAATGTTATAATCGCTATATTTATTCAGAAGATCATATTTAGGACATTAATTTGAAACAATTTTTTTGGTTATTTTTAAATAATTTTATCAGTAACTTTAGTACAACACATACCTACCTATAACCTATTATTATGCATGTCACATTAAAAAAACTGTAAGTACAACCTATGAATAAGTACCAACATAATTTTACATAATATTTTTATTACTAACGTTCATGTTTTTTGTTCAATATTCACCAAAAACCAGCCCAGTAGCTTAGCTACCGCTATGGGTTCAGCGCTACCGAGGCTGATTCAAACGGCTGCAGTTCCGTTGTTTATTGCTTTATTGTAATGATTTAAAGTTCGTTAGAAAGCTGATAAAAGTAGCCAAATATTTTATAATAACCTATATTTCTATTATCCTGACGGTTACCCAGTTATATACATAAGAAAGAAAAATGTTTTTTTTTAATATTGTTTTTCAGAAATATTTCCCTTGGTACTTAATTCACATTGATAGTTTTAAGGAATAAAATGAAGCTTATTTAATAACCTTTCGTTTGACACCCTACCTAAGTAAATCGGTTCAGTAGATATTAAATAATCCGCAGAATAGAATAGGCCCGGCGGCCATCTTTGTGACGTCATAGCTACCCCCTCCATACACTTAGGAAGTGACTACCGAACTTTTCGTGTTCAATAAAATATGCCTAATAAGTATATACCAATAATTTGTATGGCGGAGATGAGTTGAACGAAAATCGTTATTTGAAGACTTTTTTGCAAATGGGTCTTCTACTAATAAGAATTGTTTATATTATTATAATTTTAAATTGCTTCCTTATTATAATATTTTGTATAATAGCAAGTACCAAAAATACCAGTATCCAAAAAAGAAGATTTATTTTACACGTAACTTCGTTCATTATCAACTTAAAAATTTTGTTGCTAACCCTAATTTTTTATGTAACTTTATAACCAGCGAGATATACCTAAAGATGAAACTTAGTGTTACCAGTAAAAACAAAAAAGTTTACCTAGCAAAAACTTATCTTAACCTTCACGCTTTATTTTATGACAAATAGGCATAATATTATTCGTTAAAGATTTTTTAGCGTTTTTACGAACTTCCTAATGAATATTTAATTCCCAACATTCCTTTTCACGGGAAGAAGATTAACAATTAGGACCATGAAACAAAGGCTAACTGTTTCTGTTCGCCGGTTCAGTTTAAATTCCTTCTTATTTAGTTGACTCTTATACCAAACAATAAACTAGGAAGCGGGGAAATACAGATTTGAATAAACAATTTTGCGTTAGTAAAGGGGCTATTCCATCTAACTGGCCGTGGGCGCATGTATTAAAAGGTTTAGCTTAGCTCTCTGACTTTCGAGCTAGCCTATTATTATAGCAACTTAATAACTCCCTAGATTCAAGAACATCGGCTCAGATCCTTTAAGGCGGTATTTACGTTTACATCATAATAATATTATAACATCAATGCGAACTCATGTTAATTTTTAAGTACTATCTTCCTGTCTGTGTTAATTTCTTCAAGATTTATCGCTTGTAACCCAATAATTTGCGGTGAACGTAACTAGTTCTTTGGTAGTGTTATTTTTATTACTTAATTTTTTTAACTCCGAAGCTGCGCCTATTGGAATATCCGAATCATTCAGCGAGTCATTAATTTAAGGACTCGAGTTATACTCGAGTACTTAAAAATAAATTACCTTGTTAAATTACCTTAGAATGTGAGCCATTGTAATTAAAAGTGTCAGCTGATCGCGCATCAGCTGATGTGCCAATGACATCGATATCAGAACGAGTCTAGAACTATTTGCGGAATTCTTCAGCATCTGTCTGCGCGTCGCGCGTCGTCATCCATTAACAAAATACCATGAAGATATGTGACGAAAAAAAGTGAATTAACGCTATAGCAAAGGTGGGCAATAAGTCTGTAATTGAACGGCACGCGAGACAAAAAACAGCCTTCGCACACCCTCAGGTGCACAACAAAAGGCTTGCAGGCGGACATTCCAGCGCATCAGCTGCTGCACGAAACAAAAACTGCTATCTTATGATCGTAGACGTATACATTGCGATGGCGCGTGTTATAAACCTTCTTCAATTCCATATAAATGATCAAAATGGTGTCACTGGACGCCCATCTTTGGAGTGCAGCAGTACAGCTTTTAAAATTTATTTAACCAAGTTATATTTACACAGTTATTATAATGCCATTAAGATCTAGGAATGCGAAAATTATGCAGTCGATGACGATGTATAATATTGATTACATAAAGCAACAATTAAAAAGCCCACAGAAGCGTTAAAAATTGTGTAAAGTATAGTTACGAGAAAATTATACGTTTACTATGTTCAGACAGAAAAAAGATGTTACCAAATCCTTAGTAACTAGTTATTGGACAATTAAATTATGTATAGCTTTTTACAACGCAATCTTACGATGCTCGCTTGGACGCGCTTGCAAATCGCGCGTCAAGAATTACGTAGAATGCGGATGATTGTGGCACGTGGATACAATCATCGACGTATGAAATTAGACTCGATTACGATGGTATTATGTCCAGTTAGAAAAGTATTAGAACAACATTACAATTTTCAACGTTTCACAGGCTTTTAAGATGCAAAATGCACAAAAGGAAAGAAGGGCAAAGTAGGCAACAAATTTAATACTAAAATAGGTACGTTATATTTTAATGTTCGAATGACAGTGATGAAGCATTGGTCATAATTATCCGCCCCCTAAAGTATTTCCGCAATAATGTTGTGTTTAATGTGTCTTTACTTATAAAATATATTTGTCATAATATTATGATATTGTATGTACTGTATACATATTACATATGTATTTAAAAAGATCTAATCGTAAAATTTTTAAAGTGTTATCAACACCAAGCAGGTTTTTAAAAAAGACAACCATAAATAACCAACATTTAATGAAACCAATATGCAAAGGTGTATTTTGACAAGTATCGATACGAATCTAAAGCCCTTTACAATGCCATCATAAACATCGATAATGGTACTCCTAGTAGCCAAGCGGCTGCTTATCACAATTGTAGGTTACATAAAGATAAAACTAATCATTAGAAGTGTCGAAACGTGGAAATGTTTCCCACACGCAAATTAACGATAAACTATAAGCAGACAAAGGGGCGAAAACAGATGCCTGGCGCGATAACGAGGCGACAGCATCGGCGACAACACACAATAATCCGATAGAAAGTGCATTCTACCATGGAGCTATTGACTCATAGACGCACCGTACACTATGCCTGTGAATAATCTAAATAAATAATTATAGAAAGCTCGGGCCTTATGTAATAAGCCCTATAATGAATACTGCAACCGAGCCCAGTGCTGCAATTTCAGAATTCAAGAGTACAAAATGCTGCTAAAAGATTTATTAAATGAGTGTAATTAAATTAAAATCCATAAACTTTCAACAATTCTTCGAACGTCACTTTATATTTTGTGTTAACCAAAGCTTAGACGGTAAAAAATATTTCAGTAAATGCCGGCAATCCTTAGTTAGCGATTCCACATCACAATATCGCACCTTATAATTCATCACCAATCTGACGTATTTCACATAAAAAATAAAAAATTATCACATTAACGCTAAAAGCTGATCGCAACGACTTTAACGGTCACCACGCTCAACCGGTTCTCGCCAAAGACGATATCAATGAAAAAGACCGGTTGGTACTCTTCGGAGCTGTTACTGACAATATAAATCAATATCAAGAAACTGGATATCAGATAGCTTAATATATACGCCCACAATATTCACTGTAAATACACTACACTATATTCTTTAGATTCTTTGAGATTTGTCATCATTAAGTTGAAATTAAAAAATACGTTAGAACTTCAAGAACATATAAATAAGACTATGCTAATTGCTTAGCTATTTGAATTAATAAACTTAGTGAAAATGTGCTGTCAGGAGCTTGACGACACCTATGCCAATTAGGTGCTGTTTTTACTTGCAAATAAAGATCTACTTTGTTCAATTCGATCGATAGCCATTTCTTTATTTGCATATCAAATTAAAATCTATTTAAATCTAGAATACTCTTACTGCATGCAAGCTATCTAAAAGATAGCAGCTTTGTCTTCATATTTGCATAGCTTAAATTCTTGATAAAATTTTTGATAAATCAATGACCTGATCTCACAAAAATTCCAATATATTACGCATTTTATTAATGCAAATAAGAATGAAAACAAAATTTATAATCCGTAACGAAACAGATAAAACGATAGAATGCAGTTTTTGTCGTTTTAAAACTGCAATGACGCGAAAACAGTTTTACGTTCTGATAAATAACATCGCTCTTAATATCAGTATCAACTGACGAAGACTTATCGATTAACTAACATACTTAGAAAGAATAAAAAACTGAAGACGGGTTTATTTTGCAGATGACGGTTTCTGCAAAACAGCAGGATGACAGCGTATCTAAAAAAGTTGACAACGGCAGTAGATGACCATTCGGATGAACCTCAAGGCGTTAACGACTCCAACATTAGAAACAAGAGAGGAGCGTGTGACAGAACAACAGTAAAAACAACCGCAGACGATCTACGAATGATTAACTGTGATATAATGTGTCTTGTGGACTTATGGGATCGGGAAATACTGCGGTCAAGTCACACGAGTCACCCGAGCTGGTCACTCAGGTTGGCCCAGCCGCAGCTAACCGCGGAAGGGATTATTCATTTTCATAACGATTTGTGATCTTATGTAACCTCATATTTCTCCGTGGATCTAAACATAATGACGGATTTCGGAATTTTATATAAGCTGTTCCGCGCGGCTTCGCCCGCGTAATTTAGGAATTTTACGCAACCGTACGTTTTTCCGCAAAAAATAGCCTATGTCCCTTCACGTGGTCTACTCTTCATGTTTGCCAAATAACATAAAATTGCTCCAGTAGTTCTTAAGATTTCATATAATTTCCCCCGTTTTTTCCCACATTTTCCTCTATTTCTTCGCTCCTATTAGTCTTAGTGTGATAAAATATAGCCTATAACCTTTCTCGATAAATAGGATATCTAAAACTGAAATTATTTTTCAAATCGGACCAGTAGTTTCTGAGATTAGTGGGTTCAAATAAGCCCTTTCATATAATTTCCCCCGTTTTTTTCCACACTTTCCTCTATTTCTTCGCCCCTATTAGTTGTAGCGTGATAAAATATAGCTAATAGCCTTTCTCGATAAATGGGCTATCTATCACTGAAAGAATTTTTCAAATCGGACCAGTAGTTCCTGAGATTAGCGCGTTCAAATAAGCCCTTTCAAACAATTTTCCCCCGCCTTTTCCACATTTTCCTCTATTTCTTCGCTCCTATTAGTCTTAGCGTGATAAAATATAGCCTATAGCCTTCCTCGATAAATGAGCTATCTAACACTGAAAGAATTTTTCAAATCGGACCAGTAGTTCCTGAGATTAGCGCGTTCAAACAAACAAACAAACAAACAAACTCTTCCGCTTTATAATATTAGTATATTAGTATAGATGATTCAATCATATAGGTCAGAGTTTATTCTAATGAAGCTTTACAAAACATAGGAATAGCAGAAATTATATTTTATTAAGTGGGCAGGACACCGATTACTGTTAGTAAAGATGAGACACTCGGCCCCAATGTTAGTTACTTGATGAATCTAACAGTGCTTACTGCTTATCTGCACTAATGAACCCAAGACGACAAACCTCTCAAGCCAACTTGCACTCGACATGCAAGCTCACTTCCGATCTGGACTGGATCCAATTCTTTGACTTTCACAAAAAGTTCGGATAAAGGCACCTTTGAGGAAAAACATAACATAATTTTTAGTGTTATAATTATAGTTTGCAAAAGGAATAGAAAAATAATAGCCCAAACAATACGAGCACCATAAAAAGAGTATTATAATTACAGAGGTGTTAATTTTACGAAATTAAAAGCCTCTATATGTAGCGGCATACATGATTACATACAATTACGAAGAAAGTTTAAAGAAATCTCTGATATTGGCACATTTTTTGCATTTCATTCTCACGTCCTCGCTTCGTGAATGCTGAATATATTTATTGGTATCATTTCTATCCCTTGCAGTAAAGACGTGGTTATATTGCGCAAGATTTTATCTATCTTGTAGGTTGTTTATACGTTCAATTTAATTAAAATTCTAATCAAAGTTTATATGTGCGATATAAACTATATTCGTATCCGGAATCAGCCATCCACATCTCATAAGTGGTACGTTTATTTCTCGAGTAAAATTTCATGGCACGACTGACTCTACACTGTACAGTATACACTTTACACTGGCACTCCGAAGTGTGCACGTGCGTAGACACGGCCACCATGAAATCGGTAATAGCTGCACACTGTCGAGAATTGCATTAAATATTTTTCGCTATTACTATGGCTACAGTACCAAGCACCAACGTGATATATTACTGTGATTTTCCTTAAATAAGGATAGTAATTTATGTTACATGAAAATTGTAGAGAACGTTTTGAGACTATTATTTAAATTCATTTCCTATCAAAGCTTAATAAACTGGCTATTTTTCTTAAAAATTTTTCGCCAGAGTTTCCCGTGCATAATAATATCACAAAGATTATAAAAATGTGTTTAATCACAAACAAACACTTTACAAAACATAAAAGGACAATTTTACTGCTTCTTTTAAGAAGGTAATAATATAGTAATAACTAAATCTAGTTAGAAATGTTGGCGTCATATTAGCGTCCACATTAAGTCATTTCTTTGAGAGCGCTGAACTTTAGCGCGCCAATAAAAAGCGAGCGACTGGCCTTGACCGTGCGCACGCGCATACAGCGACGCGCTTCGTAGCGCAATACTTACTAGTTACTTCTCATTTCATAGCGATCACCCGTAGCCATGTGCATAATAACTGCGTAACTACTATTGATTCTAAGTATAGAAACGAGTAAAATATAGTTTTAAAGAAGGAATTCTCCTCCTTTAAATCAAACATCATCAAATCAAATATTTCATTATAAAAATGGTAGAGAATAATAATACCCAACTAGAAGATAATAAATTATTGATCATAAATAATTATAATAATTATTAATAGGTAATTGGTGACATTTACAATAATCCCGATTCGCGCCTACAATAACACTAGTCTTTGAGGCTTAAATTCAGAACAAGGTCACGAATGGTCTCAGGGCGGTGGAGATCGGACAATGGGCTACCATTTGAAGCGGGACCGTGGGAGTGATCTTTGAGATACTTACTCAGACCAAACTATCTATTGTAACAACATTTAACTGAAACTATCATACACCATCACGATCCCTAGCTCGCTACACATAAGGCGCAAAATACTGCGAAACTCGCATTCATTTGGGAATTCAACGTTGCAGATGCAGAGATTACAGATAGCCGCTGTAAATTTAATAATGTTTTCAATTATTCACTCATTAAATTAATCAACATTCTCACTTATTTTATCGCAGTCGTTAAGTCTACCGGAGTCTGAAAATTAAGTTATCGATTTTATTTTCCGTTTTGCCACGTTTTTGCAATTATCGACTCGATTTCTCGCATAAATATAGAGTCACAAGCAAGAAATAAAAGTTCGCGGCGTCCGCCTGGAGCTGTGCAAACTTGTATAATCATCGATTTACTATTGCTCTACAAATTCAGGCTAAGTACGAGATCCGTTACGAGACGGCTGAAGATTTAGAGTTAAGTATGATATTTATTGCCGCGCAGGAGCAGGTTCATAAATAAAATCTATAGCGCGTAAAGTGTAATTTTCAAATTATAGTGAACGACAGATCAATAGCTCTAAATCTGTGCTGTTAACAGTGTCGATCGAAATCGAACCGGATGGCTGCTCACAGTAGGCCCTCTAATCTAGGTAAATATGATAATAATTATGCAACATAATATCTGATTGAAGTGTAGAAACCCCTAGCTTCTTTGTTCGATCACTGTTTATGAAATGGAAGAAAAAAGTATTAAGCTCCTAGTGCTTACATTTAAATACAAGTTTTAAATGACATTTTTGTTATTTTAGTCTTTTGCTTGCTCTGAAGGAATGTCATTTAAAAATCATTAGGGCTACCGAATTGAACCGTGGGATAGAAGAATTCATAGAGCAACCTGACACAGACAATGACATATTCAAACTTAAATAGGTCACGAGTTACAGATGACCTTTGGATTTAACATCATCTAATACATTAGCGGTGAATATCTTACTAAAACGTTTTACTCTATCAAAGAAAGAGTACCGAAAACAGAAACCAATACAGCTCACGAACGACGCGCTAAAGCCAAAAGAAGTAGTTTTTTACACTGAGTATCAGAACCATAAATGAGTTTACAAGAAACATGTGCTTGTTTTGCAAATGTTCACTTAAACACCATCTTACTATGTACATTTTGAACTCTACGAAGATAAACATCAAAACTTGGCCGCTTTCATTGATGAGTCATTCAAAATTTACCTGCTATAAAATAAAATACAAGACTTATCTGATCCAACAGGTGCAAATCCGAGGGAAACGACCAACAATACCAGTCATTACGTTCATAATGCCGAATACATTAATGAGATTTTCAAACGGTCCATTGTTTCAGCGGAAGTTGACGAGGAAGCCCCCAGCCGAGCCACCACAACGAATGTTTCTGATGTAATCAACACATACTAATGTTGTAACTAAATTACCCAGAGGTTTTTATTTTTAATAAAATCAGGAAGTAAATTACGGGTCACCTGATGGAAAGCAACTAGGTACGAGTACCTATTGGCTATTCGCCTATAGAGTGAGTATGGACACTTGCAACATAAGAAGAGTTGCAGGTGCGTTACCGTCCTTTTAAGAAGCAATAAGCTCTCTTCTTGACGGTTTGCAGGTCGTATTCGTCCAGAAATATTGCTGGCGACAGTTCGTTCCAGAGGTTGTAATTTTGTCAACTATTTCAGTTTTCAATCAGTATCAAGGCTTGAGAATCCAAATTCGAATTGAATATAATAATAGTTTTCATCGAAAGAACTATTATTTTCTGTTATCGTAGCTATTAATCGATAATCGGAAGCACAATAATTTAAAAGCTATCGCGCTCTCGATAAAAAGATATGAAAGATATAATCATTGTCTTTATACAGTTGCCGTTATCAATAATAATAAAAAATATAATTAATTGTAGACTGCTGTATTGTGTCGTTAGCCTAACTCTTTATTGGCTTAAAAACTAGAGTCGATGACTGTTAGGTCTACTTCCTCGCTAGTCACACTTCTACGGCCAACGCAAGATGCCAAAAGTTGGATTGCCCAAAATGTGATTAGTGATTACTGATTATTATTAATAATTAATCATATTAACGAACAAGTGTTCTATTTTCACATTATTACTGTAAATAATTATTATTCTGAGCTTATTAATAAGAATTTAATATGAGACATAACATTGTAAACCAGTCACGTCTTTGCCGTAGAATGGAAGCCCCAGAAGAGAAACCCCGCGTCGTCATCGTATTTCGTACGTCCGCACCTCGCCCGCATTCGAAAAACCTACTTCATTAACGATAACGGTATAATATAGTTAGAATCTAACTGATCAGTGATCACTCTTTCGGCTGCGCGACCTACGCTGCTTTCTCTCAAGTCGCTCAGTGAAAAAAAATCAAAATAACTAAAAAAAATTTCTAAAGTCTTCCTTGTCGGCCACTTTCTTTATCAAAAGTGTTATTACCTTATTGCCGTTCACTATCTTTCTTTTATGGTACAGTAGACCCTTTGCAATTTAATTTTTATTGCCATACGTTGGTCAGACACGGTCAAAAACAAAAACATTACATATAATATGTGTTTATCGGAGAATATACAAGATATATTCTCCGAAAAACACTATCGTAATCGTTATTTTATGCGTCGTGTAAAAAGATCTTCGTGTCGAGTTTATTTCTCACGATACATGTTATTAGATGCGCCTACACAGCAATCAGCACGACCGGAGAGCTCTCGAGTGAGGCTACTTCAAAAATTTCACATTTTCATTACTAGTCTACATAATGACCAGCAATAACGAGATTATTGAGGCCTCCGGGCACCGAGTCCCGATAACCTAGCATGGACTGAGTGCAGATAGAAATCCACAACTGCATACTCTTGATATTCTCTATGCATCGGTAAGCAATCGAATCACAATAAATTGACTAGTCTGATACATTCCATTAGCAAAAATACAGAAATCATCAAGGCTCGAGCAGCCTTACTTTACGCTAATGCCCTAATAGCTATTAGCTTGTAAAACAACATTGAATAATCTGAGATAGTTATTACGCCTAATGAAACGCGTTAATCAAATAATATCCTCGAGCTAAAACCAATTTACTTTCGCTCAATCGATTCTTATCGCAAAGAGTCGCCGGGCAGGTTGAAGCTTACTATTTCCCCCGCAGCACTCATGTTTATACATATTCGAGCTGAGAAAGAATTCGCTAGGTTTGCATTTCATTCACCGCGGCGCGATTGAACCCAACGAGATTCCACATTTTATTTTTATCGTAGTATCACAATTAGAGCGAGTACTCTGTTATTAAACAAGTAAAGAACTCACTGCAGGGACATAAAATGCT
Source organism: Polyommatus iphigenia (assembly GCA_963422495.1). NCBI lineage: Eukaryota > Metazoa > Arthropoda > Insecta > Lepidoptera > Lycaenidae > Polyommatus > Polyommatus iphigenia. The sequence goes on from OY730190.1 coordinate 3,954,107, forward strand.
ATAACAGCGTCTCTAGGATTCCGCAGCGATAAATAGAAATCTTTTATATAAAATTCTCGTGTCACAATGTTAGGTAGCGAACTCCTACGAAACGGCTTTACTGATTTTTATCAAATTTTATAAGCATATTCAGTAGGTCTGAGAATCGGCTACTGGGTACTTTATATATTGATAAGTGCATTTGTTGAATAAATAATGGTAAATTATTACAACCTGAGACTGACGGCGACCAGTTTGTGCGACGGGATAGCGATCGACGTTGCCATGGTGACATTCTTATTTAGTCACTTCAATAAAATAATATGGCAAATATATTATGGCAAAGCAACGTTTGCCGGGACAGCTAGTATGTATATAAAATATGATGATAGTTTACATCCTCTCGAGACATGGCGGCGCGCGATGAGAAAAACCGACATCAGACTTGCCCCACGTACATATAAAACGAGTAGCCCAACTAGTAACTGGCTTCTTTACCACGTTGGCTGTTAGTACGTTAATTACGATTTAATTTGAGAATCTCATAAATATTTGTTATTTTAATACCATTTAAAAATTTACCTTAAAGGCTCACGTAACCGTTTAACACAACAAGATGTAGAATTTTACTGTAAGGTAATACCCAACTTTACGGTAACTGAACCTTATGATTAATGAATACAATACTGTACATCCTACTTTGACAATAATACGTTCAGGACGAAAGTGACCTAAATAGACTAGAGAGGAGTCGTGTTACTTTCTAGACACTAGTGCGCCTAATAATATCAATCAGCTCAATAGATACTTTGGCGACAATTGGGACAATAGACACAATACTCTATGCTCTAGCTGACACATTATAATATTATAGTCACCATAACAATGTAATAATTTAATAAGTGGCTACATAAGTTGCACAACGTAAAACACAATTTTAAAATTACACTTTAATAGACTAACGATATTGCGATACACAGTTTGCCACCTTTGTTTGGTGGTCAACTCTACAAAGTAAACTGTTGTATAGTAGGTAATATTTCGTTCCATATTAATATTGAAACAGTGGATACTCGTATATCTAAGTATTTCATCTTGAAATTATTTTTAAATCGGGATGAAGAGTCTGTAGAGGTCAGTTTTAATGCAAATATCCTAGAGTCTAGACAGAGACAAGCCGCCCCGCTCGCCTTGTTCCAGGCTTTTGCGACGATACAAAAAAACTATATTATTTTCATTTTTCATTTATTTTACTTTCATAACTTCGATATTAAAAATACTTCGGGACTCTGTTATTCAAAAACTTTTTGCATTAGTTCCTCTGCCTCCGCATAAATCGAACAAGACCTTATAGCTTTTGTACTTAATAGAAATCATATTAGTTATTGAAATACATATTTTTAAAACTTCACATTTGGTCAAAACTTTTGTTAAACAACCATACTTTTGTTAACAATACATAAAATTATTGAAAAAATGCACCTATTGAATATCTCCTTTCGTACTCGACAATATACATTAATTATTAAAATAATTTTCCCTGTCTATAAATAAAGCCTCCCTGTATTTTCCACGTCGGGTGTCCCACAAGGCTATGTCCTCCGCCCGTCCATCACGGTGACACAGCCTGCTCCGTCAAGTTCACATTGCGATGCGCTGGGAAACAGGTGGCCCATATTTTATGTGTTCAGCCCCCTGTTTACAGTTATCATTTTAGCTCGTTACCTCGTTACAACTTTTTCGGTTCAATAAGTTATTATATAAGTGATTCAAAAAAATATATCTTCATTCATAAACTTTACTTTCCGATTTAGCACAATAATGTAAAATTTTCGACCGACCAAACCACTACGAGGCTAATCACAAATATACAAATTTTGACCTTTAATATCATGGGGACTCGCGTCGCGGCTCCGTAGAGCCCATATTTATACTCCTATCATGTACATGCAAATTGTGTTATGATGTGTACTCGATTCTGCGCTGTAATTACCTTATCGATATAAAGGTACTAATTATATTAAGGCTGAGCAGGAACACGGAGCGCGGAACAGGTCTCGCCGTAAATCGTCGGATGTGTGCCACGCGGATCGCCGACCGGTGTGGTCGAATCGTAAATTTCGACCGCGACGATAAATACGACGAGCCATGATTCAAGCGTTCTAGGTCTCTTAGGACGCTATCACATCGCAGATGCTAATAGAAATATTTACACAGCAAGTAACTATACAAGCACTGCCAGCTGTGTTTGGCACGTTGGAAAAATTGCTTGAAAAACAGAGACAGCTCGCCGAAAATAGTTACTAAAAGCTGCGTAAACAAATGATCTTTATTAGAGTTGAGAGCTAGAGTTACTGAACTAAGTGACAGCTAAGTAGGTCCTAACGACATGGCTATTGGATAGCCAATAGCCATACAATGTACATAGGTACATCTTTATCATTTGCGGACAACAAAAAATTATAAATACTAATAAAACTATAAAGCACAGTTACTTTGACATAAGAAACGACTGGTGTTGCAGGGCTAAACTGAAGCACCAAGTTAGCTAAACTAAATAAGTGAGCAAATATGGTGAAACCTTTAGTGTGCAAACGACTACTTACTCGTAGTAGGTTAAAGTGGCCGATGCTGACGTTGCTGGAGTTTTATGTGTGTACGTTGCTGAAAGGCACTTAATTTTATTGATATTGATTGGATTACCGAGAGCGTCCATGGCATAGTAATCAGTAAGCCTTTAATTCTTACTCAAGAGGGTGCAGGTTGTGGGGGGCATCAATGAGATTTTTTCAGATATCAAGTACTGACATTGGACGTTTATCCCTTTTGACGTTGCTAGAGTGCCGTATTATACAGGGTGCAATAGGCTACTTGACCTATATTCAATTTCATTGAACAAATGCATGTTTCTAGTAGAACTTGGCCTAGGAAACCGTATTTCACCCTTATCATCAAATAAAAGCTTATGATTGATAAATGAAGTCGATTTGAAAATATGATTTTATGAAAATATGATTTGTACTGACGAAAACGCTTTTGCGGTACTTCCGATTTGGATGTGACGTCATCCTCATAGTAATTTAATATCTTTTATTTAACACGCCCGTTTTAAGTAAGTTTATTTGTACATAAATAATAAGAATAAGCCTAGAAAGATTTGTAAAATATATTTTCTTGAGTAATTCAAATAAAACATCAGTTTTATATATTATCTCCATTTATTGTAGACGGGAAATGAAATGGCCAAAACTTTTCTGCAAAAGTTTTCAACATTACAAATGACTTCTAATTTCTTATTTAATTTTTTTATAATTTTTGGGCACTCCTAGACTCGTACATTTAGCACATAGAAAAATGTTCAATAAAGAGAGTTTAAAATACAAAACGTATGACGTCACACTATGGCGGACAGTGTTTTCGGCGCCATTAAAAAGGCATATTTTTCAATCAACATTTTTATGGGTTTATTTACTGTGTAAAATATTAAAATATTTGGTTTTTTTTTTGTGAAAATGAATGACTAAGAAGCGATTAGCATGAAGAAAAAAAGTAGGTCAAGTAGCCTATTAAACCTTCCTGACAATTTTTTTCCAGGGCTTAGGTATCATTAGGAGAGTCCATGTAACCAAAAAAATTGGGTGTTATATTTTTTTCAATGACATATTTTATCCCATATAAAATCGTTGCAGAACGGTCACTCGCGGCGCGGGGGAATGAGAGGGGGTGCGCGGGATAAGACGCGCGCGCGGGGGCATGTCACGCGCGGCCGACGCATCGTGTCCATTAATTGTAGTGTTATTTAGGATAACTTTCGGAAGCTATTGCTCAACATTTTAGTACTGAGTGACTATAAAAGAAAAAATACGTGTATTTTTATTATTAACAAGGATCAATATATCAAAATTTGGCAGGAAGGTTTAATTGCACCCTGTATACTTGGGTAACAGACGAACTTAACAAAAAAACCTGTCCAAGCAATACAGTACTTGAAAAACTACTATTCGAAGAGATGTTTGCTTCACTCGGACACCACTGCACTGCATAAATCATCCACAACGGATGCAAAGGCTTTAATTAAATCCAAAGCGTTAGTTTGCTGTGGCTTTGCACAAATATATAAGGTTTCTCCTCGGCCCTATGCATGGGTCTTATTGAGATAAATCGCGTTCTTTAAAAGCCGGTAGTTTTGACCTCGATAAAGGCAATATAAGTCGAATAAATCAAGCGATTAGTGGAATGAAGATGGCCGATGTTTAGAATTCTAATGGACACTATGTAGGTACGAGTAAGATGAAAGTTACGACTTTAGTCGTATTAGTAGCTAAAGTAATTAGACTTATAACTGCCCTGTTTATTTAGTGAATTTGGTTTCACACAGCTTTCTAGTATTGAATTTGGATACAGTCTATACAATATATTCTCTTAATAATAATTATAGTAGTTGCCACTTACAAACGCAATGAATAGCGTCAAAAGTCAAAACATTACAGGCAGAAAGCACCCCTTGTCCTGCCAGTATCCACAAAGTGGACTACCACCACTTTGTGGATACTGGCAGGAGTTACAGTGGTGGAAAAATGTGGTAGGCCGTTTACCTATTAAAAATGTATCAGCTGCAACACAGAAGCAGTATACGTAAGAGTTTTAAAATACGGTACGGGAAGTTCCATTGTTTATTTAAATCCGAATGTCATTCGAATACAACAATTGATGTGATTTTCATCTTTGCAACAAAAACAATTTTAAGCGCGTATGGATTAGCGCCCAAGCCACGTATTGGAAGTTGCGTGGTAGTAGCGCGACGTGTTTATTGGTCATATCAGGGTCCGTTTTGAATTTATTGCCGTAGTCATTGCCAAAACAATAAACATATAAAACAAATAGATTTGTCTTGTCAAATAAATTTCGTATTTGCAAGCGTTTATGCTATTCGTGCGCCTACATAGATCGATCTTTGCATTGTTTGCCTACAAAGAAATTCAACACCGATTCCGTTAAAATTATCACTTTAGGAAATACGTAGGAATGGTACGGTTCTTTATATTAATACAGCCATTTTAGTAGTTTACTCATTTTAATATAAATATAGAGTGGTCATAAACGTAACGTCTCTATCTAAAAAGTTCGATGACTGTTACTAATAATACTTCAACATTGCATATTGAGAGATATGTATTGAGTAATATCAACTAACGACACGACCAGCTATTAAGCCTCACTTGAAATGAATGATTACGAATGACATTGGTATTAGTATTATGTAATATTTAAAAGAAACTGTATCATCAATCCATATTATCATTTTAACATTCCATTCTGAAGTAATGCCGTGTCGCCGATATTTTGGTCACGACTTTTTACCGAACTTTATTTATTGCTGTCCTTATTCGCTAAACGTGGAATGTCCAACGATAACTTATTTAAATACTATTTATAACACTGCCTAAAGTAATAATGGATTTTATGTAATGACATTTAAGTATCAGGTATCACGATCACTTCAAGTAACCCAGGGTTAGTGATCAACTGATCACTGATCAGTATTAAAAAATAAAATGTAGAGGAATGTTTTAATATAGAAGAATAGTATGTTCTAATAGAAGTGCTTATCTTCCTGACTCTGTGTTCATAGAAAACTTTGTCTGGCGAGCACACATACTTAAAAGTTAAAACTTTAAACTCTACCAAAACAGGTAGGTGATAAATAATGGCACAGAAAATAAATATTATGCACCAGTTTACAATTTTGAAATGTTCAACTTACCTCATTTTCGGACTTGACCTTCTCTCTCGTGCTGTCACCTGCAAAAAAAAGAAATATTAATATGTATTTATTTTATTTAATGTTAACACCTATAAGAGAATCAAAAGTTAACCCGGCAACTATAATAATATGAACTTTTACAATAAGTAGCTCTTAATATAAGGTCTGTGCACTGTCTAACATATTAGAAAGTCTAAATGACTGAAAAACAGGGCACCTTAAAAACTATTCACGGAAATGTAGAGCAACGTATTGCTACGACTCCTCATCTAGATGCGTCCGGAGTTGCCTAACACTGTAGCAAATAAAGCTATTAAAATAGCAGAGACAATGGGTTTCTTATATAACATGATGCACATACGATGAGTCATGTTGCCGTTGCAGTCTAGTAATCCATGTGAGGCTGCGAAGCCCGAGGGTTAGCGACCGACGACCGTACAACACACATGTCACAATGGGGTAATTTAGACAGCAAACCGAACGGAAACTCGTGTCTTTATAATAAACAAACATTCGTGAGTACCGTTGCAATACAATTTCAATATTTTCTGGAGCATACATCCCAGAGTAACTGCAGTTGGATAATATTATGTTTATTGTTTAATGCAGTGTTGCCAGATTGGGGGGAATCCATCCAAATTTGGTAGTTTTTAGGTGACGGGGGGACAATTGGGGAGATCACCGCAAAAAAAAACTCGGATAGGGGGTTAAATGTATGAAATACTAGATGTGGCCCGCAACTTTTTTGCGACGAAATTCTTTAATGAAGACTTTTATATCACGTCATGTCCTTTTTTGATGTTCAAGGCCCATCGACCATCATTAAATTCTAATTTCATAAAAACTGGTTCTGCTGATCTTACGTGAGTAACAGACAGACATTTTCGTACATTCGATAACATTATGTACAATGGGTAATATCCATAATATCCTGCAATATCCATCTATATCCATTGGATATGGATGTACAAATATGTACGTCATATTCTGCTTGATATTATGATAATATTTTAACTATAAAATTGGGTACGATATATAATATTATATGCCTACTCGCATTCGTACGCTTATATCAATAGTAACAAGGTTCTCAACAACAACTAATACGCCAATGTTTACACGGTACAGTCTAATTAATAACAATTACAAATACAAAATTCCAAGTTTTCCAAGTCCCTTAAAAGCCCCTGACACGCAAACAGCTGGAACATCTCCGTGAATCATCCTGAATCCGTTTCAGTGGATAGAGCAAACACACAGTCACCGAGAGCGTTCACCCCGCGACACGGCACGCGTAACGCTAACACATAGCCTTTAGGTGATATGTGACAACGAACGAACGATGTAGAGATTATTATGTTATTAAATGATTTACGATTTTCGTTTGAATCATCTCTTTTTTTTCTTAAAAGGCAAAGACTGAGATAGAGAAAGAAAAAGATAGTTAACTTAGGTGTTGTTAACAACGCCTATCCTTTTTTATTGGCTCATTACACTTCACTTTGGACCATGAGGCAGAAGAATTTAATGGTATGTTAGAACGGTGATTTGGCAGTATCGGTACTAGGAATCGCATGGTGTAAATAAACACGACATAACGCGATCTCGCCTGTTTTATACCGTGTCGTATCCTGTAGGCTGTAGCGTCGTGATTGCACCATCACGTGAGTAACGATGGTAATTACAGGGCGTATAGACGTCATAAACTACCACCAATGCACCGGAAAACAGAAATCAATAAAGAAATATACTATTTTACAACATGACCTCTTTGAGGAGCGGAAAAACTCTAAAGCCCGCTGTACATATTGGGCCAACGGATTAAGCTTGCGCATCAGTGTAGAGTATGAAATGTCACTCCCAACTTAATATGGCCAAGCAGGCCTCTGCACGTTGGCTCAATGCATTGGCCCAATGTTGGTCCAATATCTACAGCGGGCTTTAAAGATATGGCATGGCATTTGATATTTATGCCGCTGTCTGGAATATTCTAATTTCTAATACATACAATCAATGGATTTAAAGTTTAAAACTTCCGTCCTACAAAAGATTTGTAACTACTTGTGAAGCCCGAGTTTAAAAGCCTTTTCACATTGCCAAACCCTGGTACGAAATCGGATGATATTATATTAATGGGAGTGCCTCCGCTGCCGGCGCCGTTTTCCGAACTCCGAAGTTTGCCGAAGTCACGCGATGTTTGCCGAATAGGCTGCCGGCGCCTATTCGGCAAACATCGCTTGTCAAATGACAGAATAATGATCAAAAACATCAGTCTTGAGTTAAAGGACTATGAAAAGTACAAATAATAAGGTCATAAATAGTCATATTGTAAGGATACATATTTGAATCCTTCGATCGGGGATTCTTGGAAATGCTATTGTATTCTATTGTTGTCGCGATCACCGGTGCTCGTATGGGGCTTGAATCTTGATGGGTTAATGGTGGTGATGATGATGCTGATAAATGTGATGTGCATAGTAGCATAATACAATATCTTTGCTTCTTTTAACAACGCTGAAACTCTAATCTGAAGTTCTGTTCAGCTACGCTATTCTCTAAGGAACACGTTAAGGCTGTGCTCTCGGCTGTTATCACGGATGTCGCAGCCGTGACATCGTTCGCTGTTACCACGGCTGTAGAATTCGTATTCTGTAAGCTCTATTAGCTCGTCGACGATGTCTCGGCTGCGTGAGCGCACGGCTGTTCGCAAGGCTGTTTTTGAGGGATGGGCGCAGTCGTAGTTAAATTATCGATATGTTTTTCTTTCGTAAATATCAGCCATTTCGTTGTGATAACAATTAATAAATTAATACTTTCATATACAAAATGACATTAACAAATCATTAGTATGCTTTTTATTTAAAATAATAGCAAAATATGATAAGAAAGTTGAAATGTTTGAAAAAATTTGGTCTTTGCTTAATTTTAAAAAAGTCAACTGTCAAATCATACGCATTGTTGGTAAACAAAACTTGATAAAAACAAACTTCTAAGAAAATATGAAAAAAATCCAATCGGAGTTAAGAAATCAAGTGCTACACGTGTTCTACACTTGTATGCTTCAAATTGGGCATCGGTCGATTGGGGCGACCCACGAAAACCACTTAAAATATTTTGTGAGACTTGGGACCGTGTAAATAAATAATGTGTTATTTTATACAATCGGTAACTTAGTTGCAACAGAATCGTGAACGTGACTTGTTCTATAACCCATAGTGAACATTAATCTAAATTAAACAAGTAAGTATCATATTGTTACCATGACCATTGTGTCATAATATTATGGCTCATTAGTATTTTAATTACAAATGTTAAAATAAGTTGCTAATGTACTTTAACTCCTGCAGTGACTCGTAATGCTGGCCCCTCTTCACTTCAGCTGGAGAAATTGATTGGGTTCATGGAGGTGAGATCAGACCTTGCCACTGGACATGCCCGTACAGCCAATGCAAGAACTCGCATGCGAAGTGGCTGGATGGAAATCGCCACAGTTTTAAACAGTGTTGGTGATGGGTGTATAAAGAACTGGAAGCAGTGGGCTAAGGTTAGAATAATCTGTAGATCTCATTAGATAGAAATTAGAAATATGCATGGTATAATGCTTATAATAAGTTTTTGACACATAATTCAGGGTTAAAATAGATATATCTTTATTTCTCTCTATATTATAATTGTTTTTATTTATTTGTGTACAGTATTGGAAAGATAAAAAAGCTGCAACAAAAAGGAAAGCAAATAATGCAGAGACTGCTAGGCGGAGAACTGGTGGTGGGGTTGATGCAGAGGTGGTGGAGCTAACAGAACTGGAACAAAAGATTTTGACCATTTCTGGTGGTCTTAGTTATGCTACTGGCGATGCAAATTTAGCAATTAATCCATTTCCCGTATGTATCTTAGTTCTAAAGCATGAGTCATTAATTTAGACCTATGTCATCCATACACTATAATTATTAATTAGTGATTATTACAAAGTGTAATTTAATTTTTTATTCTCTGTTTGTAGGAACATGAAAGTCAACCAGTTCAACCGCCTCTATGCTCTGAGACTGATGACTCAGAAAGCATATTGCGACAGCTTAATGTGAGACCAAATTTTATTATAAGTAATTATGTCTTATTATAAAATTCATTTAAATGTAAGTTACATATAACTGTGTGTGATTTTCAATTGTTTTCAGGACCTTCCTGAGCAATCTGTGACCATCCTGGATGCTCAAAATATACAATGGGTAAGACTTTTATTATTATTATATTTATTTATATTATATTATTATTATATTATATTATTTCAATAGCTACATTGCTAGAACAAACACAGACCTGAAATTGTGGTCATAAGTCCGATTATTATTGATGAACAGGCTAAACAAAAAAATATATAATTTTTGAAAATACACTTAATACCTCGATCGTGGGATTCGCAGACACAATAGATTTTCAATTGTTATGCAACAGTAGGGTGCCACTTGGGGATTGATGGGTTAATAATAGCTGCATGGAAGTGTGGTTTACACAATTATATAATAATAATATTTGTCTACTATGTGTAGGTATGTATTTTAATATTAAACAACTTTATTACTTTTTAGGAAGCAACTGCAGCTGCTGTTGTTGGAGACACTGTAGCTGAAAACCTCACACCATCTGTAGACACTCCAGCTGATGTCACTATGGGCGTAATAGAAGATGTGTACACATTACACGGAGTTGAAATGGTATAATATAATAAAATATATTGTTTACATTTAGATATTCACTTTTGAAATATTTTTTGTTTAAGTTAAGAAGCCTTATGAACAAAAGAAATTAAATAAACTCGTTTATACACAGGCTGAAGCGGTTAGAAATGTCGAAGTTGCAGAGGAAATGCCAGCAACTGGACAAAACGATGGTGTCAGCGCGCGAAGGCGCATTTGCTTTGATTCCCCGAGTCAGCGGAGGGGCTCATCCACACCGGCGGCGGCGCAGGGACCCAGCACCGCCGCGCAGCAACGCCGCCGCACCGTACTCGCATCACCGCGGGCCCGTCCGGTACGTCGACGTCCGCTGCAACGGTCTCCCCCGTCGCAGCGGAGATCTGAGATGGCCAGTCTTACCGAAAGGTTTATTGCCATTGAAGAGCGGCGAACCGAGGCGGAGCTCGCTTGGGCTCGGGCGATGGAGGCCAATGCACAGGGTCCGAAAATACTGGCAGAAGCATTAGACCGCTTCACTAACGCTATCACTCAATGTGTGGAAAAAGTTCTATGTAACAGACCTCAGAATACCTCTACATAATATTTTATATTAGCTCTGTTATATAGAACTTAATTTTTTTTATTGACGTCGTCTTAAATATAATTTAATTTAAAATTTTAAACCCTAAATATCCTAACAATAAAATTTACTTGTATATAGAATTTGTAATAAATTAATGAAATAATTATTAAGTTAATTTATTAATATCATAGTTTTAAGTTTTGTTCAAAAAATGTTGTTAATGTATTAATTTACTTTGCTTGAAATTTCATTTACTGTTGAAATTTCATTTACTCATGTTACAATCACTCAATTTATACATGTAATTTAATAATGATTTGATGTATGTATGTACTGTTTGGTGTTCTAAGTAAATAAATAAATAAAATAAACCTTTTAGTTAGTCTTAAATGGTTTAAGTTCCTAGACATAATGTATTATATTTTTTCTTGTTGTAATTAATGAATTTATTTCTAGTAGGATAAAAAGTATTAAAAAAATATTTTATTTCATAAGGCTTTTATTTAGCATAAATTATTTTTAATTAACGATTATATTCCTTGTATAAATGTAGAAAGCATTAGTAAATATAATAATAAGTAATCTCAAATTAACTTAAATAAATATTTACAACTAAAATTAACATATATTATTAAAACCTAAATGAAAAATAAAAACATAAAAATATTTAACATTTTATCTCTGTTTTGATAGTTTACCGAGGTATTATTATAGTATAATGATAATTTAAAATAAACATTTCAATAAATACTATTTCTTAACTATTTTTAAATAAGACATGCAAAAAAAATATTATTATCGCCTCCCACGCCATAATATATTAATAAGTTGCCGGCGACAAGCGCGACCACGCTCCAAAGCGCCTACAGATGCAGCAGGCTCTACATGATGACTCTCACTTTGCTACCGAATTTCTTCATGTTGCAAATTATGTGGCAACTCGAAGGCTGGTAATCCAGCTCTGTTACAAATATTGTGCAAAACACAGCAAGCAATAACAATTTTAGAAACCATTTCTGGATCATAGTGTAACACTCTATGAACCAGAAGGCATCTAAATCTGCCTTTTAAAATTCCTATGGTTCTTTCTATGCTATTTCTTGCTGTGATATGCACAGTATTGTAGTATTCTTCTGGAGAACCAGGCTCGGGGTTGGCACATGGGGTCATCAGGTAGGACCTCTGTCCGTATGCAGAATCACCTGCGAACAATAAATATTTACTTACTAACTGCTTATCTACTATTAATGAATATCAATTGACAAGAGTATATTGTACATACCTAACAAATATGCTGTCTCTCCTGCATTATTTATCTGTTCTAGGTGGTGCTGGATCACAGTGTTATTAAATATAAAACTGTCATGTGTAGCTCCTCCAATTGAAGCGTCCACATGCAGTCTATTTAGATCACAGTCATTTATCTGCAACAAAAATGTTTAATTTTAATACTTATTTATTTTATTAAATAAAATAATTACATATTCAATTAAAGAAAAACAATTATAAAACACTTTCTTAATATAAATAATAATTACCAATTATTATAATAATCAGATGTCAACCACAACTTTATTTGTGCAGTAATTCAATTTAATTACAATTGATTTGTATTATTTTAATAGTTTTATTGAATCAACAATTATTGGTAAGTAATATAATTTTATAATCACATAATAAAACTTACAATTAAAACATTTCTAGCATTCACCTTTCCTACAGTAGTATCTGTCTTCGTTTGTTTTAGGTCGAACCATGGCCACCAAAGTCCCATCAACACAGCCAATTACACCGGGCATTTTAAACTTATTGTAAAATCTGTAATATAATATAGAAATTAGAAATCAATGAGCCAAAGTAGCGTTGAGACCAGTGAATTATATAAATGTAGTGTTATAAAATATTACTTTCAAATTACCTTTGTTTTTTTATTTCTCTTTCATTTAGATTTTGTGGAAATCTTATGTATTTCTTTACAATGTTGGGGTGATTAAAAGGGCATTGACTATTAAACAAATAGCCCGGCTAGCAGATGGCTGTGAAACATAGTTGAAAAGTGACTTTCCAACTATGTTTTGGTAACTTCCGGTGGTCAAAAATGATAGAGTGCATAGAATCTGAAAAAATAAAAATAGGGTTGTTTTATGTTGTGCATTGAAAATAGTGGATTAAAAAGCAATAGAAAAACTTTGCCAAAATATTATAAAATAAGTAATATTTTTATGTAAGTAAACTCAATACTAAGAAATAACTTTTCTGCAGTTGGATAACACTGACATTTTATAATGATACTCTACTATATTAAAGCTCCTACTAGAACCCAGTGCATACTAGGTATAATTATTATAATTAACTGTGTAACAGACTAGTGTCTATATTAGTATGATAATAATTATTATGTAGTTGTATTGCACTGCATTGTCATATACTTTATGCAATACAAAAATAAGGACTTAAGTATACATTATTAAGGTACATACGGCTTACCTTAACATGATGACTGAGACCACCACGTCGTACTCATGGAGGCAGTAATGGTACAAGATTTCCTTCCAAAGCAGATATGAGGTCCCTGGTGAGTCGGAAATTTAGGACGTAGTCGCTGTCGGATGATATATGCCGAAGGTTTCGTATTCTGCGACTTTGGCGTCTTTTTTCCAACTCATCACGTCTCTCAGCCTCTTCGAGAAGATATAATATACACAAGACTCTTGCGGCCCTGTTAAATTAATAAAACAATTTCAATCTTAAAGATGCACCTGCTTCACATATTATAATATCGGCCAAAGTACATAATTTCTTAAGTAAACGAAATACTTACATTTTATATTCAGAGTAATCCGGTCGAGTAATCCAACTTCAAAATCACTAACACAAACTAACACAATGTAAATCCTAAGTGGAAGGGCCACAATTTACGAATGAACCACTTGAAATTCTTGACTAAAGCCGTGCTACAGCCACGAAATTAAAGCTTTTTGTTTGACATAAAAAGTTGTAAGCGTACGCCGAGGCTGCAGTCGAAGCTGAAGGCTGTTTTGCTTAGAGAATACCAATTTCATATAAGAAATGTCAAAAATTTAATTTCAAATCATGCCGCCAACAGCCATGAAGCGCTAGTGTCAAACAGCGTAGGGACGAAACTTGCGGAATACCGATTCGGTCCTCACCGCTGTTACAGTGGCTGTTTCCTAGGCTGTTAAATCGTTTGTCCTTAGAGAATAGCACTGCAGTACCTTTGGAAGTATACCACGGGGTTTATAACTGGAGCTGTGGTGCAAAATCTTACTTTTTGGTAGCTGAAAAAAGGTAGCTAAGGTAACGCTAAGCTAAGAAAATGCATCACAAAAAACTAAAATATCCACAGCCGAACAAATAGGTACTTAACCTTCACCTTTTGAAGTCGGTAAAGTCGAATATAATATTATTTGAGATTATAATTATTTCTTTTTAAAATTTGTGTATCGGCACTGGAACCTAGCGCTTTACGCATTATCACCGGCTCATATTCTGAGTGCCAGCGCCGGCAGCCGTTGTTTTATATCTCGGCTGCCGGCAGTGTACTTACCGCCGGTTCCCATTACTGATATTTTTGGGAGCCGGCGCCGGCAGCGGAGGCACTCCCTATATTAATAACTAGCTGTCCCGCCAAACGTTGTTTTGGCATTTAAAGTATTTCTACTTCATCAGCTGTTGATACAAAATCTTACCCCCTCTTTGGTCCCCTTACAGGGATGGGGGGGGGGGGTAATTTTTATACACCAGATGTTGAGTTGGAAGAAGGCAAATATATCTGCGAAAACCGTATGCAAATCGGATCAGTAGTTTTCGTGTTAAAGCAAAAAGTCTTTTACAAAATCTGACCCCCTCTTTCGTCCCTTTAGAGGGGTGGGGAGAAATTTTTTATACACCAGATGTTAAGTTGGAAGAAGACAAATATATCTGCGAAAACCGCATTCAAATCGGATCAGTAGTTTTCGTGTTAAAGCAAAAGTCTTATACAAAATCTGACCCCCTCTTTCGTCCCTTTAGAGGGGTGGGGAGAAATTTTTTATACACCAGATGTTAAGTTGGAAGAAGACAAATATATCTGCGAAAACCGCATTCAAATCGGATCAGTAGTTTTCGTGTGATAGTGGAACAAACATACAGACAGACAGACAGACAGACAGACAGACAGACAGACAGACAAAAAAACTGACCTCATTTTTGGCTTCTATAGCGATGTAGTGACACCCTCCGCTTATTATTTTTTGAATATCTTTAAGGCTGCTCTTTCGAAAAAAGCGTGCAGATGAAACAACTTTTCATCGGCATTAACAGAGAAATTATATCTGAAAAAAATAATTAGTAATCTACATGATATGATACGTAATTTGGTTTTGCCATATTTTTTCTATCGGTATCACATAATAAAGAAATAAAAAACCAAATCACCTCCAAATCGTTGAATGAAACCACTTTACTCCTTCATTATTTATCAAAAGAATATATAAAAAATATCTACTGCTTTGCAATACATAAGTTAATAATTTGGTTTTTTTACTTTTTTGAAATATGTATTATATTAAGCCTTAAAAAGGTTTTTTCTCCTATTTCGCCCTATCATGGACGCGGCGAGCGTCGTAACCGCCACCGTACAAGGCGCGCTGTTATGGATGTTATTTTAATGTCATTTACGTCGATATTCGCACTGACAGACAATCGACCTGCTAATTTAGGGAGAGAGGGCCCTTAATGTACAGAATTTTCATTTCTACAGTTTTATTATAATTATGTATAAATTAATTAGGTACGAGAGAGACAGGGATTTGTTTTAAATTTTAATCTTAATCATCACAAATCCATACTAATAATATTATAAATGCGAAAGTGTGTCTGTCTGTCTGTCTGTTATATCTTCACGCCCAAACGCTGAACCGATTTTGCTGAAATTTGGTATGGAGATACTTTGAGTCCTAGGAAAGGACATAGGATACTTTTTATTCCGGAAAAGACTACGGTTTCCGCACGATAATCGAATTTTGGCACAACGGTCTTGCCGGCATCATCTAGTTACTAGTACAATAAATACATCGGTGAAAAGCGACTACGCCACCACGATTTCGGATTTCATAAGTATTTATTAAAGTAATAAAGACCTTGCAACTTTTTAAACCAATTTAAACCGTTTTGACTATGAAACCAATCGGACTGATTAAACTGACAGTAGGAGGAACTAAAATAAATCTATACATTTTAGTTCCTTACTCAACATCTTCTATCATATATGTATATCGCAAAGCTCGTTTATCTCGAAGTTTACAAGAGTGCTTCTTATGTCGTTGGCAATAAGGTGACGTTAGCGGTAAAATAATGACGAACGTACTACAACGTAGCCATTATCGTCCATAAACGTCGCAATACGTAACGTACTGGCAGCTTCGACAAAATATGTCTCTTTTAATTGCTCGACTACGACTATGACTGCAAGTTGCATGTATGAATGCGGTATCAACTACACTGCAAGTTGCTACTACATATTTCTGGATCCCATCATCGTTTCAATGGGAACTATAAAAAGAAGCATGATATATGAGTAGGGTTGCCAGGCGTCCGGATAAACCCGGACACAGTCAGGCTTTTTGCTTGCGTGTCCGGCCAAAATCAAAGGGAGTTCAGCCTTTGTAGAGCCTCAAAACACAAATTTTATACGGTTTTACACCTAATGAGATGTAAAATTGTATATATATATAATAAAACAGAAAATGTGTACGGTATACACGAGCTATCGGACGTATTTCTATATTAAAAGTTTAGATTCTAAGTACTCGATAGCAACTCCTTTGTACTAATGTCCGGCCAAGCTGACTGCTTTGTCCGGCTTTTCGGCTTACCCACCTGGCAAGTGGCAACCCTATCAGTATGAGATAAGTAAGAGGTTAAGGATGTGACTGTCTGTTTTCGATCTACAAATAATATTATACCTGTAGATATTCGATTTTAAACTTAAATGCCTATATTATATGAAAGAATTATTATTACTTATAATAATAAAGCTGTTACCACTTAATCTTTATTCTTACTATGTACGTTCAGCCGTTTTTCTAACGGATAATGGCTATGAACATAAACTATTAAACCGCAAGGCTTAATTGAAAACGTCTCAGACCTCAGTAAATCTCTACAATTTATGGAACAAAAACCAATATAATCAATATACATAAATATAATATTATTAAATTGATAACTTGCTTACATTCATTACACCTGATCCCTGCTAGCTACTAATTTCCTTGACTCAATTAACTAAAAGATGCTAAAAGCTAGTTTAATTATATTTATAAAATATTAATAGTATAATTAAATCATTAATTAACATCGTGCAAGCATTTATTGTCAAAATACAATAAGATGGCACCAGCGGTCATTCTAGTCAACCAACCAACCTTTCTAGTCAAGGAGCGATGACAAAAATGATCGCACTGTATTCTCATATTAACTTTAAAACAAAAATTGACCCCTTATTTTGACAGGGGGCCGATGACCGCTATCTCCTGGTTACGGAATTAAGAGAATAGCTATTAAAAATCTTTTCAAATCCTTTCCATTACATAAACACAATTTTCTTGTTGGACAATTTTTTATTCTGTTAAATTCAAGAAATTAATTATTAAACTCACAAGCTTGATATTTTGTCATTTTACACTCATACTAAATGTAGGTCAGTGATTAAACGTAAGTGCATACTCTATGATATGCAAAAATAGCTCAAAGAAGTCACAGATAATATTATGTTGACCTCCATGTTCTTCTACAAACGCTGTATTTATGGAACTGAGTGTTGAAATGTGTTTAAGCTAGGAGTGCTGTACAATTTAGATAACAAATTGAATCAAATTATACTGGTAACGTCTATAATAATATGCACATGGACCATGGTAGAGAATACGGTAGTATATTCCAAAAGCTTGATAGAGCAATTCGTCTAGTAATTAGGGAGGGGAAGAGGGGATTTCGGGACTAGCTCGAGCGTGTCAGATTAAGCTTGTATAGGCTTCCGACATGTGTCTAGTTATCATAGTATAGAAATCAGATTTCTCACGTGGTGGGTCAAAAATTATTTTTTTTGTAATATTGAAATGTCATCGGATCTGTCAGATTAAGATATGGGGATGATACCCCATAGAAGCTTCCATATAAATCACTGACGATTCAAAGGTTAGGTAAGCCTGTAGGGACATTTTCCTAACTAAGCTTCGCAGATATTTTATTTTGCACTAAACTGAATTAATTAATCCTTGTTGTCGAAAATATACCTATTTATAATTTATCTAAATAAGCAATTTTCTGAATATATTTTCTTTTTCAAAACTTCAAAATGGCTACAGATTCTGAACCCACCGCTAAAATAAAAAACGCTCTTATTATTTTTTTATCAGCTTTACCTAATGTAAAAAACCTACTAGGTCTCTATTACGCTCGAATGACTACACAATTAGCACCCTCCCCTCCCCTACTATAGGTTTGCTTTGACAATCTACTATAGCCTAGGTTTGCTTTGACAATCTTGACAGTACCCTCGGCCGAACACATTCATAATAAACTTGGCCGAGAACACTTTCTCGCTATTAAACTCGGTAGGTGTAATCATTTTAAACTTCCAACTGCTTCTCTCAGCGGCCTGTGCATTTGGTATTGCAGGATGTGTGTAACGGTTTGACCATAACCCATCTATGCATTAGACGCAACTCGTGGGCAGAAATACCTAGTTAATCCTAAAAGCCTTCCTACATTGGGAGGCCGATCGATCCTTTCAGACTGACTGCAGGCCGACCTTGCTGGTCTCGAGTTGTACATTGCCGTGAGTGTGCAAGAGTCAGGTTAGTCGGCCTGCGAGGCCTGTAGGCCGATACTGCAACCTATAAGAGACTTTTTTCACTTACTGAATAAAGTGGCGAGATAGTGCTCTCGGGCAATCAAATTGTATGTTTGCACTTTGCACTGTCTCAACTCTCTACTCAGTAGGTATAATGCCCTAAGGCAGTCTCAATATTTTCATACCTATTACCTAATTAATCCAGCTCCAAAAATCATTACGCAAGTGATGCCGACTTTTACGAAGCTGCTTAGATCATAACATGGATGATATAAAACAATCAGCGTGCGATAAGTTCATAAACAAACGTTGTCTAGATTTACTCCTTTAATGTATGTTATCTAACAAGACAAACTCAAACAATGCACAACTTTACCTTGATACCTTATCACCACTTCTATCTGTTTGTATTCAGTTTTGCAACTTGGCGTGCAAATACAATTCTAGGTTAGTGTGCGCTTGACCGGGGAACCGATGTGGCTATCGGACAAAAATGCTATTTAAGGGAGATCGCAGACGACAGACTTTTGTGCGATCAAAGTCTGCGGCTTCCATACAATCTGATGGCGCGCGCCATGCGGAATGTATGGAAGCCGCAGACTTTGATCGCACAAAAGTCTGTCGTCTGCGATCTCCCTTAAACTATCATAATTGATAAATCTTATCTTATAATTTGAACGAGAAAATTTCTGAGATTCCTTTGCAATATAAATCTTAGAAACAGTTTCAAGCAAAAATGTTTTAAATAAAAAAAAATACAGCATTTTTGCTTGAATGTAGGAATTTAAAACATATACCTACTTGGGGTATCTGACATTAATATTTTGTGTCTTGAAGTAAAAACTATCTTCAAGCATAATTAAAACTAAAATACCTATGCAATTTTATGACAAGCTATTACAAACTTGGTTCTTGAATTTTTCCCGAGCAATGTTACTGTTGAAAGTTTAGGCTAGACTTGTGTTGTTGTTTTCGTATACGCAAACATAGCGCACCAAAACACTGCATTGTTTCTCGCACTGTGTACTCGTATTTCGCCTTCACGTGACTCGCAAATTCTATTTACGTGCGGTAAAAACTTTTATACAAACTGCGGTGTATCTATGGGTTTATCGGATCCATAAATAATAGTATTGTCGGAGTACTATTATATATTCTGTAGTATTGTTTCGTGCACTCATGTTATGGATGATACGTTGGGAAACGTTAGAAATTGTCTGAAATTGGTAACAAAAGGGAATTATAATATTATTATGTAGAATTACTCAAATCATATGTATTCTACACAAAGCAAGATAGATATTATGCGATATAATGTCGTAGATATAAAATAAGTGTAATAATAAAGCCATCATAAATTATACTAATAAACCAGAGACCAGACTAAACGATGTATTATGATAGCTACGAAACGTAGACGTCGCGCTCGCGGCTTGCCTCTACGAATTCGTAGACCGTAGGTTACTAACTGTTGAGATCGAAAAGTTACCTTATGCCCGGTTTCTGAAGTTCTCATGCCCGGTTTCTGAGGAACGAAAGCACAAACGATAGTTATGAACATGGCAATGGAATGGAAACTAGAAGAAACTTTTTTGAACATCAATGAGTTTGACGTTTATTAAAAAAAATTGACTACGATCGTTCACTCATCCGCTGATAAAAAGCGAATTTTAATAATTTATAACTAAAACAATGCTTATTTACTTATTTACTCTTGAATAAAATATTCGTATTCATTGATAAAACTAGCCATAATCCTGAAATTAATATAGCGAATTTTAAAAGACCCATCTAACTACAGATTGTTGTCGATTCGATTGGAACTGCTTATCTGTTATTACTTGTTATTAAACGGTTCATTACGTACTCAGAAACCCAGTGTCAGTTAACCGACGTTTATCTTATAGATAACTTTATTGTATCAATAGCTAATGAGAGTATAACTGAAATCGAGCTTTACCTTAACAATTCTCTTATTTCTTTTATGGTTTAACTTTGATTAAATGAAGAACGTGTAAAACTAATTTTCTGAAGAAAAAAACGCGTTTTACTTTGTTTGACTTTTACGAAATTGCTTCAATTACGCTTCCATAAGTTAATTGTCACTTTTATTATTAGTTTTTTTTTCCGTAAATCTTGTGTTTAGTTTAGTAGCGTTGTGAAGCCACTCATTGGCCTCCGCAGAATATCAGTGCAGCGGGCTTGCTTGCTGCGTTTGCTGAGCTGGGGCCAATTTTTGGCGTCACACAGCATTATAGTAAATCAATTTTAATATTATAGGCAAACTGTACTACTGACTTATATTATGATGTATTGTGTGATGCTAAAACTAAATCCATCTTATTCTTATTCTTAATTAATATGTTTTTTTTTTTAATTTATAGAAACTATGTTAAGCCCTTATTATTGCTACATGAAATTAGCAGAATCGAAGCAAAAAGGTTCATCATTGTAACAAAAAAGATCTTGAACCAATTACAAACCTTTGTTGACACGGATTTGGGCATCAAAATGGCCTAGTTCGGACAACGGTGCCGTTGATAAGATTATGGTTTAACAATTGTTTACTTAATGGCGACCTTGTGATAACATATCAGTTGTCATCACAAATTACAATTTACAGGTGTAAATTTTAATTGAAAAAAAAGGAAAACATAATATTAAACTTATCCACTAGCAAAATATAATTAGCCAGAATATTATAGAGGATAAATAACGCCCGCAACTCCGTTGTGCCAAAATTTGTTTATCGCGCTGGAACCGTACATTTTTTCGGGAACAGGGGCGTCTTTCCCTTAGGTGCAGGGTGTGCGTTGCACACGGGCGCCGCGGTCCTAGGGGCGCCGAGCCCCACACGGCGCGCGCCCGCACGTTGGCCGCGCTTTAATGACCAACGTAAAAAGAACTCCAGTTTGCAAACATTTTATGTAGCATCTGGAGATCTTCTTTATATTTGTCGTATTACAGCAAAGAAAGGCGCACGGCTTGGCTTTAGCAATATAAATTATATTTGAAACACATAAATGAAGATTATATTTTTCGTCAAGATGGGCGCCAAAATGAGAGCTGCGCGGCTTACTTCAGACTGGATTTATATACGTCCGCGCGTAAGCAAGGTTTCCCGCTAAACCACAAGATCACAAGCAAAATGTACTCTTGACGGCGGCGCCCTTGTGGTCGCACCGGGCGCCGTGCAGCCTATGTCCTCCGTGCATCCTTCTCATGGGATCTGCGTATTAATTTGCTTCGCGCTCTCTTTATGCAGCCTCCGTTTCCGACATAACAGTTTCGCAGATGGTATAAGCTACTGCCTCCCAATAAGTAGTAAGGTCCAATTCAAGGACGGCGCAAAACTCAGCCCATTGCTTAGTCGTTCAATAAGCGTTCAATGAGTGTATGCTGCACCGTATCGTCTTTCTCAGGCTGTGGTGGTACCTAGGTGATGATTTCCTCCTAACCGTATGGTCCAAGTAATGACCGAAGGTAAGGGCGACCCTTGAATGTGCCATCCACTGTTGTAGTTTCGATGTAGGATCACTTTCACAGTTCGGCGGCCGGCAGTTGGGGACGCCATCTGGCCTTGCCAGGTGCGTATTGTAATGACATGCGCCTGGTGACTCCATCGGGTTACCAGGTCTGGTAGCTCCCGCTCTCCTCGCTTTTTAAAACGGCTGGAAGGACCCTGTATAAAGCCGTCTGTCTGCAGGTTGGCCCTGGACCATAGATTTTGGCAGAAGGCGATTCAGAGCCATGGACATCTTTTTCAGTTTTAGTGCCGATCGACGAAAATAAGGGGTAAAGATCCATTCCGAATCCAGGACCAAACCCAAGTGCTGCATTTCAGCGCCGATCGGCACACTCTCCTCCACATCTCTGTGGTGCGCAGAGATGCTTCCGCGGGGGCGGTGCTTCCGGGGCCCATAGAAAACCATGGCCTTCGTCTTTTCGACTGCGACTCGAAGCCACAATGCTTCTATAAGCGCCACAGCCTGAGACTTACCTACCCACTCTCGCCAGGCGTATTGTCTCCGTGGGCCATCATGTATATTTTATACTGGTCAACGACAGGTCATAGATGATATTTATTATATTCTTTAAGCTAGAGAGTTGAAATTCTCAGATTATGTATTCCTGTTGCCTCTTTTATAAAAAAATACTAAAAACAAAATAAATTGAATATTTGAGGATACAATCCCATACAACAAATGTGATTTTTTTAGCCATTAAGTATATCAATAACGGCTACACGTAGGCATTTAAAATATTCACAAAATACTTAATTCTATTTGTACTTAAATAAACATTCAAGGGGCTCCAATAAAAAACATGATTTTTTGCCTATCTTTGCTTTATAATCGTACGGAACTTATTGTGCGAGTCCAACTCGCACTTGGCCGATTTTTTAATTAAATTTGACTAGGACCGGTACTGGTCCTCACCCTTAAGCGACCGGAAAAACTGTACTTGTACTCTGTACCCATTCCATTTTGACCGCGCGTTTGCTAGGGGGCGCTAGGGTAATATTTGCACACGGGCGCCACATGGGCTAGAGACGGCCCTGTTCGGGAATAAAGTATCCTATGTCCTTTCTCGGAACTCAAAGTATATCTATACCAAATTTCAGCAAACTCACACACTTTCGCATTTGTAATATTCTAAGTTACTCAGATTTGTCTCGAAGCGTCTTCTTTCGTGAGAGGAAGGAGTTTACTACTTCGTCGTATTTATTTGTAGATATTTTATTTTATTTTTATTTATTGTGAAATATTGGGTGTCTATGCAACAATATAAAATACATTAACAAATAAAACGAAAATTCCGTTTACTAATCTTATGAAATAACTGCTGGAAGTAATCGAAATTATTCAATATTGCAATCACTGAGGTAGTAAGTGCAATGGATTTCGTAACTTTGAACACTAATTATCATTATGCATAAGTTATCGAATGCGTGGGTGCCATATTGTTTTGGTTACTACTTAATTTTTATTGCGAGTATAGAGTGCTGACCAATAATTTTATTGTGGCTATTAGATTAAATCACTAAGCTACGATTCAACAAAGCTAATCAAAAAACCTAAAGGTGGATTGCACCAGAGGCGTGGTTAAAGTTAAAATTAAGGTTAAAGTTATGGTTATAGTTAAGGCTAATCTTAGCTTTAACCTTAACTTTGACCACAGAAATTGACAGATATCTGTTGCGTTTATTTTTATAGCTACAGGTAATGGGATTGAGAGTATAAAAAATTTAATTATCCGTAAAAGTCAACAGGAAAAATATAACACTGTAAAACATAGTAAATTTTCACGAAAAAATTAGATATAAGTATGAGCGGTGATGGTTAAATATGGCGTCGGACGCCATATTTAACCATAACCCACCCCCTAAGCTGTTTTTTAAATAATGTTTACTTCCACAAAGTTTAAAACAAATAGCTGGAAACTTAAAACGAGATACACTTATTAAGTGTACCGAAGATAGTGAGCCTTGAAACAATGGCATATTATTTTTAACTGCGTTTGTGTAAATTCCGTAAAGGTACAATTCCGTGCATCGCGATCGATCGCGGTCGTGCACGACCTACGTCTGTCGTCGGACGCTCGCGACCATAGTCAACGTATGAAAATGTATGGCACCGCTTCGGAGGCCCGCGACTGACGCGCGCGGCCTACGACTGTCGTAAGCCGCGCGCGATCGTGTCTTGAAGTTACAGTCGCGCACGACCGACGACAGTCGTAGGCCCCGCGCGACCGTGTCAAAGTTATATGGCACAATCGCGCGCGGCTTACGACAGTCGTAGGCCGCGCGCGTCAGTCGCGGGCCTCGGAAGCGGTGCCATACATTTTCATACGTTGACTATGGTCGCGAGCGTCCGACGACAGTCGTAGGTCGTGCACGACCGCGATCGATCGCGATGCACGGAATTGTACCTTTAATCGTTCTTGTCATTATATAATAACAATATTAACGTGCAGAATGTTAATTAGAGAACAATTTTATTAAAAACTTTGTTCTTAAAATATGTATAATATTTTTATACTCACCCAGAGTATAAGCATATTATAATTTGCTTAGAACAAACATTGTATACAAAAAAGCTACAAAAAATCCTAGAAAAAAGCATATTACCTATGTTTAAACATTAGTCTTACCCATGGCGCCTACGGTTTTGCAACAGAAGCTCAATATCTCCACGGTCAATTAGAGAGCATGCAATTTATCACAAGTGGCCACAATCCACTTACCTCGGAGATAACAAGACAACAAACGTCACGAAAAACTAGCGCCCGCGGCCCCGTCGAAAGCTCCTTCGATTTGTGTTACGCAAATTCGTTATTATTCATATCAGTGAAATACACGAATAGAAGAAGATTGCTCGTGTAAAGGAAATGTCAATTTGCATCTCGTTGCAGATAGTAGAACAACAACTGATATAGGAAGACAAATTACTATTAAATCATACAATGATAACAGGTTTTTAAGCAAAGATGAAGAATAAACTAGTTTATTAATATGTAATAATAAAACAAACGCAATTATAAAAATGCCATTTAACTATGTGAAAAAGGAAATGCAGGCATTGAATGCACATTTTCTATACGATATTTAATTACAATACAGTGTGATGTGGCGAATGAAAAAGCCACATAAACGATAACACATCCGCTTTTCTACAGAAAATTGCGAGACTTGAGACTCTATTGCTCAAAAAACACTGTCGGAACGCTGCCGGATAAAGAAATCATTACGTGTACGAACGTAAGAATAATTACCAAGACATTAACACTTCAGAATTATCGACGATAAGATAAAAGTATTAACAATTCGTACGCCGATACTTAAATCTATTCATAAATTAAACAGGCACTTAGAGAGTAATAATCGTTTGCAATTTACTGTTACAAAAATTAATGAACGCTCGGTATCTGGTGGACTACATTTACTTATAATTAAATTTTGCTACAACATTACAGGTAATCACGTTTCATATACCTGCTATAATATCTATACTAATATTATAATCTATACTAATATTATAATTGGGAAGAGTTTGTTTGTTTGTTTGTTTGTTTGTTTGAACACGCTAATCTCAGGAACGATGATCCGATTTGAAAAAATATTTCAGTGTTAGATAGCCTATTTATCGAGAAAGGCTATAAGCTATATTTTACAGTCTTACAGTCTTATTACGCTAAGACTAATAGGAGCGAAGAAATAGAGGAAAGTGTGGAAAAAACGGGGGAATATATTTGAACGCGCTAATCTCAGGAACTACTGGTCCGATTTGAAAAATTCTTTCAGTATTAATAGATAGCCTAATTTATCGAGAAAGGCTATAGGCTATATTCTATCAGGCTAAGACTAATAGGAGCGAAGAAATAAAGGAAAGTGTGGAAAAAACGGGGGAAATTATTTGAAAGGGCTTATTTGAACGTGCTAATCTCAGGAACTACTGGTCCGATTTGAAAAATTATTTTAGTGTTAGATAGCCTATTTATCGAGAAAGGCTATAAGCTATATTTTATCACGCTAAGACTAATAGGAGCGAAGAAATAGAGGAAAGTGTGGCAAAAACGGGGGAAAATATTTGAAAGGGCTTATTTGAACGCGCTAATCTCAGGAACTACTGGTCTTATTTAAAAAATTCTTTCAGTGTTAGATAGACTATTTAGGCTGCGTTTCGCAAAGCGGTGCCCGAATTGACCAATCGTGCTATTCCAGCGGAATGACAGCGAAGATTTCAAGCATGGTGATTGGTCATTTCGGCACCGCTAAGCTCCGCTCTGCTTCAGTGGAATCGCAGCCTTATAGAGGAAGGCTATAAGTAATATTTTATGGCGCTAAGACTAATAAGAGCGAAGAAATAGAGGAAAGTGTGGAAAAAACGGGAGAAATTATTTGAAATGGCTTATTTGAACGCGCTAAACTCAGGAAGTACTGGTCCAATTTGAAAAATTCTTTCAGTATTAATAGATAGCCTAATTTATCGAGAAAGGCTATAGGCTATATTCTATCACGCTAAGACTAATAGGAGCGAAGAAATAGAGGAAAGTGTGGAAAAAACGGGGTAAATTATTTGAAAGGGCTTATTTGAACGTATTGGAGCAATTTTTATGTTATTTGGCACACATGAAGAATAGACCACGTGAATGGACATAGGTTTCTTTTTTGCGGAAAAATTTACGGTTTCCGTGACATTCCTAAATTACGCGGGCGAAGACGCGCGGATCATCTAGTAATGTAATAAGTGTGTAACGCTATCATTGTGTAGACATCCTCAGGAGTCGGGAGTTTTTTGGACTGAATATACCGGGAAGTAGAAAATTTAACTTTTGGCACAGAATATATATTAGATGTACCAACTTTTTGTAAGATATTATAATTGATTTGCGACCTTTTTTGCCATTTTAACTTTAGTCTTCTTTTTCAGTCATAAATAAAACGAGAGTTTTTTTTTAACCGACAGAGTTTAACAGGTGATGGTAAAATTAGCACTTAGATTTAGAATAAGATCAGAATGGACTTTGTGTTTTATGGTTTTATATAGAAAAACAGAAATTGCTATTGTGTGGTCCAAATTATGATTACTGATATACAAGACGTGTAAATCTGAATACTTGTTATAGGTAGGTACTAGGTAATGCATGCAATAATAATTTAAAAATATAGGTCCAATTATATTAAATGTAAACAAGCTGATAAAGTAACGCCCCTGAACTCATGTTCGTGAATTTCTGATAATATAGTGTATGATGATAACATGTAAAATAATTTTATAATATTTAATCTAGAATCTGTCATTGACATTAAACAGGGTATAAAGAAAATAAGTCCATTTCAACGATAGTTTTATAAGGTGGAAGTAGCTTATTTTCTGGTTCTGACTTTCGATATGGAAGAATTTAAGAACATGCTGGTAGAAAATTTTATAATAATATAGTGGCGCTAAAGCAAATTACATAAATTATAGTAGAACCTTTAATTGCTTAACTATTCATTGAAGTCCAGGGAAGTGGTACGTACGGCGAGAAATTTCTTTTTTTTTTTTAAATTGTATTTTTTTTTATTTCGAGTAAAATACTATCCACTAACGTCAAATTTTTTTCCGAAGTAATACGAAGTTCATCGGGTCATCTAGTCTATAATAACTCAAGTATAATTTACACAGAGCCAGTACTGGCTGCCAATAAGACTGGCAGCCAGTATTGGCTTGGCATATTATGCCGCGTGTGAACAGTTTGGCCTGGCTTGAAAAACTGTTCACACGCGGCATATACCAAGTCAATACTGGCTGCCAGTCTTATTGGCAGCCAGTACTGGCTCTGTGTAAATTATACTTTAGACAAAACCTGCACATCGTTTCACACAGCACTGCCTAGCACGTACATTCTTTTTTATTGCCACCGAATAATAATTAAGCCACAACTTCTTACGTAATGTAGGAAACATAATGGTTATTTTGGAGAGATTCGACTATCATTGTGTAGAGCAATCGAGATGAAAAGTAATAATTCAAACCACATCAATAAGGACAGCGTGAAAGCGAAATCTCCACACAAAAACATGACAATACAGAAGTCAACTAAAAAGCATTAGAAAGTATTAAAGAACATTAGAGGGGTCAAGTTGACGATGGCGAGTGCTTAACATGTCAATGTCAAACTATAAGTGGTCTAAGGATGGCGCCAACATCTAATTAGATAAATAGATAAATATTTATCTTAATCCACTTAACACTCACCGATGCGGTTCTTCTGCTGAATGGCAAGCAACATTATGCATGGTTTGATGAAACAAATTATTGCAAAAAAATGTTAAACACTCGTTTTGTAATATGCAAATTACAAGGGGCTTTTGCATTGTTAATGAATTTATTAACGATCTTTATTTGGCAATAGTATTTGTAACCTTTATAAAATCAGTTTTAAACCTGAATTTCTTTCGTCAAAAGTTTCCAGTCAATAGTAATTATTCATATGACGTGTTACATACATAATACGCATATTAATGTGCACTATAATTTATTCATGTACTAATACGGCACTGCTTATTTAGAAACAAATTGCTGAACATCGAGAGAACAACACACTGACTCGTAGAAAGTGAAACCGTAAATCATGGTAATAGGCGTATTCTGATTAGTTTATCTATTACGCCGAAATTGTTTAGGACGCCCGTAATTTAAGCGATAACTCAAAATATTATGTAGCTGGCGAGCGAACAATAGATCGTGAACGGTAAAAATGGCGTGTAATTTAGTTTCGACATTTGCCCGCACTTCGATCATACGATTACTTTCGACGGTCGACTCGAATGACCCTCGACGTAACGAAATACGAATTCGCCGAAAGATAACTCGAGACGACGCAACGAGAGCGACGAGAAAATGAAGCAACAATTTAAAGGGAAGAAAGGGAAGGGAATGAGATGATTCGAAATAAACAATAATTCCCACATTCGTCTTAACACATCCGTTTTAGACTGCTCTTTAAGATGTAAGATAATACGCTCCGAGTTAACTTTGATTTCCGATGTGGCAATTGAACAACTGCTGTGATAATATGTGAGCTGGCGAAAATTTCATTCATCCTGATCATCTTAGCTACATTATTTTTAAGTTCATACGAAATATTTCAGAAAATAAATGATGTGATTGATCAATAGGCTACTTGACCTACTTTTTTTCTTCATGCTAATCGCTTCTTAATCATTCATTTTCACAAAAAAAAACTAATATTTTAATATTTTACACAGTAGAAACCCATAAAAATGTTTATTGAAAAATACGCCTCTTAAATGGCGCCGAAAACACTGTCCGCCATAGTGTGACGTCATACGCTTTGTATTTTAAACTCTCTTTATTGAACATTTTTTATGTGCTAAATGTACGAGTCTAAAAGTGCCCAAAAATTATAAAAGAATTAAATAAGAAATTAGAAATCATTTGTAATGTTGAAAGCTTTTGGAGAAAAGTTTTGGCCATTTCATTTCCCGTCTACAATAAATGGAGATAATATATAAAACTGATGTTTTAAGCGAATTATTCAATAAAATATATTTTACAAATCTTTCTAGGCTTATTCTTACTATTTATGTACAGATAAACTTACATATAACGAGCGCGATAAATAAAAGATATTAAATTACTATGAGGATGACGTCACATTCAAATCGGAAGTACCGCAAAAGCGTTTTCGTCAGTACAAATCCTATTTTCATAAAATCATATTTTCAAATCGACTTTATTTATCAATCATAAGCTTTTATTTGATGATAAGGGTGAAATGTGGTTTCCTAGGCCAAGTTCTACTAGAAATATGCATTTGTTCAATGAAATTGAATATAGGTCAAGTAGCCTATTACTTAGGGTTGGACCTCATCTGGCAGCACGGTATCTCCTTTTTCCGTCGCCCTTTCTCTTTTTGTCGCTAGAACTGCCATTTGCTAGACCGAGACAGAAAGCATAATGCGATAGCACGCGGCGGAATCCTCGAGGCAATCGGCATCACGGACAAAATGCAATGGTCAGCAGGGAGACTCCGGAACGCTGAAGCGCGCGATAGCATGCTAACGCATCCTTTCACCGCCGCGTGCGATCGCCTTTTTTGTCTGCGGAATGCGACAGCGCGCGTTCGCATGCGGCTGGCGGAACAAATGCGATTCCGTGCTGCTAGATGAGGTCCAACCCTTAACCTTCCCATAAAAGTAAAGAAAACGAACAAATCGCAAAATTTGAAAGCGCAACCCCAGTGGCCCCAAAAGGTCAGGACAAAGCGCCTATTGGTAATTAAACGTCAATCTTTTATATCGCTTCCTGCTAATATTCCTAGAATGTGTTTCTAGGATGCACTGTTAGGAGCATACGCTAACACTTTTTTTCCATACAAACGTATTCCCCAATTCACTCCCAGGATAATGCGTCTAGACAAATGATTTTTTATGCAATATTGGGATCTGTTAAAACAATTCCTCTACGTTTGATTTTTTCTAAAATATGACCCTTCAAAAATCGCAAAAAATGAATGTCCTGTACCCCGCCAATCCACCGACCATTAAACAATTTTAAAAGATATTTGAGATAAAAGAAAAACGTAGAGGCATAGACTCGACATTCTTTCTGAAGATATATAAAAAAAAAAAGATAGGCTCTATTTTGAAGGAGGAATCAGAGGAATACGTTACCTCGATTTACTGTATTTGTCTCTATCACAATACACGTGCCGGCGCAGGCCGCAGGGTGAAGAGTGATAGCAATAGTTTCTTCGTTTAAATTCTACTGTAGGTACCCGCGTTCCCTCTTAATGTCCGATGATGAAAGCAATAGGTTACTTTGATAATAATATATTGTGCCATTATTACTGGGAAAAACATAAAGCTTATATATTGCATATTTATGAAATATAGTGATGATAACAATATAATTTTGGCAACAAGAATCAACAACATAACAGTGTTAACAATTATGTTATGTGTATTTGGAAAAACCCAAATCTGAACTCATATTACAATTGTTTATTAAATACAATAACACTCCCTGCGCACTTTTGTTTTAATAGAGGAGACGTTAGCTGCCTGGCGCCTTCCTTTTACGGTAATTTATAGTCCAATGTTTGTCTCCCACTTAGCTTCTGACACTTTAAGGACATTTCAAATTGATTCAAGAAACTGTGCGTCTTTCACAAGTGAACTAAAGTCAAAGTGCTCTTAATCAAAAATGCATTACTTAATTTATACCCTTCTAAGTCCAGCGTCGTGAGAAAAGCGACGAAGTTTTATTACTTTCGAGAAATTGAATTAAAATTGCGTAATTTTTTTAGTTTTATCCTTCTCCCACGATGGCTTCCTGCCTCCAAAAACTTTCTTTTTGTATTAAGTTTTACCATTTATTTGATGACTCAAAACCTTTTTACGATTGCGCCTATAGAGGTATTTTAAACGTGAGTACTAGTGACATTATAATTACATAATATTTTAGGTACTTGGCGCTATATTATACGCGTGTTTAGTTTTTAATCTCCTGCATTATCTGCATGCAATATTCTGCATCTAGCAATAGTCTTAGACATATTGTATGGATGTATTTACATTGCAGAAGCCTTTAAAGTATTTGATGGGCCAGCATCTTTTTGTTATGATCCATTTCATCTACATCATTATGCACATTTCGAATAACCATAGTATTGTCTTATTTGTTGCTAGTTATTACCGTTTTTACTTGGCCAAACCAAGTAAATTCAATGTCAAAGCTATGACCTTCATTGAAGATATTGTCTTCTAAATTATTTACCTGCTTCACATCGAAGTACGTATTACAGCCAAACTTGAGATTTTATAATTGTTACGTATAATATGAGTACCTACTTATATGACTCAAGGAAGATCATTTTCAAGAGTTATGTTTTTATTGTGTGCCTTGAAACACTTCCTTGTTATTTGCATGAAGTTTACATCACACGTTAGCGTTACTATTGCAATGTAATCTTTGAACCGTTATTTACATACTTTAAATGCTTGTTATAAATACCGTCTTTGGCGTCGGCTTTAAATAACATTTTAAATATTGCCTCTTCAAGAAAATTTCAAACATCGCAAGCATTATTTGGCACTTTATTAGAAGTTATGGTTTTAAGACTGAATTCAAAAATAAATACAGAATATTATGGTGTTTGAACTCCTAGTCTACCTTTTGTGTTATTATTAAGCCTCATTCACCCGTGTACGGTGGATGGGTCTTGAATAATGTTCTGGGTGTCGAGGCAGGCAGCGCGGAACGCCCTCCTGCGAACGTTCCCATGGGACGCTCTATTATCATACCACCTAATTACCATCACATACCATCCGCGCAATTAATAGCTTTTGCTGTATTACAAATCATAAAACAATTACACATATCATGATATATATCCAGAAGTAATGTGGGAAAAGAATAAGTGGTAAATAACCATGCAGCCTCTGTTTCAAACTGGAAATACTCTTAATAGTCCGGTTAACGAATGACTCAAAAGAGGGTATAGAGTGCGTGAGCGGGAACCTAAGCGATTTCTGCTGGAACTTATTCAGGGTGATTAGGGACAAAACATACTAAAAGTCCTGACGTCTAGGAGGTGAGCCGGTGGGAGGGGGGGGGGGGGGACAAAGGTCAAAATTTTTGGTTTTTCGTCAATAACTAAAAAACTATGCGTTGTAGCAAAAAAATATTCTATGATGACATAAAAGCTTATTAAATTCTCTATAAATTAGATTCTATACAGTTTTTCCAAATTATCATCTGTTTTCGAACTACACGCTCAGGAAAAGTGAAAATTCAAAAAAGCTTTATTTTTAAATATTCCTTTCTATTTCTGTTTGAATAATAGCTTTACCGCATCTGTGCTTTGTTCAGTGAGTGAGAGGGCCTCACTCAACGAACCCTACATCTCTCATCCCCTCATCCCCTCACCCATCCCCTCATCACACCTCTTAAAGTGGCAACGCACCTGTAGCACCCCTGGTGCTGCAGACGTCGCATACGCATTATGGTAACCATTTTACATCAGGTAGAGCATACTCTTGTTTGCCAGCTTAGTTATTTGGATAAAAAACATCAGGAATCATCGGGAATGAGCTGAACCCTCAAGAGTGAGGGTGGAAAAATGAAGGTAATATCTTGACGCCAAGAACAATAGACGACTTACCAGCATCTGAGGCTTTACTAAGAAAAATATTTTGTCGCTGCAAACAGAATTAGAAAGGAATACCTACTTACATATTTAAAATGAAGTTTTTTTTAATTTTTACTTTTCCTGAGTGTGTAGTTCAAAAACGGATGAGAATTTGAAAAAACTGTAGACCTTTGTCGCCCCCCCCCCCCCCCCCCCCCACCCTCCCGCCGGCTCACCTCCTAGACGTCAGGACTTTTAGTATGTTTTGTCCTTAACCACCCTGAATAAGTTCCAGCAGAAATCGCTTAAGGTGGCTTTCGGATCTTTGCCGCGAGCGACCGCGACCGGTAAAAATTCAAATAAAATGCTACTTTATGACATAGAATATAGGTATCATTTTCTACTGACATTTGCGTGGCGACCCACGCTGCCGCCGGCGGCGGCGTAAAAGCTAGTAGGTAGAGTAAAATGAAACCTATAGCTTTTGTCATAAAGTGGCATTTCGTTTAAATTTTCGTCGGTCGCGGTCGCTCGCGGCAAAGATCCGAAAGCCACCTTTAGGTTCCCGCTCACGCACTCTACAAGTACTTTGTTGACCGAGCTATAAATACAAAGTTTCATGGCTGTAAAACATGCGTGCGATTCATTTATTTACTTCATACGCCTCATTTATCTAATATCTAATGACTTCACAAATGGCCGTGCAAAGTTGGAAATTATTCTAGATTTCTAATCAGCCGCGTCTCGACAATTAAAGAATGTGAGCCAGATTATAATGAGAGCTATAACTCAATTGTTCTAAACGAGATTGAGGTTATTTAGAGTATCTCTGTAGTTCGCGTGGACCGAATCCGCCGCCGCGCCGTACTGAGTGAGTCGCTAATTAAACAGTTTCGCGGTGAAACCGAGACATGTTTCCAGCCCGACTCAGCATCTAAACAAATTGGTGAAACTGATCCCTTCACTAGTTTACATATTTTACCTCCAACCATGCTAAGGAAATAGAGACAATTTTACGATGCTTGTTATTTAAAGGATTTATTTATACTGTAAAAGACTATAAGTTTACCATGGCAAACTTACGATACGAAATCGTTACTATTATATTAGTAATAACTAATAGCATTAAATCACATGTGATTTAATACAATTATTAGTAACGATTTGGTAAATTAAATACGCTTTTTACCCAATTTAGCATCTTCCTCACCACTATTCCTCAGCCTTAAATAACATACCTAATAAATACATATTTTAACTGTATTTTTTAAAAAGATAAAACCGACTTCAAAATTCTACGTAATTGAGAATTAAAACTCCCTATCTCCAAAACTACTGAACTGATTTTGATGAAATTTGCATTATTCTCTAAGTTAAACAATACCTAGTACAACAATAAAAAGAATTACTGAAATCGGTATGGTAGTTCCAGAGATATGCGAACACAAACATAAAGACATACATATTATACATACATACATATTACATACATACATATTTATTACACTTTTGAAATTTGGCACATTTGTTCAGACGCTGATCTATACTAACATATACGAAAATTGGGCAGTTCTAGAAATATTACATACATACGCGTCGAATTAATAACCTCTTTTTTTAAGTCGGTTAAAAATTTACTTAAAAATACATTCAGCACCGGCACCGGAGGTTTTTTTTATTAACACAATAAAAATCCATAAAAAAAGATGCAATCAACTTTATATAGAAACAAAGTTCGTTACTCTTAATGGATTTTCAATAAAATTTCATTTGCCAAGCCCGCATTACATTAATGTTTCTTTGATATACATACTTTCCGTGAGCTTTCAGAGAGTATTATAGGTATATAATATTATGTAGTATATAATAATGAACAAAAAAATTAAAAATCTCATTCTTAAAGATAGGTACTATTTATAACTTTAATAAGTAGACTAACTCCATTACAAATAAAACTATTTACGTTATATACGTTAGAAAACGGTTTGACAGATATAAAGACAATTAAAGAACATTGCTCTGTTTAGACTTAATAGAGTTATACAGCACTGTATCTTTTTAAGCATAATGCTCAGTCTTGGAATTCGGAGGTTTTTTGGATTTGAAAGCAGTTTATCTCTTGGAGCTTTTGATTGGCTAACGTCAAAAAGTTCAACAATCAAAAGCGCTAGTGAATAGATAAACTTCGATTAAACGAGAACCAAATATTCAGCTAAGTTACCATAATAATATTATGTTGCCCTAAAAGCTTTTTAAAATATTATCAAAATATAGCATCAACATAATATATTATATTGATGATATGACTTATTTTATAAAATACGATAAGAATAAATAGTTTATTTTTGAAACGACTGGCATAGCGTAACTATATCGATTGAATCTATATGCGGGCTGCCCCTGGATATCTCTTGTGGGTCATTATAATGTTACAAAATGTAATACTACTAGAGAATCAAATCTCGCCTAATATATTTTAAAATATAAGTTGTCGCATTTAAAAAGTATATATGTTTAGCTTTATAATTTGCTCAACCTGTAAAGCTTGGTAACTTTTTCTTCTGAGCTGCGAGTAAAAAGTTCTACTTTTTGCTTCCTCCGATTTAACTAACCGCGATATTATATTGCTGGTATTTTTAAAGTTTATAAATTAAATTATTTTTTAAGCTTTGCACTACCTGTAACAAAAAGCTGCTGCTTTTGCCTTGAAAAAATTTTCAGCCATTTTAACAATTTTGCTATTAAATCAATGTTTTATGGTTTGTACTTTGTATGATCAGTATAGAGTCTGTAACAACTGTTAATGACGATGAGTCTGTATGATTGATAACTTCTTTATCATGCTCATTTATTATGCAAATTGGCAGAGCACGATAAAATTTTATGGTACATGTTTCTGTCCATTAGCAACACTCACATCACACGGAGTGCTATGCTACTTATTCTGGTTTTTATGAACTTTCTTTTTTATATCCGAGAGAAAAAATGTGTTTTTTTAATAACAAGCAAATAACAATACATAATACATAGAATATTATGATGAACGTTTATGAAATGTTTGTGTAAAAAAAATGCCTTTATCAATCATTTAACTACTTTTGGGCGGAAGCCCACGAAAAAGGAGAAACAAAAGTAACAAGCGTAACTACTATTACGCTGTTATTGTTTAATACAGACAACATTCAAATGAAGCAATCAAACGGTAAACACGACATTGACATTGGGTAGTCACGGCAACTTGTTTCGTAATTGCGCTCGTCAGCGGAACCCAGCGACCAAATTACTCTCCGAATTATGGATGACCGTTAAAAATTCGAAACAACGTGACGTCATAATTTATGCGAAGGTACGTCTTACACGAGCAAACATTCGAAGTCTACAAACATATTTCAAGTCACCTAAATAAACCTAAAAATCGCTCGTGGAATTTTAGGGCCATCGAAAGGCGATTCAGCAATTCATCTCCAAGACAAAGATAGAACCGTTACGAGAGTCACGATGCCACTAAATGGAAAGTAACACAGATGGACCGAAAATTATAAACTGTGTTAATTGAACTTGTACAATTTAACGCAAAAACCTAACTCGACTGAGAATCTGACAGCAGCGAAAGATCTTATTGGATAGTGTTAACTGAACTCCGAATAAAAATAGATAGCGGTTATCGGAATAAGATAGGTCAATGATAATGTTGGATGTCTCTAAAGTGATAAATTTTTAAAGGATGATAATAATAGTCTACAAAAGAAATAACATAAAATAAAAGGAAGTAGCCTACTAGAAAAAAATCAATGCGTAGGGAGGAAAAGAAAGCATTACGTGATCTCAATATCATTGGCGGCTTCTTATCAAACAGAACAAATACTTGCACGCTATTAAAGACTCAAACACGCTCAGGCGCTCCATCTTTTAACGCTCGATTAACCTCAAGACCGAGGAAAGACAAACAATAGTACGAGCCAAAGCTACTTGACCGATTACTTAAATAAAAGTAAGAAATTAGAATTAAAAAAAAGATTATAAACAGTTATTTTAACGCTAGAGATTCGATTTGAGACCTTTACCACAGAATACATACGAGAATAACGAAAAGTATTGATAACGTAAGAACGTGAAGAAGTATCTAAGTTAATAATAATTAAATATTAGTGATTTTGTTTTTATCTTTTTTTTCATTATGTATTTTTAAAAAACCTGAATAACGTAAACATAGTGACGTTACGCAAGGCGAGGCATGTCGGGCACAATCCATCGCGACGGTTGGTTTCAAATTTTAACCGACAATGATGTAATTCTAACGGTCGATATAAAAAATTGACATTGATTGCAATGAAGCATTATATTTCTTCCTTTATTTATTAAAATATGAAGTTATTGATTTATATTTAAGACGCTACATAATTATTTTAACAGTAAATTCTACTAATAATTTAGAATGACTTGCAAGTAAGTGTTATCTAATGAGCCTCCATCCTTTAGTAATCGATGAAACGGAATTAACGGCTTTAGGTTCAGTCAATGAGATGCTAATCAAAAAACCATTTGCGATGTTTATTTCTTTGTAGAAATCAGAAATACTAACCTTGAAATTGGCTCAAGCGGCTTAGGCCCTCAAGGTTAATTAAGGCTACGTCAACAGTGCCAACCCTCTTACGCAATGGAGCACCATGCTCCTCTGCTAACGACTGCTCGGTCTGTTTGCTTGACATTGACATTTTAATGAATGGCTTTTAAAAATCGCTTCGTCGAAACAGCAGGATTTGGATGCAGGAGAAAATATTGTATTTCACAGCATTCTTATTTTTTAGCCAGGGTATCGCCGACACGTTCTACTTTTGTTGAAAGCTTTAGCTCCGTGGTTGAAAGCGTACATGGTGATTGACGATTGCGACTCTCTGAAATTCCATAAGATAGCAGGTATACTTCGCAAACTTTATATTATTGTGACCTAATGTTAATAGTTACGAAGTAATGTGCTGTATAATATTATGTTCCAGATAAATAATGTGATTTTAGGCCCTACACAAGCCTTATTGATATCTTGCCTTGTGTTGGCTGTGTTCCAAAAAACCCCTTAGCACTCCTATATTCTTCTTCCCTCACTTCACGAGCAAATTATATAATTTATCAAGTTTTATTACCAGTCGTGACCTTAAAGAGAAGTCGTTAAAAAAGGATTTGTGGTTGTGTATTTCAATTTTAGATTTGGAATGCAGTCAAAATGTTCTTGGATGTATTTTCTTCGAATTTATATATTTATTTGAAGAATACATTATGCACTATACTTACAGGAAGATGGCAGCCTGCAACGTGACCTTGTAAAACGCAGTTCTATACATGCACGAACAATAACAGTATCATGTTCCAATCAATTTGACGACACTTCGAAGCAGGCATCAGACGTGGGGAAGCCGCACCGACCACAACCTATTAAATTTAAGTGCCGTCTTTGATACCGATCTCATGAAAGCTAATCTTGCTTATAATGTTAACGCTCCAGCTACCATCGCAGACTCTTACTTTATTGTTGTGGTTTTAAAATTATCACTTGTAGTGGTCGTGTTAATGATTATCACGTAACATACACGAGCTAACATAATAATATTATGTTTAATTGTTTATGTACCTATAATCTATATATTATAAAGATTATAGGTACATAAACAATTAAACATGTAACAGGTGTATTTACATCGTTGTGGATTACAGACACCCTCAAAATTAAGAACCTGCTAATATTTTATTATTATCATCAGCAAACCTGCTAATATTTATATAATATATTGGACGTGTTGTGAACCCTGTAGGGTCGTTAATGTAACTGAGTAGAATATTTCATGGAATCTGGAATTTGAAGCCACAAGCTTTAAATTTGGCGTGTCAGGAACTAATCATACTGTGGTAAATCAGAGCAAGCATAGGTGTAATAGCATATCAAATGTCAAAGTGTCCGCCTACATAAGCTCGCAAGGTCGTTTTTAAGCACCTACGCCCCAGTTAGGAGAAAGGAAGCTATTGTTAGCTTGATTCACGTCGCAGACTCAGATCAGACCTACTGTGCAATATAATTAACACCTATTTGTTTAAGTAGTTGGGCAACGCCATGTGTTATTGTAACGGAGTGTTTACAAGTTGCACACAGATCTTCTGACTCTTTGACCGCAGATTATTACAAATAATTATTGTAATAATCGACAACAATTAATTGGTGAAGGAGCATATTTTGATTAAAGGTCGTAAATAGTAACATCTAAGTACCTACGTAAATACAGCCAAAATTCATATTAATTATTAAAAAAAATTACTTACTACAATTTTACCTACTCAACGTGCGAAATGATCTGACCACATCCTTTCTGGACGACATGTCCAGTAACTCTGCGAAACTATTTCAGGTTGCAAGTGTGAAGTGGGTAACTCGACAAGTTCTAGGAGCAGGCATTGTCGGCAACCAATCAGTTTATTCAAATTCGGACCTACATCACATAGGCGGTGGTTTCACAAGAGAGATACGGAAGCAAAAACTAGAATAAGAAATACAAAACACGCTAGAATCTAGATTCTAGATCAAAGTAGATCGGACGCTGTCCTTGATAAATCGCCAAGTACCAATATCGTTTTCAATGACACTTGACAGGCGCGCGCGCACTTTTAGATATTTTTTTTCTTTCTTCGTACGTATATAAATTATTTTACTTATTTTTGATTACTTATAGTAATTCTATTATAAATTATTTGAAAATATTATACATAGTGCCGAACAGTTTCTTTAAAAAGGAGTTTGCATTACTAATACATTTGCTTACAAGGCGTTCCAATTACTAGTAAAGCTGATTAAGTAGTATCATCAGCCCGTTAGTGGACTTTTTCTTATGCCTTACTAACGGCAATTTAATAAAGTTGTCAAATAGTATGTTAATTAAAAAAAGTATTCCATACGGAATTTAAGAGATATTTTTAAAACTTTCCCCTGACCTTGATGTGATTAAAATTACCATTCACTCGTCGATAAAATATCTCACATGACTCCAAAGTGTCAACTCCGCTGGTTATTGATGATATAACGTTTACGATTACGCTAAAACAATCCTGATATTACAGGTAGGTATTTATAATATTATAATGTGCACTCTGCACAACATGGTTCAATTTTGCAAACAGTGTTTGATTTGATCTGCAAATTTTTAACAAAATGTTCAAGTAGCTTTGATGAAAACAAAGAAGCAATTTTCGTTTTCAATATAAGAGGTAAAATTAGACTTGTAGACGATAAGTTCTTCGCCTGTATCGATTTCTGTACAGAAATAAAATAAATGCTCTGTGCTCAATCAATGCAACAAATTAGAACAGACTATCACAACATTTTGGTTTTTTAACATACTTTCATATTATTGAAAGCCATTATCTACAGTTTTCGTAATTATTATAAAAGTGCCGGACGTAATTTTCGATGCAAGTTGATGCACCACGTTGCGCAACTTAGTATGGCAGTCATTAAAATTAAGGGAGTGCCTCCGGTGCCGGCGCCGGTTGCCGAAATGGCTGCCGGCGCCGGTTGCTGAAATGGCTGCCGGCGCCGTTTTCCGAACTCCGAAGTTTGCGGAAGTCACGCGATGTTTGCCGAATAGGCTTCCGGCGCCTATTCGGCAAACATCGCTTGTCAAATGACAGAATAATGATCAAAAACTTAAAACATCAGTCTTGAGCTAAAGGACTATGAAAAGTACAAATAATATGGTCATAAATAGTCATATTGTAAGGATGCATATTTGAATCCTTCGATCGGGGATTCTTGGAAATGCTATTGTATTCTATTGTTGTCGCGATCACCGGTGCTCGTATGGGGCTTGAATCTTGATGGGTTAATGGTGGTGATGATGATGCTGATAAATGTGATCTGCATAGTAGCATCATACAATATCTTTGCTTCTTTAAACAACGCTGAAATTCTCTAACATGTATAAGGAATCTGAAGTTCTGTTCACTACCTTCGGAAGTATACCACGGGGTTTATAACTGTAGCTGTGGTGCAAACGTAAAAAAAGCGGCCAAGTGCGAGTTGGAATCGCCCAGCTGGCCGATTCTGTATCGTATATTTGTGAGTTAATCACTGAGTTAGTAACTAAAACGGAGGAGTGAGTAACGGAAAGTCTCACTTTTGTATGCAAGTGAATACAAAAGTGACACTTTCCGTTGCTCACTCCACCGTTTTAGTTACTAACTCAGTAATTAACTCACAAATGTACGATACAGAATCGGTCTGCATGAAGGGTTCCGCAGCAGCAAATATTCAACGTGTTTAGGAAATCAAAAATATTTTTTAAAATACATGTACCGCACCAATTTTAATCGGCGAGGTACATTTAATATATTATTGTCGATTGGACAAGAAAGATGGATAGTAATGGGGGGGGTCCGGACCCCCGGGACACCCCGCTTATATACGCCCATGGCACTCCCTAAAATTAAATATAGAAGACATACTCATTATATGATAAGGTCCGTAGGCCGTATATTATGATTATAGCCCGACTGACGTAAACGAAGAGGCTGTTGTACCTACGAATACCAATTCTATTTCGGTGCTTACTAGTATGCAGTAACTTGTTCGGAATCATACCACCTGCTTCTTTTCGCCATCGTCCCACGCGAAAAATTTACCATCCTTATCACCTTGATGAG
Source organism: Polyommatus iphigenia (assembly GCA_963422495.1). Lineage (NCBI taxonomy): Eukaryota > Metazoa > Arthropoda > Insecta > Lepidoptera > Lycaenidae > Polyommatus > Polyommatus iphigenia. The sequence continues at coordinate 3,996,292 of OY730190.1, forward strand.
TGACAGTCTTCCACCGTGCGTTTCTCGCGTAACTTTCTGCCGCGCACTGTAAAACTCTGGAACAAACTGTCACCAGCAGTATTTCCGGACCTATACGACCTGAAAACCTTCAAGAAAAGAACGTTATTCCCTCTTAAAAGGCCGGCAACGCACCTGCAGCTCTTCTGATGTTGCGAGTGTCTATGGGCGACGGTAGTTGCTTTCCATCAGGTGACCTGTTTGCTCGTTTGCCCCCTCATTTCATTTAAAAAAAAACGGTTGTCTGTAAAGTCGGTTTACTGACGATAGTTGAACGTGACAACGTGCCTCTTTGTCGCTCGTTCCGCGCTCTCGCTTGCACTTCAAGTCTTAAATGGAACGCCTCAGAACGAGGTAACGCCGCATGAGTCATGTTTTTTCGTGCGTGCAGCCGGCTCCATCGAATTATAAGACGTTGTCACGTCAAAAAAAGACGGGTTGCACTTCGGGAGTGCCGGCAGAAGCGAAAACTTGATTATTAACGTTGTGCATTTTTTTTAACCCATTTTTTATGAAAATCGATCATTAAAAAATCGATTTTTGACGTGACAACGTCTTATAATTCGATATGGGCTGCGCGCACGAAAAAACATGACGTATGCGGCGTTACCTCGCTTTGAGGCGTTCCATTTGAGTTGTTTAGCAGAAATGTACAGTCGGGGAAAATTGTGCTAAGCAGAAATGTACAGTCGGGGAAATGAGTTGCTTAGCAGAGATGTACAGTCGGGGAAAATTGTGCTAAGCAGAAATGTACAGTCGGGGAAATGAGTTGTCTAGCAGAAATGTACAGTCGGGGAAAATTGTGCTAAGCAGAAATGTACAGTCGGGGAAAATTGTGCTAAGCAGAAATGTACAGTCAGGGAAATGAGTTCTTTAGCAGAAATGTACAGTCGGGGAAATGAGTTGTTTAGCAGAAATGTACAGTCGGGGAAAATTGTGCTAAGCAGAAATGTACAGTCGGGGAAATGAGTTTTGACGTGACAACGTCTTATAATTCGATGGAGCCGGCTGCACGCACGAAAAAACATGACTCATGCGGCGTTACCTCGCTCTGAGGCGTTCCATTTAAGGTTTGAAGTGCAAGCGAGAGCGCGGAACGAGCGACAAAGAAGCACGTTGTCACGTTCAACTATCGTCAGTAAACCGACTTTTAGTCCACTTAAAAAAGCAGGTGTAGAGTGCGTGAGCTGCAACCTAAGCAATTTCTTCAGAATTTATGTGTTTAGGATGCCTAGAAGATAAACATACTAAAAGTCCCCACCCCTAGGGGGTGAGCCGGAGTGGGGGGAGGGGGTTAAAGTTCCCGTTTTTGAGTTTTTGGCTCATATCTTTAAAACGGTACGTCGTAAAGAAAAAGTGTCTTCTACATAATAAAAGCTAATAAAATTTACTACAACTATGTCATTTACAATATGTATCTATCTCCAATCATTGCCATGCTATGAGCTTCTAAAGTGGTCGATTTTCAAAAACACACATCAACTAAGTCTTCCCTAGACTTAGTTGATGTGTGTTTTTGAAAATCGACAAAATTATTCGTCCCATTAGGTTTTACCATTATTAATTTCCCAAACTCATGAAAAAGCAACCTTCCGCATTTTCCACATTTCAATGCTGGATTACTAAATGTTTTGATGTCTTAAGGACCAACTTAATGGGAACTCCTCTGCACGGTTTGGTCGGTTTCTAGAGACTGGTTGCTCTCCTGGAGCCTTTTTACTAGTTGCGTCGACTTAATATTGGGTTGATTCGACCAGATTATTCTGGTTTTGCCCTGGTCTCCAGGGTTTTCTGACATGAAATATATCTACTGCGACTAAAATATGCAGTGTTAAAATATACATTTCAGAGATTTTCTAATAAGATAGATACCAGAAAAAAACGAAATCACATTGAACATAGGGCCTTTACCGAAGAAAGACTAAAAATGTATTTTAGGTAAAAATACTCAATACTAAGTAACGAATAAAATTCATTATTATTAATTTGACTATAAGCAATAAAAATGTAAAAGATTTTCTCTCATTCGAATGAAATTTTCGGTTTTATAAAACGAAGTAAAGATTTTTTGCCATATTATAACTTTTCTGTGACCATAGAAAAGCGAATGTTTTTTTCTTAAAAACAAAAAAAAAATCGGAAAGTTTTTTATGTTCTATGAAATGCTATAAAATAAGCTTTAATTCTTTCATTTACTGTCTTCAAAAATCCTGATAGATTTCATAAAATACAAATGTCCTTAGACTTAGTTGACGTGTGTTTTTGAAAATTGACCACTTTAGAAGCTCATAGCATGGCAATGATTGGAGATAGATACATAGTGTAAATGATATAGTTGTAGTAAATTTTATTAAATTTTGTTATGTAGAAGACACTTTTTCTTTACTACGTACCGTTTTAAAGATATGAGCCAAAAACCCGAAAACGGGAACTTTAACCCACTCCCCCCACCCCGGCTCACCCCCTAGGGGCGGGGACTTTTAGTATGTTTATCTTCTAGGCATCCTAAACACATTTCTGAAAAAAATACTTAGGTTGCAGCTCACGCACTCTACACCTGCTTTTGGGCTATTCTTTGGGTGGACTATTTACAGACAACCGTCTTTAGGGTTCCGTACCCAAAGGGTAAAAACGGGACCCTATTACTGAGACTTCGATGTCTGTCCGTCTGTCCGTCTGTCTGTCCGTCTGTCTCCAGGCTGTAACTCAAGAACGGTAATAGCTAGAGAGTTGAAATTTTCATAGATTATGTATTTCTGTTGCCGCTATAACAACAAATACTAAAAACAAAATAAATTAAATATTTAAGGGGGGCTCCCATACAACAAACGTAATTTTTCAATCATTTTTTGCTCGGTATCAACGATGACAACAAGTAGGCACTTGAAATTTTCACAAAAGCCTTAATTATATGTGTACTTTAGTAATTAAAAATAATATTTAAATAAAATAATAATTTCAGGGGGGCTCCCATACAAAAAACGCAATTTTTGGCCTGTTTTTGCTCTATAACGGTACGGAACCCTTCGTGCGCGAGTCCGACTCGCACTTGGCCGATTATTTAATTAATCGAAACCCTTACAATCGATTAAATTTTTAACCCATTTTTTATGAAAATTGATTTTTAAAAAATCGTTTTTTATTTTTATATTAATCGAAACCCTTACAATTCGAGTTCGAGTTTTCGAGTTTTCGAGTTCGAGTTCGAGTTTCGAGTTCGAGTTCGAGTTCGACACAAAACACTACTCTCCAACCGTCTTACGGTTTTTCTATGGTTTTTTGATCAACACGAAAATCTGGCGCGAGTTTCACAGTTTTTACCCATCCCACAAAAGTGCTCAACGCCGCTAAAGAAGTTTTCAGTTCAAAAAACTTATAAATTATAATAAGTAAGTAATTATTTTTTCAATAAAATGAACTAATAATAAAGGTTATCATAACTAATCAGTAATCACAATATTTAAACAAAATACAACCAAACGACAACAAAATTCTGTACTATCAGATAAAGAACAGCAACCATAACGCATATCCTTTAGAGTTTAGAGCAATACCGGATATAACCGTCACTATTATTTACTAATAGTACATAATTATAATCATCGCACAGCGAAAGCACTCAGTACTGATTGATGACATAATTTTCTTATTATTTACAGCGTGGAGGCAATGGAATTGATTATTTAAGATGAAAACATAATTTGTCGGAGAGAATTATGCGATCGTAATACAATTTAACGATGATCATTTCAAACGCTTAGGCATTCGGAGTTCCGTTGTGAAATCAGGTAGACCGTAGACCATTTACAAAGTTATATGTTACATGTTACGAATCCGTTTGTAAGTGAAAAATGAGCGTAGTACAACTACTATTTAATAGTATTGATCAAGATCAATATTTACAGCTAGTTCAAAAATAATTTTGTATACTTTCGATCTATTCAATAGAAAATTTAAGCTTACCAAAAGAAGGTCGGCCATTAAGGTACAATTCCGTGCATCGCGATCGATCGCGGCCGCGCTCGACCTACGACTGTCGTCGGCCGCTCGCGACCATAGTCAGCGTATGAAAATGTATGGCACCGCTTCCGAGGCCCGCGACTGACGCGGGCGGCCTACGATTGTCGTAAGCCGCGCGCGACCGTGCTATATAACTTTGACACGGTCGCGCGGGGCCTACGACTGTCGTCGGTCGCGCGCGTCTGTCGTAGGCCCCGCGCGACCGTGTCAGTTATATGGCACGGTCGCGCGCGGCTTACGACAGTCGTAGACCGCGCGCGTCAGTCGCGGGCCTCGGAAGCGGTGCCATACATTTTCATACGCTGACTATGGTCGCGAGCGGCCGACGACAGTCGTAGGTCGTGCGCGACCGCGATCTATCGCGATGCACGGAATTGTACCTTTATAATATTATTATGTTCAACTTTTTTTATGGCGACAACAATTTTTGCCACATCAAATCAAGCAAAAAATAATTAAATACACAATGGTTTTAAAATTTAAATCAAAGAACACAACCGGATTCGATATGTTTTATGATTTAAATTGGTTCCCCAAGACACCAGCCATAACTCATAATTCGTACGTAAGATGGACCGGCTATTTCGGACAGGTTACACAACATGGGGTCTATGGACCTCTTACATAATTTCGTCTGTGCCATCGGATCTAATATATGTCATTAACTATGCAGCCTCAATTTCATAGCGGGTACACGAAGAAATTCGGCTCCTAGCTAACTTTGCAACTTACTTAAAGGTTAAGAAACCGAATTTCGAAATATTTAGGATTAGGGATAGTAAGATTAGTAAGTCGATCGAAGTACTTTCTTTCATATTCAAATCGCTACGAAACGTTATCTATTACTACAAAGGTCGTTTTATTATTATCATGTGATAAGGAAAGAAATGTCCACAGACACAAAATACAATGCGTCACGCCGATACACTCGTGATAAGACGTGTTGATAAATCAAGGGGGGAGCGAGGAGCGACGATTTCTAGATTCTGATACTTTGTACTAATATTGTGTATTCTGTGATTCTAATTCGAAACTATATTTGTATCCACTTGTTTTTCATCGGTGAGTACTTGGAGCTATTTTTTTGGTGATGAATAACGTGACCATACGTCCCGCTTTGGGCGGGATTCAGGTAGTTTGTCCCGCTGTCCCCCGCGAGGCCGAAATTGTCCCGCTTTTGCAAACAGACCAAACGACAATTTAAAAGTATTTTTGTTTGAAATGCCTGTGCAATGCCTGGAAATCCACTAGCCATACTTCCATACTAATATTATAATATGTAAATGCGAAAGTGTGTCTCTCTGTCTGTCTGTATGTCTGTCTGTTACCTACCTCTTCACGCCCAAACCGCTGGACCGATTTTGCTGGGCATGAAGATCGGGAAAGAACATAAGAGATTGCGGGCGTTAGTTATTTATTTTAGTACTTTCATAAATAAAGATTTTAAACAATTAATGACGGGGGGGGGGGGAATTCTGTTGATGTCCCGCTCTGACAAATAAAATTAATGGTCACGTTAGTGATGAACCATTTCAACTAGTGGAAGACTGTTATAGATCTACAGACATGTCATACTACAATCTTGAATCTAGATGAATTACGGATTTTGTATTATATTCAATATGTCAATTGTCCAGTCCACTTTCAGAACTTGCTAAAGAAAGCGATTTCTGATTGGGTCCTGGGAACTTTTATTCAGAATCTTAGGTATTTTTCTTGTTTCTCGACGCTTTCTAGAAGGGAACATATTTTGTGAATAAAATTCAACGCAATATCAAATAATACTATCTCCATTTTCTATTATCTATCAACATTCAACTGGTAGGCGGTAGCCCGAGGGCTGATGCAGTTTTTCATCCCCGCATCGCCAAACCTCTGTTTTAAGACCTTGTCCATTGTTAGCTTTAATGAAAAGTTAAAAAATCTTATGCAATATTATAGATTACTACACTACATGACGCCCGCAACGGAGTTGCGCAGAAAATCGGTTATTGCACGGGAACTGTAGATTTTTTCGGAATAAAAAGTATTTTATGACTTTTCCTTCTTTCCTTTGAGGGACTCAAAGTACTTATTTCCATACCAAACGTCAGTTCAGCCGTTTAAGCGTTAAGGAAGGAAGGACGGACAGATACAGTTTCGCATTTATAATATTAGTAAGGATAAAGATTCCATCTTATATTATCTCTAGTCTCGACATTAATATTATGCCACCGGGCCGTGGGAACTCGCCAGAATTCGCTGCGTCAGGTCCACGGCTGTCATTTGTCGTTATTTCCTTGGTTTTTTGTGCCCACCGCCGCTTAATGCCGAGATTTATAAGTACTAAGCCGTCTAAGGACTAAGGAGCAAGATGACGCCGGATACGCAAGCGACGATTATTACATTGATTCTGACAGTGTAAAGAAAACAACTTATAAATAATACATAATATTTGCTTAAGAAAAGAAAAAATAAAGTTTTATCCTTGTCAAGCCACTTTTCTTACGTATCCGTCAAGGATAAAACATATTATTCTGTAAAATACTTTGTGGATCTTTCTACTAGGGGCTTGTTCAAAAGCTTAAACTGAGCTTTAAACATCTACAGCTGATTTAAAGCCCTTTCTGTTTTACAGAACACATCCGTTTTGAAATCATGTCGCAGGTGCCTCAATTCATATAATGAATACTTGTGAAATGTTTTTTATCTGCAATCAACCGGTGGTTGAGGGCGTAATGAAAGTCATTTTCCGGACGTGACGTCACGGCGCTGGTGCGAGCGAGCAAGGTCACGTGGGGATATCGATCCAACCTTCAAGCAGGACCCCACCCTTTGCCAACATGACGTCACTGTTGCCATTTGCGTGCCAACTGCCAGCTGAAAATTACTCTAGGATTTAATACTATTGTACTCCGAGTGTGATTTATAACAAAGTCTAAAATGTGATTATTGTATTTTAGACTAATTGTATTCTTATAGCTGTGTTTCATATCTCAAGTCCCTCAGCTTAGCCTCTCCCAAAGTCTTCCATCTGTCTCGCTACAATGCCACCGCAGGCCAGTCTGGCACAAGCCAGAAGTTTCGAAAAAGATGGCGAGTTCATCTCGCCATCTTTTTCGAGGCCGTCCACGGCGACGTCGTCCGTCCTATGGTAGGTACCCACTCTGTGGTGACTGGTGACCTTTGCCCAAAGGTCAGGATTTATGCGGGGCGTAGGACCCGCGCCCAGTCCCACTTTAATTTTGTAGCTTTTATGCCGAGTGCCGACGTCTTTAACACCTGTTTGGAGCGCAGCGTGCTATTTTTTATTCGGTCAGCTAGTCTTACACCGTTACACCTAACATGCTGCGCTCCATTGCTCTTTGGTAAACCCCGAGCTGGGACCTTTGCGACTAGGTCAATGACCAGGTCTGAGCACCGTAGGTTAGGATGGGCAGAATACACAGTCATGTCGACGAGTCTGCGTTTCAGGGAGATTAGCAAATCTCATCTCAGTGTCTTCATGTTCATCCCTCAACTAGGTTTGTTGATCTTAATTTTGATTCTTAATGCTGTTTTCCACCAGGAGCACCACCGAAGTATTTCTCAAATGTGCAACATCTGTGTCGTATCCCAGCGGCTACTGCAGTCTGCAACTATAAACTCAACTATAAACACAAACATCGTCGACCCATATCTTGAGATAAATCGCGACAAAGCTGCAAGTAGGTTTATGACGTAACTACAAAGAGGAGACATTCCGTGATCGTTCATACTTCACGCTCTTCGCAGTACACCTAACACCGTCTACTGGGCGCTAAATACCGACCCTAACCACACACACTTATTACCATGAAACTTTGTTGTGCGCCGAAAACGTGACTGCCATACCGCATACTGACTTCATACAAATAAAGCTGCGATTACACTCATCACAGTTTACGTTTAGTTGTAGCATAAGGGTCAACCTCACTCTTACTGTGAACAATCTAGAAATGGCTATATTAAAATAGTTAAATAACTATAGTAACAGTTAATGTAGGCAAGTGGTGAACGTTCTTAATATTTTGTTAAGTACTTACCTATGTATTTAAATGTCCGTATATTATGACATTAAATTAACATTGTCTTTATTGTAATTTATGCGTTTGTTTGACATACAGAAGTTCAAAAGTTTAGCTTTAGACCTAAAATAACAAAAGGTTGGGACTTTTTTGTGTCGGGCAACTAGCAAGTAGCCACAATAGGGATTTCTCAGAAAAAAGGTTGTGGCAGGTAAGCAAAGTTCACTATTCATCTATTTAGAGCGTGTGTAGAACCTGCCAGTGTTACTTTTTAACAATTTAGGTGTGGAGAAGACGTAAGAACCGAGAAAATTTCAAAACGAAAAGAGTTCAAAGAACTTCTCTCAAATAACTGAGGATTTTGGTATTTTTTAGGGTTCCGTACCCAAAGGGTAAAAACGGGACCCTGTTACTGAGACTTCGATGTCTGTCCGTCGGTCCGTCTGTCTGTCTGTCTGTCCGTCTGTCTCCAGGCTGTAACTCAAGAATGGTAATAGCTAAAGTTGAAATTTTCACAGATTATGTATTTCTGTTGCCGCTATAACAACAAATACTAAAAACAAAATAAATTAAATATTTAAGGAGGGCTCCCATACAACAAACGTGATTTTTCAAACATTTTTTGCTCGGTATCAATGATGACAACAGGTAGGCACTTGAAATTTTCACAAAAGCCTAAATTATATGTTTACTTTAATAATTAATAATAATATTAAAATAAAATAAAAATTGAAGGGGGGCTCCCATACAAAAAACATAATTTTTGGCCTATTTTTGCTCTATATCTAACGGTACGGAGTCCGACTCGCACTTGGCCGATTTTTTTTTATTAAATAAGGGGGCAAACGAGCAAATGGGTCACCTGATGGTAAGCAACTACCGTCGCCCATGGACACTCGCAACATCAGAAGAGCTGCAGGTGCGTTGCCGGCCTTTTAAGAGGGAATACGCTCTTTTCTTGAAGGTTTGCAGGTCGTATAGGTCCGGAAATACTGCTGGTGACAGTTCGTTCCAGAGTTTTACAGTGCGCGGCAGAAAGTTACGCGAAAAACTCACTGTGGAAGACTGCCACTCATCGAGGTGATGAGGATGGTATGTTTTTCGCGTGGGACGATGGCGAAAAGATGCAGGTGGTATGATTCCGAACAATTCCTCAGAGCACTCCCCGTGATACAACCGATAGAGGATGCAGAGTGAAATTACATCTCGGCGTAATTCCAAGGGGTCCAAGCTGATTGAAACACTATGGCAGTCAACAATTCGAGCAGCCCTTCGTTGGATACGATCCAGAGGGAGCAGTTGGTATTTTGGCGCCCCTGCCCAGAGATGAGAACAATATTCCATATGAGGCCGAACCTGCGCCTTGTAGAGTTGTAGGCGTTGGTCCGGACTGAAGGTCTGTCTCGCTCTGTTAAGAACACCAAGCTTCTTCGAGGCTAATTTGGCCTTACCCTCTAGATGATATCGGAACTGGACTTCGCTCGATATGTTGACGCCAAGTATCTCAATGCTATTATTAAAGGTTAAAGAAAATTAGATGGTTAAAGATGTGCCCTCGAAACGAGGATATACGACCATTGGTGACTTTTTAGTGGTGAAAGCGCAGACTTGTGTCTTGGCGGGGTTGAATTGGATCAAGTTACGTCTACCCCATTCAGAGACCTTCTCCAATGAATTCTCCACCTTAGACACAAGTTCGTTTCGACTCTCAGTGACATTTTGCCGAGAAATATTGGGGGAGCCGGTATATACGGCATCACCTGTACTATCATCCGCATAGCAATGAATGCCGCTGGTCTGCAACATGTCATTGATATGCAGTAAGAATAGAGCTCAGGGCGATAGCACACAGCCCTGAGGGACTCCAGCATCAACAGACTGAGTTTCCGAGCATTCGCCGTCAACTACGACCTTTATGCTTCTGTCTGCTAAGAAACCAGTGACCCACTTACATAATTTATCCGGCAGCCCGTATGATGGAAGCTTTGATATTGGCGCTTTATGCCAAACCCGATCAAAGGCGTTCGCAATGTCCAAACTAACAGCCAATGCCTCTTCCTTCGACTCAATTGCCTGAGCCCAACGATGAGTCAGGTACGCCAAGAGATCACACGCCGAGCGACCCTTACGTATTAAAATTACTATAGAACCACAGGCGTTTACCTTCTTTATAAATAAGTAAAAACTTAAAGCATAATAAGTACTATTCTTTTATCGGAATTTGTTGATTGCACGTTTGATTGGCTAATGCTGTTGAAAAGATAAACTCAAGAAATCGGGCATTAGATCATAGATGTTTGTCTCCTTCAACCGGCTTTCAAAAATATATTTTTTTCAACATTATATGCATTTTTATGTGGTAATCTCTAGCCAAATCTGGTATTGTATTATTTACTTTATATAGCACCGGCAAGGCAGGTGCGAATGGTGCGATGATGTTCGTAGATCTTTATTGCCGCAATTGCCGCTCTCAAACATATTATTATCATGAGAATTTCTTTCAAAACACAATAAATCCTCAGAGAAACTGAGAGACAATAGTAGCGGAAACGCTATTGAAAGCAGGTTACCGTAAACAACAAATTATATAATCTGCTAGATACATCCGATGAAGCCTACATCTAGGTTTATTGACATTTAACAGAGGAGTTACCACAGCCGGCCGGTTGAGAAACCAAATTGAGTTGGACCTGATCGAATGACTAAAAAAAACTAGATGACCTGATGAACTTCGCATCACTTCCTTTCCTAACATAAACCTTCCCTGGACTTCCATAAATATTTCAAGACTAAAAATTTATTATTCTAATCGGTTCAGCGGTATAAGCGTGAAGAGGTAACAGAAAGACAGATAGACAGATAGATTTTCGCTTTTATAATATTCGTATTGATTATTATTTACCTAAGGGGAGCCGTAAGGTGTATGGACTAAGGATACCAAACAGGACTACTAAAAAGCGTAAGTACGGAGTTCGTACTACGAAGAGCATACAAGAGACCAAACAAAAGAGCAAAGACCCATTCGTGCTCATACTGCCGACACCTTCAACTTTCAAGTTCTAACTAAGAAAACGTTTGAAAACAACGAACAGCTATTGAACAAATTTTTCATCTCGCGAAGCAGAAAGTCTGGCTCCTGCCGACACCTTCAAGTTCTAACTAAGAAAACGTTTGAAAACAAAGAACAGCTATTGAACAAATTTTTCATCTCGCGAAGCAGAAAGTCTGGCTCTTACGGAGTACCGACTACTATCGCGCTCTGAGCACTCTGTTAATGACCTAACAGGGTATTTACCCCAACTTTACAACAAATATCTGCGAAACGATACTATGTAGGTAATTATGATGATAAATAGCTTAGCATAATCATAATAATCGGAACTATGATTAAACTGTCGATAGTAGCAAACATAATACCAACTAGTGGCATAGTATCAATTATTCCTTTCAACGTGAATTTAAAATTCATAGACTACTAGCGACCCGCCCCGGCGTCGCACGGGTATAAAATATATAGCCACTGAAAAAATGATTAAAATCGATAGCCTCCTATTAGTCAGCGTGATAATTGATAAAATATAGCCTATAGCCTTCCTCAATAAATGGGCTATCTAACACTGAAAGAATTTTTCAAATCGGACCAATAGTTCCTGAGATTAGCGCGTTCAAGTTAGCCCTTTCAAATAAATCCCCGTTTTTCCACATTTTCCTCTATTTCTTCGCTCCTATTAATCTTAGCGTGGTAAAATATAGCCTATAGCCTTTCTCGATAAATGGACTATCTAACACTGAAAGAATCATCAAAATCCGTTGTGTAGTTTAAAAGATTAAAGGGAACAAAGGGACATAAGGGGAAAAAGCGACTTTGTTTTATAATAATACTAGCGACCCGCCCCGGCGTCGCACGGGTATAAAATATATAGCCACAAAAAAATGATTAAAATCGATAGCCTATGATCCTTCACGTGGTCTACTTCTTATCTGTGCCAAATAACATAAAAATTGCTCCAGTAGTTCGCGAGATAAGCCCATTCAAATAATTTCCTCCGTTTTTTCCACATTCTCCTATTAGTCTTAGCGTGATAAAATATAGCCTGTAAGCCTTCCTCAATAAATGGGCTATCTAACACTGAAATAATTTTTCAAATCGGACCAGTAGTTCTTGAGATTACCGCGTTCAAGTTAGCCCTTTGAAATTATTTTCCCCGTTCTTTCCACATTTTCCTCTATTTCTTCGCTCCTATTAGTCTTAGCGTTATAAAATATAGCCTATAGCCATCCTCGATAAATGGGCTATCTAACACTGAAATAATTTTTCAAATCGGACCAGTAGTTCTTGAGATTACCGCGTTCAAGTTAGCCCTTTGAAATTATTTTCCCCGTTCTTTCCACATTTTCCTCTATTTCTTCGCTCCTATTAGTCTTAGCGTTATAAAATATAGCCTATAGCCATCCTCGATAAATGGGCTATCTAACACTGAAAGAATCATCAAAATCCATTGCGTAGTTTTAAAGATTAAAGGGAACAAAGGGACATGAGGGAAATAAAAGCGACTTTGTTTTATACGAGTAATAAGTATAGATATAGATGTACATTTTCTTATATATAAAATTCTCGTGTCACAATGTTCGTTCCCGTAATCCTCCAAAACGGCTTGATTATTTCTCATGAAATTTTGTGAGCATATTGAGTAGGTCTGAGAATCGGCCAACATCTATTTTTCATACCAAAAATTATTTATATGACAAAACAACGTTTGCCGGGACAGCTAGTAATATAATATAGAATAATCATTGTTGCTACTTGCCGGCCAAGTTTCGTTTGCTCAGAAATTCTTTTATCGCGCGGGAACCGTATATTTTCCGGGATAAAAACTATGTTAGATTCAGTGATCAGTAAAGAGATGTTACACAGATACTGATAGACACACATTTGCATAAATACATAATACTAATATGTATAATAAAAGCCTGAAGAAGTAGATATTATAAAATCTCAATTGTCATCTGAACCTAATAAAGTCAATTTAATTTGGTAGGACGAATTAATTGGCGTTACTATCAATAGATCATTAAGTCGCAAAGTAGCGTAAAGCCGGTCAATATAAAATATGTTTATATTGACCCGTTTAGTAAACTGGTGGAGGTCAAACTGCACCCGTAAATAAGTCAATAAGAGTGTCAACTAGCGGCTGGCCTGCGTATCTATGGCAGCCTCCTAGAAACATGGAAATTGGCAAGCCAGACACCTTGTTATAAGCTCGATATATTCATAAGCAATAACAAATTAACTATGTAAGTATGTCATATTGTTTTGTCTCAATTTTCTGACCTGCACAAACAATTTTCATAACAGACCACATAACTTATTAGATAAGTGATTAGTTGATTACTGTTGAGACTTTACGTAACTTACTTTATCTGCATGTTACAGAGTTTAACGATTAGGTATTATAATTATTCCACATAATTGCTATGGACATTAGCAAAATTGTATCTAATGTAGCTGTACTTATTATAAATTTCCTGCAATTTCGTATTTAAATCTAGAATGGTGTCTAATAAATAAATTGGAGGCAGTAGCTCTCCTTGGAAATTTTTCAAGAACCGTTTTGGAAGTTTCGCCTCGGGTTAAGAATTTGGGGTACATCATCCCGGATAAAGGATTGCTCTCAAGCGGCTGATGAGTGATGGCAGTTGACAAACCGGGTAGCTTAGTGGATATTAGCATCTAATTTCATAATATATTAAGGTGGGTCGAATCCCATGCGTAATTAATGCATTTGTGTGATCAGTTGATCACTGATCAGTGATCAGTGACCACTGACCACTATCTTCGACGATTACAAAAGCAAGTAGATAACACCAGTATCATTGACAGGCATACAGTATCATAAACAAACAGCAAACTAATAAGTTAGCCTTTTTAATATTATCTACCTGCTACAGTAATAGTTTCTGTCTAGGAAATACTCACCCCTCGTCTGCAGCAACGTGCTAGGATGAACCGTCCCATCTTTATGAATCAAAACATGTTCCAGCTCGGTCGGCAAGTAGTATGCGTTTCCTTCTTCGAGACATTTCTGATAGCAGCGCGAGGCTTGGTAGAAGAGGGCCCAAGCGTGTTCCTCGCTTATATTGGAGTTGAAGGCTTGAAGTATCTGCTGGAGCGTGAGGCACTCGGCTGCGTCCAGCGAGACCTCGGTCCCGCCGGGGGCGCCGGCACTGTCCTTGCGCATCATCGCGCTACCCTGCACCAGTCGGTCCCATGTTCAAATAAACACAATACCTCTTATCACTTCTGCGGGTCAGTATTCACGGGTTCATTTGTATCGGCACAAGAATTTTGATAATCACCAAACAAAAATATTAAGCAAAATCTACATCACAACAAATTCTGTCACATATTCCCTCAAAATGTCACTGTCAGTTTATTTGCGTTGAACGAATGAGTTTTCAGTTTTGTCGGGCGAGTTGCGTTGTTACGATCGCGAGAGCGCGTGCGCGAACCTCGGCGAACGAGCGACGAGCGACATGCACACTTATCGGCGACTCGGCCTCAACTGGCGCTAGTTTTCGACTTTCCGTATCCGTAGCGCCTGCCGGCTGCCGCCTCAAACTGCGAGATAACGGCCGCAGCCGCCGTTGGCGGGCTTGCACTTGAAGACACCTCACGGCTCACGCACTAAAAAATCTCCCTAATTTGTTTACGTCACTTTATACTATAAAGTATACCTAAACAGTACTTTGTAACAGCTAATCTTGATTCCTTTATCTTTAGGGGACTGCTTTTTCAGGGTATCGTAGCCAAATGGCGAAAATGGAATCCTTATGGATTCGACGTCATGTCTTCCAGTCTGTCCGTTCGTATGTTTTCCATTTTTAGGGTTAAGTTCTTACAATTACTTATTGTTTTCAAAGCAAAACAGAAATTTAAAATTTTGTTATATTTTTGGGCTTTGGGTAATGGGTAATTATTACTTCCCTAGTCCTTTTAAATTAGTAGATAGGTCATAGGTATTCTAAAGTCTAAACAGACATAATATTATGGCCCTTTATGTCCAAATGGTCCCTATGTGGAGTGACTGGCGATCCATGTTACTTCGACCTCGGAATCGATCCCAGGATCAGTCGGTCATTCATGCCACTGGAGTGAATCGGGGTCAGTCACTTCACGCGACAGAGCGCGGTGTTAAAATCATGTTAAAGTTCAACTAAATTCGTGATTTTATAGCCGAACTGTTATTTAAACAAGATTTATTGTCATGTTGTCATTACTTTCACTATCATCATAGGTCATGATTCATGATAAAGCAAGCTGGCACTTCTTTCTGGGCGATGTCAAGAACTCAAGACTGGAAAATAACGTGTACAGAAAGCTCATTTGAGGAGTTTCAAAAAAATAATACAGTTCAGCCATTTTGGCATGTCCTTCATTTTAATATTTATTTTATTAAAAACTTTGACCATTTTTGGTATTTATTTATAAGGTAAGTAACTGAAAAAAGTGTCTATTTGTACTTTATTTTGGATAATTAAAAACTTAATTCAAATAGAAAGAAAAAATAAATTATGGTGATATAATTTATCAAGCCCCTCTATTTCCAGTGTCCCCAGTAACAATTTAAAACTTCGGACTGAATTAAATTAAAATTTTCTGGAAATATTTGACACATTCAATTGTTTTTTTGGTTAAATGAACCATGTTCTTTACTTTTAAGGGTCAATTTAAAGTGTAAGACTACTTTAATCCATTTAAATTTGCAGTTATCTGTTTTCCCCGGAATATGCTATTTCCGGACATTCCAGTTTTGTTACCATAATTTTTTCATGAAAACATCCTACTAAAATATTTTTTTTGTGTTCTGTTTATGGCGAAACTAATATTCAGTACGATAGGCCATTTTAATACGGCTTGGCTGAGTAATTTTTTCGGTGGTGCAAAGAAATGTGTAATCAGTTGGAATGGACCAAAATTGATAGTCAGGTTTGTTACGACTGTTTGATACTTTTTACTATCTTTATTTGTAACATAATAGTTTGTAAAGATACTGATTTTTGAACTAAAAGTAAGTGTGTGTAGTTTGATTCAGCGTAAAACAGAAAAAGTTTTACATGTCTTTAAGTGTAAGGTAGACGCATAATGTTATTTCTGTTTTGTTACTGCTTACAGGGTAACATATAGACGGACCGGCAAAGTAACAAAACCGAAAGCACAAAGCTAGTCATACACTGTGGATTTGCATGGTGATAAATTATCTAAGAAGTTTCAATTAAATACAATTTTTGTAAAGTTAAAGATAGCTGATAGTTTGTTTAAAATTTTTGTTTTACAAATACCTATTTGTAAAACAAAAATTTTAACTGGATTTTAATTTTTTAACCTCTCCCTATACCTATAGGGAGAGGTTAAAAAATTCAAATCCAGAGTAAATTAAGGAAAATTTTACGAAGATTAAATAAGAAAAGAAAAACATATCGGAACTGAATCCAGCTGAGGCAGAAGCTAGAATAGACGAGTTGAGTTAAGAAAAAATAATTGCTAATTTTAATATAATATTGAAATTTAAGTCTTGTACACTATGCCTTAAAATTTTGTTACTGTCGGTTTTGTTACTGTCCCTGAATTTATTTAAGGTATTTTTAAGATTTTGACGTAAATTTCTATCTTATGAGATATGTCTCCTGTCTTAGCTAAAACAATTAATATTAAGCGTTTCTAATTGCATTCAGATTTTAAACAGCTCAATTTTTGAGAAAGTACTATAAAAAATGGATGTAGTTTTGGAACCCGAAATAAAAATTGGATTTTCTAATCCGTTTTAAAATGTGCAGTGTCTTAATTTTTTATGTAAATAACGTAAAAGAACTGTATTATTTCAATAAATACGTAAGAGACTCAAAATATATTATAGTTTTATTTCTATTCAACTTGATTATGGTAACAAAACGGACACAAATTTGATACTAACTCACATATTTTTGAATTTTTTACTAGTAAATAGTCTATTTTGTCACAAAAAAATATGATATTTAATAAATTTAGTAATATACCATTATAACTAAAATCGTAAAACCGCCTTATGTGAAAGTTATTATTTTTGGCCGATTTTTGTCTGTTGTAGTATTTTTTTGAAACTCCCCATTTACAAATAATATCATGTTTTTGTGGACCCCATTCCATAAAAAAATAATTATGAATTCGGTTATGAGTTTATGACTTCTGAGCACGTCCGAAAACCGAACGATAACCCGTGCTGGCCAGAATGAAAATTCCTAAGACACAAATCGCACATTATTGTATTCATAATGCAATTTTTGCTTATTGCAATATAAACTACTTAAGCTCCGTTTAGACCAAACGAGCGAATGCTCATTCTAGTAAAGCTCTTTTGATGTAAACTAACAACGAGCATTCTTTCGTTGTTCTAGTGTGTTCGCCACGTGTTCGGCGGTAAATAGGTAGAATGCTCTAAGAATCTCGCTCGTTTGGTGTAAACGACGCAAGAGCGCTCGAGCAATTGCCTAGAGCGTTCTTTCGTGTTCGGACTAGGGATTGCAATCCCGCACCTTATTCAATCCCGCGGGATTGATTTGCGGGATTGGCCAATCCCGCGGGATCCCGCGGGATCCCGCATGTTTGAATTTATGTTACAAAATTGAATAAATTGAAGCTACAGGTTTATGTTTTATTAAAAATCAACTTTATTAACAAAAAATTTCTCATATTTTGCCACAAAAATATTTGTTTTGTAACAAAATAACAATGAAATTATGTAATCACTCGTCTTATTAGACCTTAAAATTAAAATGCTTTTAATGCCTCAGCAATCAGGGACCTCTCAACATAATGGCTCCGCAAAGATTGCGGCGACCACCCTCGCGTTTATGCGTGCCTATAATATAGGTCCCACAGTGGTGACCTCGAGACGGACTGACTCTTAGAATACCTGCAAGCTGCTTCAGATTTAGTGCAGCAGCAGATCCCATCCGCACTACTACTTGGCCACTTTAACGCCCACCATGCCGACTGGCTCAATTCCAGTAAAACTGATCATGCGGGAAGATCTGTTTGTGACTTTGCTCTTGCGAACGACTTAATACAACTGGTTGCTACGTCTTCGCGAATCCCAGATGTAGACGGTCAGAATTCTTCCCTGTTAGACCTTCTGCTGACTTCAAATCCTGATGGCTACCTAGCATCCATGACCGCACCACTTGGTTCATCGGATCATTGCCTTGTTAGGAGTTCTGTGCCACCTACGAGGGTATTGCGACAGCGTGCTGTTAAATACCGTCGTGTGTGGCGTACAAGTGAGCGGACTGGGATGGGATGAGGTCATTTTTTGCATCCTATCCTTGGTGCAACTTGTGCTTCTCACCGGATGATCCCAACAACACTGCTAACTCCGTTGCCAATGTGGTGATGAAAGGGATGAAGCTTTTCATTCCGTCCTCTGTAGTGCCAACTTGCGGCAGATTTCGTCCCTGGTTTGGTTCATTCTCCAAAAAAGATTCTCGCCGGAAGCAGAAGGCTTACCAATATGGGCCAATGCAGTGTCTGCTCGGAATTTAAATACCAGCACATATAAAATGAAGTACTCAAGAATGAGATCACTCGGGCAAAGAAACAGCACGTAAATAGAATTGGTGAGAGACTCGAGCGCTTCCCTTCGAGAACCCGAGCATTCTGGTCTCTGGCTAAAGAAGAAGAAAAGAAGAAAATTGATATTTAGTTGCATCAGCGTTCAGTGCAAATAGCCCTCCGTTCCCTTGATATCCAAAAGTCGAGTGGGCCTGACGGAATCCCTCCTATTGTAATTTGTATTAAAAAAGTATGCTCCAGAGTTGGCTCTGATCTTAACGCGTCTTTTTCGGCTCTCCTGTTCTTCTGGTATTGTACCGGTTTCCTGGAAGATAGCCTTGGTGTACCCGATCCCAAAAAAAGGTGAACGCTCAAATCCTTCCAATTATAGACCAATCGCTATAACCAATTTATAATATAATGGAATCAATTATCAATAGCCAGCTCCTTCAATACTTGGACGGCCAGGGATTACTAAGTGACAAACAGTACGGGTTCCGTAAGGGTCGCTCGGCTGGTGATCTCTTGGCGTACCTTACTCATCGTTGGGCTCAGGCGATTGTGTCGAAGGGAGAGGCATTGGCTGTTAGTTTAGACATCTTTGATCGGGTTTGCCAGCACAAAGTGCTGCTATCAAAGCTTTCATCATATGGGCTCCCCGAGAAATTATGCAAATGGGTCATGCGGGATCCGCGGATCCGCGTTTTTTAGGTGCGGGATCCAGCAGATCAATAATTGGTGCGGGATCCCGCGGGATTGCGGGATCCCGCTTTGCGGGATTGCAATCCCTAGTTCGGACGTGCTCGCTCTTCGAGGCGGTCTCTTCAAAGGGATTCTAGTGTTCTTGATATTTTTACTTTTTGGCGGCTGGTTTTAGGTAGTTTATCAAAGGTTATTTCGTAAATATGGATTGGAGTAATGAAAAATGTTTACAAATGATAGAATTATACCATAACAAAAGATGTTTATGGGATCCAACCTTTGATGACTATAAAAATAAATTAACTACTTATCGTTGACGAATGAGCAATGAGCATTCGCTCGTTTGGTCTAAGCGGAGCTATACGATTCTCATCTATAGAGCAAAAATTCTTATTCTTATGAGATGAAATATGTTGTAACGAATTATAGTTTACACTAAACGAATACGAAAGAATGTTCTTGTGCTGTTCTTGTTCTATGTTCTTTTGGTGTAAGCCCACCTTTACTAGACGTTCCGCGCGGCTTCGCCCGCGTAAATTAGATATTTCACAGACAAATTAGTCCACAAAAATAGCCTATGATCCTTTACGTGGTCTACTTCTTATCTGTGCCAAATAACAGAAAAATTGCTCCAGTAGTTCGTCTTCGTGAGATAAGCCCTTTCAAAATATTTTGCCCGTTTTTTCAACATTTTCCTCTATTTCTTCGCTCCTATTTGTCTTAGCGTGATAAAATATAGCCTATAGCCTTCCTCGATAAATGGGCTATCTAACACTGAAATAATTTTTCAAATATGGACCAGTGGTTTCTGAGATTAGCGCGTTCAAATAAGCCCTTTCAAATAATCTCCTCCCGTTTTTTCCACATTTTCCACTATTTCTTCGCTCCTATTAGCCTTAGCGTAATAAAATATAGCCTGTAGCCTTTCTCCATAAATGAGCTATCTAACACTGAAAAAATTTTTCAAATCGGACCAGTAGTTCCTGAGATTAGCGCGTTCAAATAAGCCCTTTCAAATATATTTCCGTTACGTTTTTTCCACATTTTTCTCTACTTCTTCGCTTCTATTAGTCTTAGCGTGATAAAATATAGCCTTCCTCTATAAATGGGCTATCTAACACTGAGAGAATTTTTTAAATCGGATCAGTAGTTCCTGAGATTAGCGCGTTCAAACAAACAAACAAACTCTTCCGCTTTATAATATTATAGTATTAGTATTAGTAGATTATTGTTAGTAAACCCTTGGAGACCGAGCTCTGCTAGTGGTTCAAAGGGGAAACGCTGCTAAAAATGGGAGGTTCCCAAGGGATGAGACCTAGATAATATTTCCTTTCCAAAATTTCATAGTTACTTGTCATAGGTGTAACAAAACATAGTGATAATACTTTAAGCATAGACTGCATAGACTTGACTGTGAAAGTAGCAGCGCTGAAAGAGTAAGTTGCGATTCACACCGGAATGGCAGAGGCGAGGCGAGCAGTTTCCCAGCCCACGAGCGGCCACGAGCGTCCACGGGCGGCCGTAGATTTCTCAAGCGATACTATGACGTATTACAATAATGAAGATAGTTTAAAATCATAATATGACACTGAAACTGCTCGCCTCGCCTCTGCCATTCCGGTGTGAATCGGCCCTAACTTAAAAAAAACTTTTGTATGGACAAACCCGTGACGCTGGGGCGTTTGCCCATACATTTATCACTATGTTTTGTTCACCCTGTTCAATACTGTCTTGTTTATAGTACAAAACTTAGTTTAGATAGTTGTGTTCATAGATTTTTGTATTTAGTTTTTATACATTTAGGTCGTTCATTTAACAAGGTCACACAAAGCGGTTTATCCTCTAAAGCGGTAATCTAACTTCATCTTAATGATGATGAGCTAGTGAGACTTGAAAGTCAACAAATCAAATTTTAATAGCGCTGTTTAGCCCGCCATATTATATCAAAAGCCGCGCTAATGTATTATTGATACAAAATATTTATACACTCAAATGAATAAGGTGATTTATTCAAAGTTATGTGGATATTTATTATGTTTTTAATATTGGTGTACGGTGGTCTGTGCGATTTGTTTGAGGTTATAATTCATGATAAAGCATCATAGTTGGGGTGAGGAAGAGGGGATTTCGGGAGTAGCTCGAGCGTGTCAGATTAAGCTTTCATAGGCTTCCGACATATTATTGTGTCTAGTTATCATGGTATAGAAATCAGATTTCTCACGTGGTGGGTAAAAAATATTTTTTTTAATATTGAAATGTCGTCGGATCTGTCAGATTAAGATATTAACGGTCTTACCACAAAAAACTAAACATCTGTTAAGGGCCCTCTCTCCCTAAATTAGCAGGTCGATTGTCTGTCAGTGCGAATATCGACGTAAATAACATTAAAATAACATTCATAACAGCGCGCCTTGTACGGTGGCGGTTACGCCGCTCGCCGCGTCCATGATAGGGCGAAATAGGAGAAAAAACCTTTTTAAGGCTTAATAATATAATACATATTTCAAAAAAGTAAAAAAAAACAAATTATTAACTTATGTATTGCAAAGCAGTAGATATTTTTTATATATTCTTTTGATAAATAATGAAGGAGTAAAGTGGTTTCATTCAACGATTTGGAGGTGATTTGGTTTTTTATTTCTTTATTATGTGATACCGATAGAAAAAATATGGCAAAACCAAATTACGTATCATATCATGTAGATTACTAATTATTTTTTCAGATATAATTTATCTGTTAATGCCGATGAAAAGTTGTTTCATCTGCACGCTTTTTTCGAAAGAGCAGCCTTAAACAGTTGTTTTGTGACCATTTTGTACTGAATTTTTCTCTAATAGACTGTTCAACGGGTGTTTAAATCTTTTGTGGTAAGACCGATAATGTTTAGTATACCCCAAAGAAGTTTCCATATAAAACACTGACGATTCAAAGGTTAGGTAAGCCTGTAGGGACATTTTAAAATATAAAAAAATTAAGCTTCATATTTTCTTAACTAAGCTTCGCAGATATTTTATTTTGCTCTAAACTAAATGATTTAGTCCTTGTTGTCTAAAATATATTTATAATTTACCTAAATAAGCAATTTTCTGAATATATTTTCTTTTTCAAAACTTTAAAATGGCTGCAGTTTCTGAACCCACCGCTAAAATAAAAAAAACGCTCTTATTATTTTTTTATCAGCTTTACCTAATTTGTACAAAACCTACTAGGTCTCCATGACGCTCGAGTGACTACATAAATAGCACCCTCCCCTCCTCTACTATTAAGGACGCATTAGGGGCGTATTACGTATAATGTTACACGTATTTTGCTTATTGACCTATTGGATATGAACCCATACTATAGTTTGTGCGTTTTAAGATGATATGGGTGACAGTTCTCATATTCCTTGCTACGGATTTTTTTACAAGAAAACAAAAAAAAACAAAATGTAATAAATTATATTCCATCTACAAAAATAAATGTTTCCTATAATTGTAAATGATTAAAAATTAAAAGTTGCTAAATACTAACTTACTAATATAAAATTATAAATATTAATCCTTCGATCGGAGGTTCTAGGAATTCCCATTGTATTCTTTTGTTCTCGCGATCACCGGTGCTCGCGCGGGGCCTGAAAGATTAAGTGAAATAGGAGTATAAAATGATTGTTACCAAAACATTTGAAAAATGTCAGATGCATGAAACGGAACTTATGTCAATAGAGATTGCCACTGTTGAATCGAAATCAAATCGATAAAAAGGGCGCCATCTTAAATCGCCGGCGCCACTCTGAAACGTCAGTACGAAATCGATCATTTTGATTGCAATTTCTTTATGAAGTGATTCGATATTTTTAAATTATCGATTATTTTTTTTAGGTAACTTCCCTACTATTGTCAATTATTATGTATCACGCATATCATCTTAAAACGCACAAGGTATAATAAATATAATTTAACCCATATCACAGAATAACATATTATTAGTTTAACAACCCATATTAATAAATATTTCAGATGAGAAAAATCGGTTCGTTCTTACATACGAGTATATACTACCTAACCAGTTATTTACCTCTTACAACGGGTAACTGGTAGATAATAATATTTACGACCACTGCACTGCATTAAAGAATAAAAAAAATGGTTTACAAAGTTATTTATTATCCAACAATATTCAAAACGAATAAATAATATGTATTTAAATTAAGGATTACAATTTTATAGATGTGAAACGCTTTTATGTCATTAGTTTATTTAAGGCCAAGTGGCCCGCTTTTCATATCTCGTGTCGATTCGATCTCAATTTATTCTCAGGCTATCTCATTCGCGCGCATTCAGGAGCAGGAGAGGAATGACATTCCGGTATGAAAATCGGGCCCCAGGATTTCCGTCGGCGATCGGGCCTTGTTACGTTGAAATATCTTTTTAAATTCTTATTAATACCGTTACTTTTACTTTATCTAAAACTTTTGCAGATCAGCCTTGTCATTTTAGCATTAGATCGAAAACGAAATTTAACATTTTTGGCGTTTTTTATATATTTTTTTAATTGGTAGAAAATAAAATAAATGTATCAATTAACACTACAACATTATTCATGAGGAATGTGATTTAAAGATATTCTTGGAGATCGTTACACACGAAAGAAAATAAATAACATTTGATTTTAGGAGTCACCAAAGAATTAATAACTAGACGGATAAAAATGCAATATCTTTTATAATACAATTAATACTTTTTTTTTTGTGAATTTACCAATAATAATGTATAAAGATAATAATATAATTAATTTTACAACACCCGACTGACCGAATATCATTAATTCTATGAATATCAAAGTCAATTGTAAATCTAATCTCTTATTTATTTAAATATTATAATATGATGTAAGTATTATTATGTATTGCTAAAATATGAGTCATATAAAACCTAATACTTCTACTTTTAAACTTTAAATTTTGTATATTTTCCATAACTTATGAGATAAAAGTTTTAATTCAGCATACATTATAGCAGTACATGTAATTTTTATTATATTTTGTGATAGTGTTATTTAATTTGTAACGGCTGTATTTGCATAAACACCTTTATTATCATGCCCCGTTACGACCAGACTTACAATATGACTCTATGGCCGTGTTTCCACTGAAGCGGAGCGGAGCTTAGCGGTGCCCGAATTGATCAATCGCGCTATTCCCATAAAGTTAATATACCTATCGGAATAGAGAAACAAAGTCCTGAGCAAGCGAGATGTCACTATCAGTAACACTGCGTGGTAGAAAGAGAAGCGTGATTTGAGGTTGCATAGCTTTTTTTTCATCTGTTTGACAGTATGTCTGACCCTGTGCCGATCGTTGTCAATTTGGGATCTCAGAAAAATTGTGATTTTAAGTTAAATAATGAATAATTTTTAGAAATACTACTCTAGAAACATGGTTAAATGTTTGTGGAATGATTGTGGATCCACACATCGAAAAAACCCGGACAAATATTCATTTCACAGGTGAATTATTCTACATCGACAGGACCTAGTTTTAAGTTTATTTTTGCCAATTCCCTACGAGTTATTGGTATAGATTTTGGTAATTCACTTCTATATATGTTTAATTATATGGAAAACATAACTTAACTAGCTATAATAGCACAATTCAATTCATGAAGCCCCAAGCGGCCACATCCGGCCGCGATAACAATGAAAAAGCTATTGTGTCTCGTTTTGCCACGACTGATGGGTTAAGGATATTTTGTGTAAACAATTTTCATATATTTTACACTAGGGCTGCATCAAGTTATCAATAAGTTGTATCGATATGAAAATATTTTTTAGTTAAGTATACTAATTATCTAGGAATGTTGAAATGATAACATACTCATCCGTAGTTTATAATTAGTTTAAGTATATTAACATACTATCATACATAACTTATCGTTTTTAAGGTTCCGCACCCAAAAGGTAAAAAGTCCTAGTAGTGGGGTCCCGCTCTACTACTAAGACTTCGTTGCCTGTCCGTCTGTCCATCCGTCCGTCCATCTGTCTGTCTCCAGGCTTTATAACAAGAACCGCTATAGTAATAGACTTCTGAAATCATCACAGATGTAATGTCATTCTACATCCAATATGGCTGCTCATCCAAGATAGGGGAATTATAGTTGAAAGACCTTCTGCAAGATGGGCATCAAATAAAAGGGCTCATTGAGAGTGAATTGAAAATAAATAGGGTCTAGTGAAGTCGTGTCGTGTCGTGACGTAACCTGTCTTGTCGAATCGTGTCATGACATGTCGTGTCGTTCGTGCCGGGTTTTAGAAAATGCCCGGTTGAAACCGGTCACCCTTCATGCGCGAGTCCGACTCACACTTGGCCAATTTTTCAGATTTCCTGCTGACCTGGATACCAGAAATTCATGGCTTAAAATAATTAACCGTCCAAACTGGACTCCGAAGAAAAATTCATGCATACTTAATTATGCAGCAAGCATTTTGAAGAAAAGTCACATTTTACTTCAAAATTACAATTTTATTATATATCTATGCAGTTTTATTTTATCCCATTTTATTATTTTTACAATCTTACAATTATTATTCCATGATCGATATTTTGTCGAATTATAAGATGTTTGTACATCACTGACACGCACACGTAAACATAATTGTATACACAGATGCAAATCAAATTTTGGTTAAGCTTGACAGCTCGGGATTGTTTCTCTATTCCGATAGGTATATTACCTTTATGGCTATTCCAGCGGAATGACAGCGAAGCGGAGCGAAGATTTCGAGCATGGTGATTGGTCAATTCGGCACCGCTAAGCTCCGCTCCGCGTCAGTGGAAACACGGCCTAAGAAAGCCTTCATGGGTAGTAATATGTTAATATTGAAATCAGATTTTTATGTTTAGGTATTCGAATATCAAATAAATTTTTGGTAGTTTATGTACGACACTAAAATATCGTAATAATTAAAATATACACCTTACACTGATCGGTGGTCGCGTAAAATTTTTGCCTATTACTTTTTCTTCAAGCTCCACAGTGGGTCTAGGAAGTTAAGGGGATCTTTCATGTCACCGCTCTTCAGTCCCGGCGCTTGTTTCATCTCTTCGAACGACTCTCGAGAGAATTTGTTCCGTTGGCTGGAACTAGATGGCGCTGGTGTCACGGGGGTGGGCGGCAGGACAGACGCGCCGCTCGGTACCGCTACTGTCTCCCCGTTGAACGATGTAGTTCCTGTATGAGTTTCAATGATTTAAATACTAGTTAGTAGATTTTCGGTCATGCTTTCACGTAGATAAGTCGTTTTGTTGGTAGTAGACAATCTAATTTTTAAGTAAGTTACCCTCTTAATTAACGATAATCAAGTGAGATCTTCAAAGTTACAAAGTAATCATTAAATACACACAGTATTGAAAGATATTCAAGTTTTACCTGAGCACAGAACACCTTGCGCGTAGAACAGAACGGTCCTGTAAGCGTCGGCCAAGAACTTGGGATCTTCCATAACATTCGTCCGATGTCTGGCGAGGCTCATGCACGCCATATCTAACGTGTCTAAAAATATTACTTTCGGTTAATAGGTCTATTTTAATTGCCAAGAACTTTGTTTCTCGAAATGATCTTATGCAATCTGATTGTCAATTTACAAAAATATAAGTCATAAAGTCATGTCAAGTTTTAAGTTACCTATGTTTGATTAAATATTAAAATATATATATATATATATATATATATATATATATATATATATATATATATATATATATATATATATATATATATATATATATATATATATATATATATATATATATATATATATATATATATATATATATATATATATATATTACCAATAAGTGTCGGGTATCCAGCTCGCACTTGGCACATGGTGAGCAGCAGCAGAGCGAATGCTACGCTACGCCCCGCCCCCGCGCCGCACTGCACGCACGCAGTGAGCGGCGCGCCACGCCCCTCGTACGTCAGACCGAGCGTGCGATCAGCAAGTAGTACAAGCGGAGAACATACAACCCTGTACAAATTAAACATAATATGACTTATAACAATAATGCAGGTAATATGTTCATTGTTCATTGTTTTTTTTTTAGGTTTTTTTTCCCCGACTGTACATTTCTGCTAAACAACTCATTTCCCCGACTGTACATTTCTGCTAAGCAACTCATTTCCCCGACTGTACATTTCTGCTTAGTACAATTTTCCCCGACTGTACATTTCTGCTAAACAACTCATTTCCCCGACTGCACATTTCTGCTTAGCACAATTTTCCCCGACTGTACATTTCTGCCAAACAACTCATTTCCCCGACTGTACATTTCTGCTAAACAACTCATTTCCCCGACTGTACATTTCTGCCTAGCACAATTTTCCCCGACTCTACATTTCTGCTAAACAACTCATTTCCCCGACTGTACATTTCTGCTTAGCACAATTTTCCCCGACTGTACATTTCTGCTAAACAACTCATTTCCCCGACTGTACATTTCTGCTAAACAGCTCATTTCCCCGACTGTACATTTCTGCCTAGCACAATTTTCCCCGACTGTACATTTCTGCTAAGCAACTCATTTCATCGACTGTACATTTCTGCTAAACAACTCATTTCCCCGACTGTACATTTCTGCTTAGCACAATTTTCCCCGACTGTACATTTCTGCTAAACAACTCATTTCCCCGACTGTACATTTCTGCTTAGCACAATTTTCCCCGACTGTACATTTCTGCTAAACAACTCATTTCCCCGACTGTACATTTCTGCTAAACAACTCATTTCCCCGACTGTACATTTCTGCTTAGCACAATTTTCCCCGACTGTACATTTCTGCTAAACAACTCATTTCCCCGACTGTACATTTCTGCTAAACAACTCATTTCCCCGACTGTACATTTCTGCTAAACAACTCAAATGGAACGCCTCAGAGCGAGGTAACGCCGCATATTGCGTCATGTTTTTTCGTGCGCGCAGCCCATATCGAATTATAAGACGTTGTCACGTCAAAAAATGATCGTAGAAAATGGAGTAATCTACGGATGTGATGTGATGATAATATGGAGTACTTACTTGGCAGGATAAACATTAATTTGGTAATGCGTCACAGAAAGTTCAGTATTTTCAAGTGACATTCTTAATTTACGTTCAGTCCAGTGCACATTGCATGTTACTTCTTCTAAAGTCACTTTTGGCCCATTCCTTAGTTCCAAACTTTGACCCTTTGCTGTTGGCCAGTAAAACTCGCCTTGCATCTAAAATTCGTATTCAAACATGTTTTTAAAATTGTGTTCTATGTTTATTAGGAGGCAATTAAAGGACGTTACTAAAGAAACAAATGTCGTATCAAAATAAGTTACCTCGATTTCGGTTTGTAGACATATAATACAGGCTATTTTATTTTCTAAAACAGCTTTCCAAAACACTGCCGTTTCGTTTTCGTTAGGACATTTTGCTATCACTAGGGGAATGCACCATGGAGACAATTGCTAAAAAAATAAACAGATTTAGTGATGTATCACGTTTTACACTTCTTAAACTTTATTAAAATAAAATCAATTAAAATATATATTAAGTTTATTACCTTATAATATGTGGCATTAATGTAAACATCAGAATCAGACTTCAGAGTCAGTCTAGAATCATCATAAGGCACAACAGCAGTCACTATGTTGTCTCGAGTGTGTTTCATAGCCAGTTTCTTAGATCTATTACTATTTTCTTTAACCTGGAATGCAACAACGTCGATATTTTACTAATTACTATGAAATCGTTTTTATGTGTTTAAGAAGTATTTTAATTTTCATACATACCTGAATATCTTGATAAGTTTTCCATTTAGATTCTAATACTGTTAAACCATTCGAAGTCTTTATGCTTAAAGTATCAGTCAATCGTTGCAAGTCTTTGACCTCTTGAGTGAACTGATTAAGCAGACTTGGATCAGCAAAGAGATCCTTTTTAGGTGGTCGCTCTATCGTCTCTTCCTTCTGTATTTTCGGTTTTACGGGCTCAACTTTCGGAACAACGGTCGGTTTGACAAAAACTTTTTCAGAAATCTGCGGCACTTTTATATCGGGCGTCAATGGCTTTTGTTCTACTGTGAAATCTATGTCTGATAGTAAATCAAACGTCGATGGTTCCGATTGCTGGTCCAAATTAGGCGCCGCAGGTAATTTAGCTTTTTGTTCATGTCCTTGTGATACACTTTTTGTAGTTCCGTCGCTAGCACTTTGTGTAGTTTCAACGTTACTCGGTTGTGAGACAGACTCTTTCTGCGTTGGAACTGGAACGGCGGAAATAAAAAACTTTGAATTGCTTACAACATTTATTAAATTAAATACATGTATACTGTGTATATTTACAACAATAATTTATAGTAATAAGTCCTGTCCCTTACCTTGGTCGTTACTAGCGTATGTGACACTCGTATCTGGAGCCTGGCCAGACTGCATGTAAGTCGAGTTGTTCATGTTCGCCCCGTAGTTCGTCGACACGGGCATAGACTGAGACGGTTCATAGGACTGGTTTGTGACGGTTTGGTACCCGTAAGGTAAATTGTAATATATTTGGTTGTTGTCTGAATTCGAGGTGTTCTGTTGTGGATTTTCGGAGGGCGACTGCATGGTTTCGCACGTTCCAGCACTACTATACACTCCCTGTGTATTAAAATTTTGTTCGTTCGGCACGGATTGGTTCAAATTAGTCTGGCTCGTGTCGTAGCTCGTGTAAGAATTTTGCGAACCGTAAGTATACTCGTATGCTCCCGTTGCGGGGTTGAAAGTATAGCCGGGATGATTTTGGAATGTCTGGCCATAGTTTTGTTGATTACTTTGCTGAAGGCTCGGTTGATTTAATTGACTACTACTTTGATTTTGAAATGTTTGGCCATAGTTTTGCTGATTACCTTGCTGAAGGTTCGGTTGATTTACTTGATTAGTATTTTGATCTTGGAATGTTTGGCCATAGTTTTGTTGATTACTTTGGTTAACATTGGGTTGATTTACTTGACTAGTACTTTGATCTGTCTGATAACCGACGGACGAGTACTGCTGCATACTCGGCAAGTTCGATAAAGCCTGCCCAGTTACGTGGGATTTGATTGGCTTATCGAGAGCATCGAATTGCGATAGTTTCGGGTCAACGTAGGAGGATGGTTCGTTTTGCATGTAAGTCTGACCGGTACTGAATGTTGTTGTGTTTGCATTCTTTGTTGTAGTGACTGAGTTTTGGACCGTGGAATACACGTAGGGTTGGGAAACGTTGTCGTACGCATTTGCAAAGGAATATTGCTGCTCCACGCTGTAAGGGTTAGAGACATATGGCATAGACGCGTTCACATTCATGGCAACGTTTGAAGCCGGATTTGACACATTTGGCATAGCCTGCTGAACACTCGTGTAGTTGGCATAGTTTGACATTTGATTTGCAATACTAGGATTCTGTTCGACTCCGCTGTTGCCCGCAACGGAAATGTTTTGACCGGTTACATTCATCATGGAATTTGAAGGGTTTTGCACTTGAGACATGTTGGAATAAGAGGAAGGATCATTTTGTACGGCACTATTCGGAGTTTGGTTAAACGTGTTGGGATATGCCATTGCATTATTAGCCGTATTTATGTTTTGCATTTGATTAGTCATATTTGGTGTAGATTGAGACAAAGCTGTGTAAGAGCTAGGTACATTTTGGCTCGGTATACTCGAAGCAGAGTAGGCCATATCTGGAACTGCTGGATTATTGACAGCATTTTGGTCGAATTGCGTGGAAGTTCCGCTGGTGTATGGGTAATTGGAGCTGTACTCATTTGATATTTGCCCAGTAGTATTAGTATTGAACTTTTGACCAGCATTGCTGTAAGTCTGGGTGTTTGAAGTATACATTTGCGGGTACTGAACGCTGTAATACGTTTGAGAGTAGTCCTGGGAGTTTGGATCAGGTTTCGCAGAAATCTGCATCTGCGAGAAGCTCGCGTTGAAGTCTTGACTCACTGGGTTATACATAGAAGTGCTCTGCTCAGGAATGTTTGCTGGATTTTGCATATATGGGTTGTATTGAGTGGGCTGAGTAGGAGGCTGTGCCATATTTTGGTTCGAATAGGAGTCTTGGGATTCGGTGACAGACGTAGTCGCGTTGTTCGTCGCTGAGTAGTAAGGGTTCGTGTATATTTGGGGGTCCGTCATATGGGTCGAATACTGTGATGGTGTGTAAGGGGAATGCATAATATCTTCGGGCTTTATATATTGGTTAGGATGGGCATATTTAGCTTGGGCGTAAGCGTCTGAATCGGTTCCATAGCTAGCTCCGTAGTTGGCGTACGGATTTTGAACATTTTGCATTTGAGGCATAACTACGCCATCTGGTATACTGGTAGGAGTTAATTCTGTCGCTGTAATAAATTTGAAATTTTTCAGTATTTTAAGTATTGAATAGCATTGGCAAAAGCATTGTATTGATTAACAGTTACATACCTTCGGAGCCGACTGGTGTAGGTCGTACTGATGTCGGATAAATGGTTTCCGGGTAGTATGTATCCGCTGGCAAGACTTCTGGTTGCACTAAAAGGGAACATAATAATTATAACCATTGTGCTTAAGTGCTACACAAAAAATCGAAAACATGTCTAGATGTTGGCCTTCTCATAGTTGGGGAGGGGAAGATTAAGCTTGTATAGGCTTCCGACATATTGTGTCTAGTTATTATGGTATAGAAATCATATTTCTCACGTGGTGGGTTAAAAAAATTATTTTTTAATATTGAAATGTCATTGGATCTGTCAGATTAAAATAAGGGATGTTTATTATACCCCAAAGAAGCTTCCATATAAAGCACTGATTCAAAGGTCAGGTAAGCCTGTAGGGACATTTTAAAATATAAAAAATAAAGCTTTATATTTTCCTAACTAAGCTTCGCAGATATTTTATTTTGCACTAAACTAAATGACTTAGTCCTTGTTGTCTAAAATATATTTATAATTTACCTAAATAAGCAATTTTCTGAATATATTTTCTTTTTCAAAACTCAAAAATGGCTCCAGTTTCTGAACCCACCGCTAAAATAAAAAACGCTCTTATAATTTTTTTATCAGTTTTACCTAATGTAAAAAACCTACTAGGTCTCCATGACGCTCGAGTGACTACAAAAATAGCACCTTCTCCTCCCCTACTATCAAATATGTTCGCATAGAACTTCTTCGGGATTCCCGAAGAAAAGAAAACGAAACGAAAATGTAAATGTACGATTCCGAATCGGGAACCGTACATTTACAACGTTTTGACAGTGGTATAAGGATGAAAAAGTTACAACTTATAAACAGACGGAGACAGCAGTTATAAGTATAATAATTTATTAGTATGGACCATGGATACGTACAGTAAATAGTTAGTCAACTTGTGGCTGTTATAAAGATAATTAAGTTAAAAAAAAATGGTAACTTTACAATATTTACCTTGTGGAATCGAGCCCCTTGCCATTCCTCTGTTCTTCATGTAGGGTAGATAGTCCTTGAGTTTCAGGGGTGCACCACTGGCCGGTGTTGGAACGGCATCAATGACTTTTGCCGCTGATGAAGGCGTAGACTTTGGAGCTGTATATAAGAATATTTTATTAATTTTTGCAACATCGTCACAAACACATATACATATATCAATTTTATATTAAGACCATGGACGTGCGTACCATAAAGGCATAAAAGCACTGCTTACCTAATGATAAATACTTGCTATACACATATTTTAATTTAACTTTCGTACGTTTTAGATGACTTTAATTATTATTAATAGTAAAAATATGAATACACATTAACGCCTACTTTTATAAAATAGCACCAATTGATTTGCAAAACTACATAAACATAAGTCGGTAAGTGGTAACTAGGCGCGCCGCGCGAAGGTACGCACCAAAATTATACTACATATCTGTGGTTACAGGAACTCGATGTCTCCTAGACCCCGCCTATATGTGTGAGTTAAGATTTTCGTATTCGTACACTGTTCGCAAACGTGTGTGCGTGTGCGATTTACTTGGCCAGGTCCTGCCGCATGGTTTCCGAGCTTAGCCGAGCGCCGGCGCGTTCGGAAGTAATCGGATATGTTCGTTGCCTATAATCCGAGTAAAAATAATAGACGGAAATCTAATTAATCACATATGCACATAATGCATTTTTGTTTAGTACGGTTTATATTTGTTTACATTACAGAAGTGTTTTGTATTTTGGGAGGCCATTTTTTCATGTGATGAGCACTGTAACATATTATTTTTGTTTGCGCCAGTATATTTATAGTTTTCTTAGAAGATTTTTATTATTTTAACATTTAAAAGTTTGTACATTTAACAGTTTATTAGATATTAGTTATTACTGAGTTTCTAATTTCTATATTAAGTGCGTTTTTTGATTTCTTAAAAATGTTATTTGACTGTGAGGTTTGTGTTGAAAATGTGTGTTTATTAAAAATTAAAAAAAACAAGTTTTCACAATTGTCATTCAGTGAAAAGATTCTAATTGTGATTTGTGTCGAAAGGTAGGTACGTGTACCAGAGTTACAACAATTAAACCAGCAACAAAAATGAAATGTAAGTAACTCGAAAGTTTCATGTAATTCATATTCATGTACTTATTTATTTTATCATTTTATAATATTATATACTTTATATTAAATGCGAAATTATCTCTGTCTGTCTGTCTAGCTTTCACGCCAAAACTAATGAACCGATTGTAATAAAATTTTGTACACAGTCTAGAGCCTGAGAAAGGACATAGGCTACATTTTTATAAGACAAAAATATACTATGTATCTAATTTCCATGGAAATATCGATGAAAATGAATTCACATTGCATTTCTAATATATAACAATCTATATTACGCCATACGCCATCTATGGCGTTTTTATTTATTTTAGCTTAGCACACATGTGAACGCAAATGAACTTTCATTGTAGTTCCAACACGTGACAACAGATGGCGTTTTTTTGTTTCTTCATAACAGAACGTACTCATATATTATAATAGTTTAGAAAACATAGTTTTTAATTTATATCCACACTAATATTACAATTTATGCGAAAATATCTCTTTTTGTCCGTTTGTCTGTCTGTTTTGCTTTACGCCAAAACTACTAAACCGATACCGCTGCTTACCCCATGTCAAAAAGCTCTGCAAGCCTCTGATTAAGACGAGCTTTTGCCCGCGGCTTCGCTCGCGTACAGAAATATTTTTATATACAAACTTTCATCCCTTATTTTAACCCCTTAGGGTTGGAATTTATCAAAATCCTTTCTTAGCGGATGCCTATGTCATAACATCTACCTGCATGCAAAATTTCAGCCCGATCCGTTCAGTGGTTTGGGCTGTGCGTTGATAGATCACCATGTCAGTCAGTCACCTTTGAGTTTTATATGTATAGATTTAAGAGTTAAAGTGTTTCATTCGCGAGAATTTCAGATCAAACTCGTTTTACGCTGCTTACAAACTGACGCTGTTCGCGTGTCTGACATTGCCTTGTTAAATCTCGCTAGTCGCTACATAATTACATTTTCTTTATTCATGGTGTAAACAATACTACTCCTCCACTTCTTTTTCGAATACCTATGTATTTATAAGTACATATAGACTGTAGTGGCAGCTTACCCATTGCGAAGCCCCAGGCGGAAGGTATTTGCGAGGCCCTTTGTCTTACGAAAAAACACCTTGCGAGGCCCCTGTAAGAGCGAGGCCCCGGGCGATTGCCTTGGTCGCCACCCCTAGGGCCGCCACTATATCTACATATATCAGTATAAACCAGAGGTTCCCAAACTTTTTTTTCTCATAGACCACTTTAAACATTTTGCTGGATCCGGTGGACCCCCGACAGCTACACCCCCCCCCCCCCTAAGTTCAAGGCCGGTCTGAAAAGCTTATTCATCCAACAGTACCTTAACTTTTTTGTATTCTAAGTTTGACTCACAAGTCAACTCACAGTACAAGGAACCATGAAGCTTAAACTAAAATATTTTCTTGTTTTGTGTTTTGTACCTATTTAACACAAAACTTACCACATTTTTACTTATTCCTAAATCTCCTCGCTCTGTAATATTTAATCTGCTAATATAATATTGTCTGCCTATATTCATAGGAGAAGTCGAGTCGGGTCACCTAATTTTTAAAGACCCCCCCGTTAACGACTCGTGGACCCCCATTTTTTTTTCCACGCAAGCGCAGACTCCTATCGGGCTCCCGTGGACCCCTGGGCCACTTTGGGAATCAATGCTATAAACTATAGACCCTCACCCTCCTGCCTGGCCATCATCTGCGCGCGCTCCTCGCGCTGCACCTGGCACACGCTGCGCAGGCGTGCCAGCAGCCCAGCCACGTTGTGCGCCAGCTTGCGGTAGAACTCCAGACCCTTCTGCGACTTGCCCAGCAGCTCCGCGTGGGAGTCGTACGAGGTTATCAGCGCTGAAATAGACCAGTTTAATTAGAAGAGGCCCAGAAACAAGGTAATAATATGTCATTAGTCATTATGGTAATCCGTTTTGAAAGTTTTCTTTATAAACGTAAAAAATCGGCCAGGTGCGAGTTGGACTCGCGCACGAAGGGTTCTGTACCACAATAGAGCTAAAATAGGCTGAAAATTGCGTTTTGTACGGGATTATAAATTATTAAAGTACAAATAAAACTGAGTATTTCGTGAATATTTCACCTGCCTATGTATTTCCGTTATTGATATCAAGCAAAAAATGGCAAAAAAATCATGTTTGTTGAATGGGAGCCCCCCTTAAATATTTAGTTTATTTTGTTTTTAGTATTTGTTGTTATAGCGGCAACACAATCTGTGAAAATTTCAGAAGTCTAGCAGTTCTTGAGTTACAGCCTGGAGACACACAGACAGACGGACAGACATCAAAGTCTTAGTAATAGAGTCCCATTTTTACCCTTCCCTAAAAAAGGCCACATTATAAGTTTAATGTAGCCAACCATAGAGAGCGTGAAGTATTAAGTTATTGTAACGCAAATATTTCATGATTTTAGATCCCCCTCCTGCCCAGTGCTACAAAAGTTTCTGTAACATCCCCCCCTTATTTTTTTAAATCGTTACACGATCTTTCACTAAGGTGTATAGTACTAAACAATAAAAGTACGTTTTAAAACACGATGTTCAAGCTTTTCCCGTCACTGAAACGAATCATATTATTATTAAGATTTAAGCGTATCGAGTAAACGTTACCATTTATAAGTCCCTCGCGTTTCCTCAGCACCTCCGAAAGAAGTCGTCTGGAGTCACCATACGACGCATACAGTGACGTCAGCTTATTAATTATATTCTCCTGAGCGGCAAGGTTTTGTTCGATAATTTTTACCTGTACAAAAATTTAAAATTGTATTATATTAGACTAGATGTTAGCAACTTCATTACGCCGCGTTATAAACATTCTTTTACAACGCGGAGCCTTAGGCTTCGGCTAAACCTACGCGTCAGTAACGCGGGACGCGGGACGGAAGCGTCTGCAACGCGAAGTTGGTGTGCGCGACTACGGTGCGAAACGTAGATTAATCCACTCTGCCGACGCGAACGTCCGCGTTGCAGACGCTCCCGCTTCGCAGTCGCTTTGGTCGCGTACGTTTGGCCGAAGCTTTACATTTTTATTTATTTTTTAAATCGTTTAATTCCAAATAAAAATACAAAAGTGGCTTAAACTAGTTTCCCGCCAAACTAAATAGTTTATTGGCGGGTACCTGGGTTTCATTTCCTTGAAATATATTTTTAGTCTGGATAATTATTCAACGAAGGTCTAGAAAGTAATAATAAACTTTCTAGACATTCATCGAATAAAAGTTAAATTAGAAAAACGTCATTCCATCTGCTTATAGTCTGCAGACTGATGCACGATTTAGGGCCAAACCCACACGTACCACAACCACACGACATCGCAACGACAAAATGTCGTCGAGCAGTGGTGTCGCTGCAGCTTTTTATAGTTGCGTTGTGGTGCCGACAAAATGCCGACGTGGTTGCGTTGTCGCCAGTGGTTGCGATGTGGTTACGTACGAAAGTCAATGAAACGGAGGGGGGGGAAGAGCGCGGGCGGTGTGCGCGCACTGTCGTTCCATCGACGCAATTTTTCGCGTTTGCTAGTGGTTGCGATGTGGTCGGCCGTGGTTGCGATGTAGTGGGTTCCACACAAGTGGTCGACAACGACTGCAAAATGTGGTACGTGTGAATGGTCCAGTTCATTTACAATACTAAATATACGCCCGACCACGTGGTGTTGTTGTGGTTGTCGTGTGGTTGTGGTACGTGTGGGTTGGCCCTTAGAAGAAAAAAATGCGCACCGTGGGCGTGTGCTTCTCTAGCTCCGCCTTGAATATTTCGTCGGGCGGGTCCTGCGGGCGCTGCAGCAGCTGCGCGGTGACGTCATCGGCGGCGACGGCGGCGCGCAGCTGCTGCACTAGCCCGTCGCGCTGCCGCTGCATCTCCCGCGCTTTGCCCACCACGCGACGCATCTCCTTCATCGTATCGCGATCTAGACCCTCTGCGATAGACAATAAAGTCGTTAACATGCGCGCGAGGACCCTAGGAAATTTGTAGGTATACAGTACATAATATTCGTGAATCGTGGCCTCAAATTTCAGGATGCCACTGTGCCTGGTTAGTAATGTTACGGATACGGACACACAGAGCCATCTAGCGTCGAACCGGCAAAACTAGGGGGCACATTACACATAAATCCCCTACTCGAAACTAGATGACGCTAGTTGGTACATGCTCGAATCTCCTAGAAAGTTCCGACCGTTGTTTACTTGTTTACGTGTTTACTTGTTTACGTGAATCGAGTAACGAACTTTCTAGAATTCGAGTCGCCCATATAAATAGGCGCAGGTGGACGGCCCGGCAATTCAGTTTCGTCTGAGCGATCTTCGAGGCGACTTCGAAGCGAAAACAAGTGATCAATAGTGAGTGATTGTGATTGTGATAGTGACTCGGCTACGACCTAGGACAGTGATAGTGCTCAGTGATTTGGATCTAGTGCTTAGTGTTTGGACTTAGTGATTTGTGTGAGCTAGTGTTTGTGAATAAAGTCTTCAAGAGAGTCACCAGGTCTTTCTCTCCGAATCCTCGAACCCTAGCACGTAACAACTGGTGTCAGAAGTGAGGTTTGGAGATGCCATTGACTACTCCGAGAGAGGACTTCAAGGGGAGTGTCAGGACAAGGGCGCAGCGAGCTGCTGCCATTGACTCCGAGAGAGGAGTTGGAGGTGGAGCTGCGGAGGCCACACCCACTGGGGACCAAGCTCCGCCCTCTGCGGGGCAGGCCCCACCCGCTGGCCCCGCCCACCAGGCTCCGCCCACTGACCACGCCCCCAGGCTCCACCCACTTCGGGTGAAGCCACGCCCACTAGCTCCGCCCACCGGGACCCGCCCACTGACCACGCCCCTCAGGCCCCGCCCACTCTGGACATGGCCACGCCCACTGGCTCCGCCCACTCTGGACATGGCCACGCCCACTGGCTCCGCCCACCAGGCCACGCCCACTGGCCCCGCCCACTGTGCCCCGCCTGCTCAGGCCCCGTCGACTAGCTACATCCATCCTGCCACGCCCGTAGTTTCTACGGCCCCTCAAATGGCTCCTCAATTAGAAAGCATAATTGAGTTAATTCAGGCTTTGCAAGTTTCTCAAAGGGCTGAAATTCAGTCAATGAGGGAGTCACAAGACCGCAAACTCAGCGCGTTGCAAGAGTCACAAGAGTCACATGATCGCAAGCTTGGCGCTTTGCAAGAGCTGCAAGAACGCAAGCTCTGCGCCTTGCAGGAGTCACAAGAGCAGCAAAAGGGCCTGCAAGAAAAGGCGCTTTTGGCTATAAAGGATGTCAGTGACACGGTGACAAAGCTTCGTAAAGATGTCGACGTAATGGACGAACGAGTTACCGGGTTAGGGGTTGATGTGGAAAATGTGAAAACCGGCCTCACAGAACTACAAAAGAAAGTAGTGCGCCTGGAAACCACAGGAGTCGCGACGTGTAGTGGAACTTCCGGAGTGGCACACGGGCCAAGAGTAAAAGTACCGCCATACGACGGCACTACTTCTTGGAACGCTTACCGTCAGCAATTCCAGACGGTTGCTTCTGCCAACGG
Source organism: Polyommatus iphigenia (assembly GCA_963422495.1). Classification (NCBI taxonomy): domain Eukaryota; kingdom Metazoa; phylum Arthropoda; class Insecta; order Lepidoptera; family Lycaenidae; genus Polyommatus; species Polyommatus iphigenia. The sequence continues at coordinate 4,035,734 of OY730190.1, forward strand.
ATGGACTGACGAACAATGCCTGACCGCTCTTACTGTTGCGCTCAGAGGGCAAGCTTTGTCGGTCCTGGAAGCACATACAGGAAATGAGTTCCAAGACCTGATGGAGGCCCTTGAATCCAGATACGGGGAGCGACACCTGGAGCACGTGTTCCGTGCTCAACTTCGTGACAGAGTCCAACGCTCAGGAGAGGGACTACAACAATGGGCGTTGGAAATTGAAAAACTGGTCAAGAAGGCACACCCAGGAGCCGATTCCAAGATGATTGACACGAATATTGTGCAAGCATTTGTCGACGGAACCAGGGACCTCGAGGTCAGAGCTGCAGTGAGGCTACGTCACCACACCTCGCTAAAGGAAGCATTGGCGCATGCTTTGGAGGTCGAGGTTGTTCGCCGTGACATACGACAGACCCATAAGATCCATGAGGTCTCTGAGGATGTTAAGGAGGTCAAGGCTCCCACGAAGAGAAGTTTTGGAGCCATGTGCTACAAGTGCGGTGAGAGGGGCCATCTTCAGCTCAACTGCCCGCAGAAGGAGACTCAGATGGCAAGAATGAAAAGGCTCGAGGAACAAATGGAGGAGCTGATGAAGCAAGGGGCTTCGTCCCCCCGCCCGGGAGCAGGGAAACGAATAAAAGCCAGGACTAAGGGGCGAGTGCTGGCTGACGCGGAGGAAGCCCCAATAACTGTTGTTTCCCAAGCAAGCAGCGGGAATAGTCTTGTGATCCAGGGGACTATTAACGGGACGGATTGCAAAATGACTCTAGACACAGGAGCCTCTAGAACAATAGTGAACCCAAATTTGGTAAAAGCCGCAAGGAGGCACAGGAGGAGAATTAACTGTCGGCTTCTTACTGCCTCCGGTCAGCCAATACCCGTCCTGGGAGAAATGTCAGTTATGTTGAATGTAGGGGGGTCCTCTTACCCTCATGATGTTATCGTGGCTGAGATTGTGGATGATTGCATCTTGGGTTTGGATTTCATGAAGAAGCATAACTGCGGAATTAATGTCGCTGACGGAGTTTTCAAGTGTGGCGAAGAAGAAATTTTCATCCTTGGAGGCGCCTGCGGGAAAGTCGCATGTGTAAAGGAAGTCATTATACCTGGACGAGCGGAAGCTAGAGTGCTGGTGAAACTACCGCCAGCTGGAAAGAAGAAGTCAAACAGATGTGTGTTGATCGAAGACACACCTAGCAAGACATCAGCGCAAAAACTGATGACGGCGAGAACCCTTGTTAGTGGAAGCAGTAACGCTGTGGTCAAGGTTTTGAATCTTGGTGATCGCGAGATCTGCTTGAACAAAGGTGACGTCATTGGAAAGTGCGAGGAAGTTGTCTGGATGAGAAAGTGTAGTTCGATCACAGGCTCAGACTCAGCCAACAGCAGCAACTATGGAATAGTGACTGAGCTACTCGATGACTGCAAGAGTAATCTGACTTATTCGCAGAGCATGAAAGCTAAGAAGTTTTTACAACGCCACGCGAATATCTTCTCCAGTCAGGAAGGCGACCTTGGAAGAACTTCGATGGTTCAGCACAGGATAGATACCGAAAGCGAGAACCCAATTCGTCAACGAGCAAGACGGATACCCATTGCAAAGGAAAAAGAAGTTGAAAGCCTTTTGGAGGACATGAGAAGGCATAAGATTATTGAACCGTCTGCAAGTCCGTGGTGCTCACCTGTTGTGTTAGTGAAGAAGAAAGATGGCAGCACAAGATTTTGTGTGGACTACAGGCGTCTCAATGATGTCACTAAGAAGGACAGCTATCCATTACCTCGAATTGACGACACTCTGGATACCTTGAGTGGCATGAAATGGTTCTCGACCCTGGACCTGAAATCTGGATACTGGCAGGTGGAAATTCACCCAAAAGACAAGGAGAAGACAGCTTTCTCCACCGGTAAAGGTTTATGGCAGTTTAACGTCATGCCCTTTGGATTGTGCAACGCACCTGCCACATTTGAGCGACTCATGGAGTGTGTACTGGCAGGCTTAGTTGGAGAGGCTTGCTTAGTCTACTTGGACGACGTCATCATTGTTGGCCGCGACTTCGAGGACCATTTGCGAAACTTAGAATGTCGTTTATTCAGGAGTAAGGTCAATTATCTCGGCCATGTCATCTCCAGTGATGGAATCCAGACGGACCCGGAGAAACTGGAAGCAGTCCAAAATTGGCCAACCCCTAAGAACAAAACCGAAGTGCGGGCATTTCTCGGCCTATGCTCCTACTACAGGCGTTTTGTTAAGGGATTCTCGGAGATAGCCAAGCCATTACATCGGCTGACAGAGGATAAACGACAGTTTATTTGGGACGAGACTTCTGAAGATTCTTTTCAGAAACTGAAGAAACATCTGTGTGAAACACCAATCCTGGGGTATCCACAACCTGCAAGTCAGTTTATAGTCGACACGGATGCAAGCAACACGGCCATTGGAGGGGTGTTATCTCAAAAACAGGGTGAGAGAGAAGTTGTAATTGCATATTTCAGCAAATCTTTATCTAAGCCAGAGAGAAACTACTGTGTGACAAGAAGAGAACTCTTGGCTGTTGTAAAGACGCTACAACATTTCAGCAAATATCTCATCGGCAGACAGTTTTTACTGCGAACTGATCACGCAGCCCTGAAGTGGCTACTGCAATTCAAGAACCCAGAAGGCCAAGTAGCTCGATGGATTGAACAACTACAGGAGTATGACTTCAAGACGGAACACCGCAGCGGAAAGGCGCATGGGAATGCCGACGCACTTTCACGAAGGCCGTGTTCAGAGGACTGCAAACACTGTGTTAAGCAGGAATCTAATGAAATAACATTAAAGTTAACCAGAACAAGTCCCTTGGGTCTCTGGGAGAATGATGCTATGAGAGAGGCTCAAGAAAGAGATGACGACCTTCGGCATATCATCACATGGAAGAAACGCGGTGACGTAAAACCAATCTGGAGTGAGGTTGCACCCACTGGCGCTGTCACTAAGGCGTACTGGGCGCAATGGGACAGTCTGATACTTCAAAATGGAATACTTTACCGGAAATGGGAGAAGACTAACGGCAGAGAGTTCCATCTTCAGATAGTTGTCCCAAGGACGAGAGTACCAGATGTTCTCCGTGAAATACACGATGGCGTATCAGGAGGTCATCTAGGTGTCAAGAGGACGTTAACAAAAGTGCGAGAACGATTCTACTGGTTGCATTGTCGAGATGATGTGCAGGATTGGTGCCGCAAATGTACTACTTGCGCTGCAGTGAAGGGACCACAAACAAGGAGCCGTGGGAACCTGCGCTTGTATAACGTTGGCGCACCGTGGGAACGAATTGCAGTTGACGTAGCTGGGCCATTTCCTGTAACGGAATCGGGAAACAAGTATTTTATGGTGGTCATGGATTACTTCACCAAATGGCCCGAAGTGTTCGCCATACCAAACCAGGAAGCTACAACAGTTGCTTCTAAGCTAGTCGAAGAAGTGATATCACGCTTTGGTGTGCCTCTAGAAATCCATTCCGATCAGGGCAGGAATTTCGAATCGCAGGTCTTCCAGGAAGTGTGCAGAATTTTGGGAATGCATAAAACGAGGACCACCGCGTACCATCCACAGTCTGATGGAATGGTTGAGAGATTTAACCAGACCCTTGAGAGGCATTTGGCGAAACTGGTAGATGACAAACAAAAGGATTGGGACAGGTATATACCGCTCTTCCTTCTGTCGTACCGTACCGCCGAGCATGAGAGCATAAAAGCTACCCCGGCGTATGTCAATTACGGTAGAGAACTGCGAGTACCAGTAGACCTCTTGACAGGAGGGTCACCGGAGGAACCGAAGACCGTACAAGACTATGTCAGCGATTTAAGGGAAAAGATGCGCTATATACACGCCATGGTTCGGGAAAACGGGTTGCAGTCAAGTGAGAACATGAAGACCAGATACGACCGGAAATCGAACACGAGCGGCTTCGAAGAAGGGTCACTGGTGTGGTTCCATAACCCAACTCGGCGAAAAGGGAAATCTCCAAAGTTGCAGACCAAGTGGGACGGCCCATACAAAGTGGTTACCCGATTGAATGATGTGACTTACAGGATTCAAAAGCAACCAAGAGGGACATTCAAAGTGGTACACATAGACCGTCTGGCGCATTACCATGGCAGTAATAATGATGCTCGGGACGAGCATCTCTAAGAGGGGAGTAGTGTTACGGATACGGACACACAGAGCCATCTAGCGTCGAACCGGCAAAACTAGGGGGCACATTACACATAAATCCCCTACTCGAAACTAGATGACGCTAGTTGGTACATGCTCGAATCTCCTAGAAAGTTCCGACCGTTGTTTACTTGTTTACGTGTTTACTTGTTTACGTGAATCGAGTAAGGAACTTTCTAGAATTCGAGTCGCCCATATAAATAGGCGCAGGTGGACGGCCCGGCAATTCAGTTTCGTCTGAGCGATCTTCGAGGCGACTTCGAAGCGAAAACAAGTGATCAATAGTGAGTGATTGTGATTGTGATAGTGACTCGGCTACGACCTAGGACAGTGATAGTGCTCAGTGATTTGGATCTAGTGCTTAGTGTTTGGACTTAGTGATTTGTGTGAGCTAGTGTTTGTGAATAAAGTCTTCAAGAGAGTCACCAGGTCTTTCTCTCCGAATCCTCGAACCCTAGCACGTAACAGTAATCCTAACATATTAATGTGTATAGGAAATAGGATTATTATCATAAACTATGATTTTAACAGCCCTTCCGATTCTAATATATTTTCTACTGCGAAAGTACTAAAAATACGTCTATTAATTTATCAAGCACACAAAGCAGTGGTAAAGAAATTAACTCACCAATATTTTCAATACTAGGTATCTTATGTTCAAGAACTTCTAGAGGCTGGGAGAGAAGGCGCAAATTCGCGATATGCAGCGTCATAGCCTTGTGTAGCACTTGGTTAGACTCGTTGGTGCGCAAATGTGCTTCCTGATACTTATGGTACTCCCGGGATATCTCCGTCTGAACTATTGAAGGTGGACGGGGACCCATTTGCTTCTGATATTCCTTCTCCTTCATTGTTTCTTCCTGCAAAAAGGAAAATGTGTAAGAACACAAGGAAGAAGGATATAATATCTTCAACAAATATAATAGGCTATTTAACAGTAATATTTTCTTTGGGATTATTTGCTTTAAATGCATAAAATAATGGTTCTTTATGTAATTTACATAGGTTTTAATAAAAATAATAACGATAAAATTAATATATCCAAAAACACAAAAAAATGTTTGGCTTTTTATTTCTCGCGCCACTTTTTCGAAAACGGTCCAGGTTGGCTAATGTCATGATGACATCGCAGTCGCGTAATGTTTAGGCGCAGCGCAGACGACAGACTATCCGTGACGCACTTTTTAGTCCGTGGAAATAGAACCTATGCAATTATATGCAGTAACGCACACGTCTGCGCTGCGCGTCGTGTGCGTTACACAACAGATTAAAATGTATTAAATTAGTCGTATACGTTTCGTATTTCAAAGCATTGCGCATGCGTAAAGTTGAAATAAGTGCCAGAGTCATGTGCCAAAATCTGACAGAAATTGATGATAATTTCTATTATTGTGCATGCAAGAAAGCTGCACATGCGCAGTTGAAAAATGAAACGAGTGACGTCACTTACAAAGCGCGACGCCTCGACGCCATATTGCTGAATAAAGCGTTTCGGTGGCTTATTTGAATTTTGAATTTTTATTTACATGTTTCTTACGAAATACGTATTTTAAAATAAAAAAATACTTTCGATGAACTTCTTAATCGCAACAAAGTAATTCAAGATAGAAATTAAAAATCTCTCAAATACCCTATTGCTTTGTCCTTGTATGATTGAAAATGTACTTTCAAAAATATCATTTTGATTTCCAGCCAATACAATAATTACAATAATTCTTCTTTTCATAAGTAGCATTAAAAGAGAAAGTGATGATGATTAATCTTACTTGAATGAGTGTTTTAATTTCTTCAAGAGAGTGTTCTACGTCACTGATGACTTCAGCCAAGCTGTTCATTGAATCTACCAGAGTTTGAATGATTTCAGATTTGGCATTCATGGCAGCACATCTGTCTACAATTTCTTGTGGAATCCTGTAAAATTAATTACTGTTGTATTAACCGATTCATTGCGGCGCACATTTTTGAAAACTTTTAGTAGTGGAGACTGGCGGCATACAATTTACTTGTGACACGTTAGCCGTGTCAAACGCCAATGAAGTTGTATTTGTCTTAAAATATAGACTTTTATTATTTTATTCAAATCTGAGGTTTGAATAAAATAATAATAGTCTATATTTTTTCATTCTCAATATCGACGGCAAAAAGCGAAAACGTAGTAACCCACACCCACGTCATTTTTTTATTATTACAGATCTGGAGTCAAAAAAAATTGCGTCGAATGAACTGACTCTCGTAGCCCTACGACCAATAGAAAATTTTGTACAGCGTTGGAATTCACTCAATTTTTTTGAGGGACTACCTTAACATTTGCTGTAAATAACATAACATATGATTATTTTTATATGATAAAACGCTGTAAATGAATCAAAGAAATGTATGGGCAACTTCAAATCAAGCTATAATAGGGCGATTCCATTATCGCGGGTGCAACAGTTTGACACACTTAAAGCTTCCTGGCAAAATGAAGGATATTTATTAATAAAATATCCCTTGAAGGGATATATTTTGACTAGTTTAACAATGATTTATAAGTGAAAACCTTCATCAAATGTATGGAGGGCCACAAAACAGGCCGAAGTGCCATCGCGGGTGCAACCAATTTGACCCTCCATTAAGAACTGCGATGAGTTCATATGTGAGTACTGGTTATTGAGAAACTTTTACAAAATAACTTGCCTACATTTCAAAAGAGCATAAAACAAAGAAACTATGTAACAAGATAAAAGTAATTATAGTGATAAGTACTAGAAATTATTAACCATTTCTAGGATCGCGGGTGCAACATCAAAATTTTCTAATCTCATAAAGGTGAATTAAATCGTAATTCTCTAACAAATTTTAAAACTTTCGATATAGAATATATAATTATACTAGTAATTTGTAATAAAACTGCACCAAATTGTATTTTTTTTTTTTTAATTTTCAGTTGTTTATTGGCCTGGCAAAATTAATCGTCTAAATCACTAAAAACGGTTGAATAGTGTAATTTATACAAAAAATTTCGACATATTGCTGTATAACTATACTACAACTAAACATTAATTTTAATTAAAAATAATGGGAAAAAACATCGCGTTTACCCTTAGATGATAATGCTTAAAAACGCTCTAAATTATTCGAATTCCATTTTTTACCAATCAAAAATAATAAAAGTTGTTTTGTTAGTAAATACACATCTTCTTACGTATATTCCAATTAAAAAATGTAACTAAATATACAAAATAACACATTTTAAAAATTCTCGTTAATTTTCTCTGTAGCGGAATGGCCCTTTAATGAAAAACGAGATAATTATGATTTTTTTTTTAATCTCAAAAGTTATTCGGCTCTGAATGGCTCCGAAATGTACACCATTTTCCATTTTGCGGATTACTACGTTTTCGCCTTTTGCCGTCGATAAAGTACACATTTTCATGATATAGTTGGGTACTTTATTACTGAAGGAGTTCTTATCTTAGGTGAATGACTTAAACCGCATACTATCTTATAATATGATAAAGTTATTTTTTGTCTGAATCATTGTTTACACAGCCATAACTCATAATGTTTTGTCAATTTTGTTTTTGTGCAGGTTTAAAAATACTTTTTGACAACAAACAACATTGAACATTTAACACTATACAATAGTCAAAAATGCACCATAATAACAACTTACTTTTGATCAGAATCCAAAACATCTAATTGATCAAGTTGTAACGAAGACATGAACTCTGTCAGTTCAGTGTTTTTTGCATCTGTGAGTCCAATCACATGACGCAACAATTTAGCTTTCTCTTCAGAGTACAAAGATGATGCTTCATGTGCTCCTATAGGGACAAGTCTGGAGAAAATGTCGGGTCCTGATATCTGGAAGAATCAGTCATTTTAATGAGTAATTACAAACACATTAAAATGAATAATGAGAAAAACTAAGTAGGTATATAAATACAATTTCTTCAAGATTCTGATAAATACCTCGGGATCATTGAAGTTGATGGGGACAGGTTTCACCAAGCACACGGGCTTGAGCTCCGAAAGCAAATCCTTGTCTGGCACTTCTTCATGGTAAATAAACTCATTCTCATTCTTTGCAGCCTTCTTCTTGCCCTCAATTACATCATTTGTGAATGTCAAAGCTTCTTGTGTCACTTGTACAGGTTCAATGTACTTGGCTAGCTTCCTGGCTTCTCCCAGTCTATCCACGGCCAACTGATAATATGCCAATCTCTCACCCATTTTTTGCTGCTCTTCTGCATTCATGCCTAAAGAAAAAGAGGTTTAAGCATATTACACACAGTTCTTGATTACATCTATGAGAAATTCATCAAATAGTAAAGTTAAATATACCTTGGTACAAGCAGACAATGGAACCAACATAAGACATTTTGAAGGAGATGTAGCGGTACCAAAAATTATGTAATTTCTGCCCAACAATCTCATGTACACTATCTGAGTCTTTAGTTGGTCCAAGCATTGCCAAACTAGATTTATAAAAGTGTAGCACCTGGGTAGCCACTGATCCTGAAAAGTGCAAAGAAAATACAATAATTGATACTCAAAAATTATTTTATACTTCATTGCCCATTTCACATGGTATTAAATATGCATTTTTTTTTATTATAGATAATACAGTAACATACCAATAACACTTGATTTTCTTGTATCTTGTATACTTTTTTCTAAAATGCATTCCTGAGCTTGGGCATAGCATATTTCCTGCAGTAGCCTAACTATTTCATGACAGAGATCTGCTCCTGAAGGTTGTGGATACTGTTCTCTCAATTGTTGAAATGCCCAAGCAGCATGTTGAAAATGTTGACAGCATACTTTTAAGCTGTCTGGGCTATTCCTAGGTTCAGAGGAACCTAGCTGGGTGTGTAGGGCCCCAATATTGTACAATATACATGCCATTTCAAACTTAATATCTGCTAGTGAGCAATTCATATTGGCATAAAGGTCTTTCCTGAAATATAAATCGAAATTTAAGTGACAAAATTTTAACAAAGAAATCAATACTGTCCACTAATCTAATTATTATATTTACCAGGCGAAAGTACAAGCCGCGGGCTGGCCCTTATTCATCGGAAATCTACTCTGCATGGCTCGAAGTTGGCAGAAATACCTAGTCAGGGAGCTTAGGCCAGCAGAATCAATAGTTGGTCTTACGGCTGCAGATCGCAGACCTTCTAGTTGGTGCATCTCATTTCCGTAACTGTCGGGATCTTCTCTATATGCTTCAGCAATATACTATAAAACACAGAACACCATAATCAATGTTATTATGGCTCATGTATTCGAAAAATAAGTGAACGGGGGCAATGAAAGAGATGATAAGCAAAATTACCTGTTTTAACTTCGGGCCAAAATGAGTACTCTCTGGGCTCACTTTAAGCTCAAAGCTCAAAAGTTGCACCTTCGGCACAGCCTCCATGATTTATTTAGTATAGAAGACAATTTCAACAATAATTTTATTTATTTCGTCACAAAACTTTACTATGTTGAGCTGTCATTTTTGTTTTATATTTTTCTGACAAATGACAGCTTGCAGAATGCATAGACGTGAGACGGCACAGCACAGACTGTCATGTAGATAGTGTAATGTACTGTGTACATGACCTGTAAATCGGACAATAAATAAAAAAAATTAAAGACCACCTGCAGGCTGCACCGCGACGCCGACAATCATTTTAAAGCGGTACATACATGTTATAATGCTGAGCCGCTCTTACATTGTGCCGTCTTGTCCCGGACAATGAGGAGCCAAACTAAAATCTCGAAGCAGATGGCGCCACCAGTGACCGCTCTTTGTTTACTACAAGTGTCAAATGAGTGGTTGCGATTTTCGTTTTCTTTGTGTTAATAAGAGTGGGTTGCACGAACTAACTTTGACTTTAACTTTAACTTTAACCGGAAAAATTGACAGATGTCGTATGAGCATATGGGGTGTTTGAACGCCATATTTAACTTCAACTTTAACCACGCCTCTGGTGCAACGCAGCCTAAGAGTGGGTTGCACGAACTAACTTTGACTTTAACTGTAACTTTAACTCTAACTTTTACCCCAATGCAAAATGTCAAATCTTTGATTAAAGTTAAAAATGGACGCCATCAAGACGCCATATTTAACCATAACCATATTATAGCTCGACAAGGTTTTAAATGCAGGTGGCGAAAAAAGGAACTAACGCTGTCATCATACAAAAACGCCATTTTTGACAGTTCTCCTTTACCAGCAGCGCCCCCGCCCACCTTCATTTATAACCTTGTTGGACCAGCTGTCATCTGTCAATTTCTCCGGTCAAAGTTAAGGTTAAAGTTAAAGGACGCCATATTTAACTTTAACCATAACTTTAACTTTAGCCACGCTTCTGGTGCAACGCAGCCTTAAAGATCTTGTATTCTTTGTTTAAACGGTCCATTCACTATCCTGCATTGCAGTCCGCCGTGCAGTCCACCGGCTAATGCAGGATAGTGAATGGTGTTGCCGAGCAGGACGCGACCTGGGTCCTGCACAAAGCCTGCAAGCTCCGCCCACCACTTGCAGTCCGCCGCGCAGGACCGTGAATGTGGTTGCAGAACTGCATTTTGTTTTTTGACGTGATAACGGCTTGTAATTCGATATGGGGTGCGCGCCCGAAAAACATGACAGTTCATGCGGCGTTGCCTCGCTGACAGCTGCTCTGAGGCGTTCCATTTATCCTCTCAGCAACCGTACTCAACCCACCTGGGCCGCGCTCTTTGTTTCGATTATATTACGTATTTCGATGACTTAGAGAATACTTTTGTATGAAGAAGTTTGGTTAGTTATGACCTTTGATACATTGACCATACTCTGAATGAAAAATAAATAAACAATCTGTGAGCTATTAGTATTATTTCGGCTATTTAAAATTGTGCTCTATTTCCTACGTGTCAAGGTATGACTTGTGCTTTGTTCGAAGATTTTACTGGATTTCGTCTTTGTTCGAATGTATGTAGCGTTTTGTATTGCGAATAGTTTATTTTACTCATTATAAATATTTTTAGACAATCATTTGAAAGAAATACATCGAAATAACTTTAGGTTACAGTCGAAAAAGTTTGTTTCTATTTATAGAGATTCGGAAGCGAGGGTTAAGGGGTTAAGGATAGTTGAACGTGACAACGTCATACGTTGTCACGTTCATCAGTAAACCGACTTTACAGACAACCGATTTTTTTTTTTTGACACTTGACAGCAAAGACATAATATTATTTAAATTATTATTATTGTTATTTTAAATGTAATTGACTAAATGACAGAATTTATCTTAATAAGCCAAGTGATAATTTTGTTAAATTATAATAATCGAATGACTAATAATTAAATGACTTAGTATATTGTATTAAAAAATGGACAAATTAGTAATTAATCTATACATATAATAAAACTGTAGAATAGAAGATTCTGTACATTAAGGCCGCCGTCTCGCTTTGCGAAACTACTTTTTCAACCGTTTCAGACGGTGCTCCCCCCGGCCCCCGCATAAATACGTTGTAGATAACGATTGAAAGTTGCTCTACTTAATTAAATGTATATACAAGTTTTTATTTTTACATAATATCCGTTTACTTTTTTGTGATTATTCTTTTTATATTTCGTAATAACAAATATTGTAATTTTTAACCGTCTTCAAAAAAAGGTTGATAATGGTTTGCAGTTCTATTGCAGTCGTGTCAACTGCATTCAAACTGCACTTGAACTGCAATTTGCGGTTGGATTGCAGTTCGTCTGTATAGACCCTAACTCCAAAGGGTCTATACAGACGGACCGCATTTCAACTACAATCCAACCGCAAATTGTAGTTCAAGTGCAGTTTGAATGCAGTTGACACAACTGCAATAGAACTACAAACCAAACGCGCAGTCGGATTTCAGTTCAGTTGCAGTTGGCGTGCAGTCGTGTGAACTGTTTGGTTTGCAGTTCTATAGCAGTCGTGTCAACTGCATTCAAACTGCACTTGAATTGCAATTTGCGGTTGGATTGCAGTTGACATGCGGTCCGTCTGTATATACCCTTTGGAGTTAGGGTCTATACAGACGTTCGTCTGTATAGACCCTAACTCCAACTTGAACTGCAATTTGCGGTTGGATTGCAGTTCTGCAATCCAACCGCAAATTGCAGTTCAAGTGCAGTTTGAATGCAGTTTATAATGGTTTTCAGTTCTATTGCAGTCGTGTCAACTGCATTCAAACTGCACTTGAACTGCAATTTGCGGTTGGATTGCAGTTCGTCTGTAAAGACCCAAAGCGTTGACGCACACATGTTCTAACACAGCGTAAGGGTCTATACAGACGGACCGCATATCAACTGCAATTCAACCGCAAATTGCAGTTCAAGTGTAGTTTGAACGCAGTTGACACGACTGCAATAGAACTTCAAACCAAACGCGCAGTCGGATTGGAGTTCAGTTGCAGTTGGCGTGCAGTAGTGTGAACTGTTTGGTTTTCAGTTCTATTGCAGTCGTATCAACTACATTCAAACTGCACTTGAACTGCAATTTGCAGTTGGATTGCAGTTGAAATGCGGTCCATCTGTATAGACCCTTACATCTGAGAATTTTAAATACACTCACTTACGCGCGCGTTCCGCAACGCAAGGTAATTTTGGCCACGTAAATTACGCCGGCGTAATTCAGCCTAGTGTGTTTAGACCCTATGATGGTTATCTGGGTAAGCGTAGGGCTTCAATGATGAAGATAAAATAGTTACTAAAAATTAAACAAAAGAATAACTGTAAACACAAATATTTTTAATTATTATTAGTTTTAAAAGAACATTCTTATGATATGGTTGCAACCTTGGGCAATTTCCTATGAAATCGGTCTACAAATAATGCATAGGAATTCCAATACAGAGAAACACCTACTAAGAAAATGATAACTTACGTTTCGCACATTCGCAAGAGTTAACTGATTCCCGCATTGAACTTAATTTTTCGGGTGGGGATAATTGCGTAAAGGTGAGCTTTTCTGGGAAATCCAAAAGAAAACAACAGAGATTTTTACCATGCCATAATATCATTTACTGGAGGGCAAGTATTGCTAATATTTGACATCGGTAGACGATCATAAGACGTAGTGGAGCTGAAAAAAATAAAGGTCACATAAATTAATAACTGTCAATTCCAACATAATATTTTGATAAATTCTAAAATACAGGCGCTTTTCAAATGTTGAGAAGTATTTGAGTAAAAAATAGAGCCTTTCTAAATATCTAGTAATATTAATGCTTAAATAAATAAATGAATAATCAACATACCTTTTCAGTCTGTTCCTTTTCATCACTTCAACTTTCGCCTTATTTTTCTTTTTACTGACACAAGGATATTTTTTCTTTTTTCTGTCCATCTTCTTCCGTTTATTTCTTTTGATAATAAATTGAAATTTACAAAATGTAAGAGTCAAATTAATTAATATAATACACTAATACTAAAACACACTACAAGCAGAACGTAAACAAAATTATATTCACCAAATATAAAAGTCAATTAATCTAATACACTAAAACTAGAATAAAATATATCATATACAAGTAAATGAAAATAAATTCCAGTAGAGCAACGTTCAATACAAACTACGCTCAGTCCATAAGAGCTGCGCGAAGGAAAGAGAGTAACTGTGCGAGCGAGAGGTCAAATAACGTTGAAACACAGAGCACACGTCCGAGCGCCGAGGAAGCCTCAGCGGAACTGCGAAAATTACAGGCGTATTCTTGTTCATAAATTGCATTTATGTTATATTGTTAAAAATACTTAAATTTTTATTTCTTTCTTATATTATATATTTTAATTGATTCAAAAATAGTTTATTTACATATGGTTTTAAGTGCGACCTTGTTACACTTTTACTTGTAATAGAAAACAAGTTTACATTCAGCAGTAAAATTCATGAAATTGCAACTTTATTGACCCGCCAAATAAGAAAATAATAACATTTTTTTTAAAAAATGGCTAGATAAGATTATTCTCGATAGTATGGCAATAAATGTTATCTGAATACTTTTCTTATTTTTATTATAGTCTTTAAGTAGCAAGGGCTTCAATAAGATCTTTCGCGCGTGTCACCTAATCATAGGCATGTTTAGCGCCTAATAAATGTATTAATTTAAACACCAAAATTAAATTAAAATCGTTTATAGGTAATCTCAAATCATACACTTTAAAGAAAAGCTAAATGTGTTTCACTTATTGCTTTTATAATAACTAAAAAACAACATTTTGTTTGCCGTAAATATTGCGAAAACACATTTTTTACGAGACTGGGCCCTTAAAGATATTCAAAAAATAATAAGCGGAGGGTGTCACTACATCGCTATAGAAGCCAAAAATGTGGTCAGCTTTTTTGTCTGTCTGTCTGTCTGTCTGTATGTTTGTTCCACTATCACACGAAAACTACTGATCCGATTTGAATGCGGTTTTCGCAGATATATTTGTCTTCTTCCAACTTAACATCTGGTGTATAAAATAATTTCCCCCCACCCCTCTAAAGGGACGAAAGAGGGGGTCAGATTTTGTATAAGACTTTTGCTTTAACACGAAAACTACTGATCCGATTTGAATGCGGTTTTCGCAGATATATTTGTCTTCTTCCAACTTAACATGTGGTGTATAAAAAAAATCCTACCACCCCTCTAAAGGGACGAAAGAGGGGGTCAGATTTTGTATAAGACTTTTGCTTTAACTCGAAAACTTCTGATCTGATTTGAATGCGGTTTTCGCAGATATATTTGTCTTCTTCCAACTTAACATGTGGTGTATAAAAAAATTTCCCCCCACCCCTCTAAAGGGACGAAAGAGGGGGACAGATTTTGTATTTAAAGACTTGCTTTAACACGAAAACTACTGATCCGATTTGCATACGGTTTTCGCAGATATATTTGCCTTCTTCCAACTCCCCCCCTCCCCCCCCCCCCCCACCCCACCAAAGAGGGGGTCAGATTTTTAATCAAACTTTTTTTTTAATGGACTGTTTTTCCCACTTACCATCTGGTGTATAAAATTTTTCCCCCCTCCCCTCTTAGGGGACAAAAGAGGGGGTAAGATTTTGTATCAACTACCGGGACAGCTAGTATTTAAGTAAATTGTCTAAATGACTAAGTACAATAATTTTAAGGAAGTAGAGTGTTTATTTTAATTTAATTGTATTATTTGATTGGTTAAAATGATTAAATCTAAACTATAAATTTTGGTAGTAAGTCCTAAATATGTAGTAAATTATATTATTTTCTTTTTAAGATTATGTTACCAGTAGGGACATAAGATATAACATTTCCACACCTCATTGAGGTTGAAATTGTAAAACCCATAGACCTAAGAACATCGTTGTAATCAATTTCTTGGAAATAAAGGATATGAATATGAATATTAATTTACTAGCGACCCGCCCCGGCTTCGCACGGGTATAAAATATAATATAGCCACCGAAAAAATAATTAAAATCTATTTAGCAGTTTTGATTTATATTCATTATTACTACCCGTGGCCCGCATTGTCGGTACCGCCGCAAAAGCTACGTCTCGCAATTTTTAAATACAGTTCGACAAGGCTTTATATGAACGTGGCGAGAAAAGGAACTATACGCTTCTATCATACATAAACGTTGCAAAAACGTCATTTTTGACATGTGTTTGACAGTTCTCCTTTACCAGTAGCGCTCCCGTCAATGTCACCCACGTTCATTTAAAGGCTTGTCGAGCTGTAGGTACCTATGTAATATTATCTTCGAAAATATTTATTTAAATCATATGCTGTAAAGTGCCATATAGATTTATATTAAATCAACAATTTATTTAAAGTGTTTAGTTGAATAAGGATTAATGCCGTATTGGTTAAAATCGCTTCGAAAATTACCCATTATTTGTCGTTAAAAGAAAATGACAAAAAATTGTTATTGTGGGATGTCCATAAGAGATAGACATAATATTATACCATCGCGGAGTTTTCTGTAGACCTTTTCAATGTGTATAATACTTGGTACATTATTTTGATAAATCTCGTAGGGTTCAGCCTGCGTTTGCAAATTGGTTTGCAATGTAAGCTATAACAATAACAGTATTTCTCCACTATTTAATTAATGTTAGTATACTTATTATTTCTAAACCTTCCTTTTGAATCATTCTATCTATTAAAGAAAACCGCATCAAAATCAGTGGCGTAGTTTTAAAGATTAAAGGAAACAAAGGGACATGAGAAAAAAAAGCGACTTTGTTTTATAATAATACTAGCGACCCGCCCCGGCGTCGCACGGGTATAAAATATATAGCCACTGAAAAAATGATTAAAATCGATAGCCTATGATCCTTCACGTGGTCTACTTCTTATTTGTGCCAAATAACATAAAAATTGCTCCAGTAGTTCGCGAGATAAGCCCTTTCAAATAATTTCCCCCGTTTTTCCACATTTTCCTATAAGTCTTAGCGTGATAAAATATAGCCTATAGCCTCTCTCAATAAATGTGCTATCTAACACTGAAATAATTTTTCAAATCGGACTAGTAGTTCCAGAGATTAGCGCGTTTAAGTTAGCCCTTTCAAATAATTTTCCCCGTTTTTTCCACATTTTCCTCTATTTCTTCGCTCCTATTAGTCTTAGCGTGATAAAATATAGCCTATAGCCTTCCTCGATAAATGGGCTATCTAACACTGAAAGAATCATCAAAATCCGTTGCGTAGTTTTAAAGATTAGAGGGAACAAAGGGACATGAGGGAAAAAAAAGCGACTTTGTTTTATAATAAGTAAGTATAGATATAGATGTAGTGATAATCCGCTTGCTAGTTGCTAGTAAGATTCTAATCTGTGTATGTACATAGTACATACACATATTGGAGTCCTATGCAAGTATTTTCAGGGTGCCATGGGGCTCGACGCGTTTGCGAGTGGCAAGTGGCAAAGCTTGCAACGTCGGCAAGGCCCAAGAAGGGCAAACGCGCCGAGCCCCGTAAGGCTCCCTGAAAATACTTGCATAGGACTTCAATCTGTATTTGTATGGAAATAAGGAGCAAAATCGTGTGAATAAAAAAATACTTTAACTGATTCAGTGCGGATGACACGGCAGCCGTGTCATATAAGCCCTGTTCGTTTGCTTTTTCAACTGTAGTGCGCGGCTTTTTTGTGTGTCAAAAGAGTGTCACATTCTAAAATACCGATCAATTGCTGTCAGATTTTAGAAAATCTGACAGGTATTTTAATTGAGATAATATATACTAGGAGAGAGCCATAGACTTATAATATATACTGTCGTGTAGACCACCTGACAACCCGAAAATGCGTGACGATTTTTGATCTGTCAATGTGTGCGTGTACTAGTGATGTATATTTTACTATCAATAGTATTGTCCGTTCAAGTTATTTTACCTGTGTTTCTATGAGAAATAAATAATATGCAACTTTGAAATATTTTGTAATTCAAATTAGGTAGTTATCATATATTTTACTAGCTGTTGCCCGCGACTTCGTCCGCGTTAACATAGTATAATAATAAAGATGGATAGTTTTCCCCTTTTTGTGGTTCCTTATACAAAGGGTAAAAACGGGACCCTATTTAAGTAAACGTCAAACGCAAATT
Source organism: Polyommatus iphigenia (assembly GCA_963422495.1). Classification (NCBI taxonomy): domain Eukaryota; kingdom Metazoa; phylum Arthropoda; class Insecta; order Lepidoptera; family Lycaenidae; genus Polyommatus; species Polyommatus iphigenia. The sequence goes on from OY730190.1 coordinate 4,053,491, forward strand.
TCAATAAACTTTCATGTTTCTAACTCAAGAAATGACGGACTTTCATTAAAAATTTCTACCCCAATTTCACTCCCTTGGGGGTAGAATTACCAGAAACGCTTAAATACGTATCCATTCATTTTTAATCAGTAGCACAAAAATAAAGTTTCATGTTTCTAACTCAAGAAATGACGGACTTTCATCCAAAGTTTCAACCCCAATTTCACCCCCTTGGGGGTAGAATTTCCAAAAACGCTTAAATACGTATCCATTCATTTTTAATCAGCAGTCCAAAAATAATCTTTCATGTTTCTAACTTAAGAAATGACGTACTTTCATTTAAACTTTCAACCCCTATTTCACCCCCTTGGGGGTAGAATATCCAATTATCGTATCCAATTATTTTTAATCAGTAGCCGAAACATAAAGTTTCATGTTTCTAACTCAAGAAATGACGGACTTTAATTCAAAATTTCAACCCCTATTTCACCCCCTTCGGGGTAAAATTTTCAAAATTTACTTACTTATTATTCAGGTAAAAGCTATCTGACAAATCAGCCCTTACATTAATAGAAATGCAAATATAAAGTTGAAAGTAAACGACAAACATACTATATTATTTATTCTTAAATTAAATACATATCATAATACCCTTACACCCCCATTACATTTTTAGATTAGTTTTATATTCTTGTTTAATACCGATAGGCATATCGATAAATTTGATTCAAGCCCTAGCGTATATGTAAACAATTTTGATGAAAATTTTTTCTTCAAAAATTGTGTGATTTAAGAACAATAGTACCTTTAGTTATGCAAAATATGAAAGTAAAGGGGAGGATTAACAATATTTTATTTGAAATAGAGAACTAAAGACAGAATATAGCGAAAATAAACACATCGTAGCAATTAGGACATGAAGATTAATTACCTTTGAAATGTATATTTTTCAGGATTACTCCTATGATTTACACTGTAATCACTCACAGTACAAGTTACCATTGTTATATGTAATAGTATTTGTCGAAAATGATAAAGGATTTAAACAATAAATTGCAAATACCGAAAGGGCATAAAAACGATTGACGACTTTTGGCCGACCTGTCAAATGAAAGTGGTTACAGTTTTCATGAGACTGCCTCTCTCTTTTATCTTGTTATAATTCCATAAACGATTTTCTTTTCTCTCGCATTCTTTGTTGGTCTTTTGCATCTTAAGTTTATGCTTATATCGGTGTATAAGCGTCAAAAGCGTGTAATGTTATGCCCTACTTACTCGGACATAACAAAGGAGTTGGTCTGCATATTTCATGTAATAAAAGTGTTAATAAAGGTTTTAGTGAAAATTTTATGCTAGATATTGTTGAGTTTTGTGGTTCCGCTAAATAATAAACCATAAGAATGGCCAAACAATGCCTCAAACACGTGGATTTAGCATTAAATACGTAAGTATTGAACAACGTTTTTTGGGCTTTTCAATTGGTATTTTAGTAAGCTAAAAAGATAATTTATTAGTTTAATAATCCCTTATTTGTGCTATATAAGACATTAGTGCTAAAAATGTCAGACCAATTAATAATTTGGCTACAAACATTGGATAGCGTTTTACGTGTGTTTACGGATTCTCATTACTTGAACTATAGTTTATCGATATTATGAACTAAATGACTTTCTTTTCTGGATTATAATGTGCTTCAAAATGATCGACAAATAGAAATATTCAAGAAAATACACGCACACTACTTGTATGAAAATAAGCACAAATTGGCCACGCGATGACGGGTTAAGATTACATCTATCATGTAAAATTCTTTTTTGAAGGAAATAAAGATTTGTTTGTTTGTTTGTAAATGTCATAGTCTGTCAAGAAAGTGAAGAAATTAAAAAGTGGCAACATCGTAGTGTCATCCCTTTCAAATCAATCTAAGAAAAAAGGGATGACACTACAATGTTGCTACTTTTTAATTTTCTTGAGGGACTATATAAAAATGCAATAACTCGATTAAACGGTTGAACCGATGTGGCTAATTTTAGTCTTAAAATATTCCTGGAAGTCCAGGGAAGGTTTCATAAGTGACACGAAGTTCACCGGCCACCGGGACATCAGCTAGTCACTAGTATTACACATTTTTATGAATTTATAACACCTGTTATTTAAGTACCCTCTCCCTGAAAGGTGCAGAGCTACTTTGATGACCAGTCAGAGCTGAGAGAAGCTCACTCCTGTTTTATTAAGGAACTACTTATTTAAAAAATACAAAAAATAAAAAAATAAAAAACAGGGTTTTATAATTAATAATTTCTTTATAATTAATAAAAAATCCAATTAATAATATTCTACAATGAAGCCGGAAACAGAATCATCGCCACTTTCTAGGTCCATGTAGGTAGTTACAGCAGTGGTGTCACAGTGAAGAGGCACTTTCATCTTCAATAATCAGCTCTTCAATATCCTAATAAAGGGTTATTCCCCACTCCTTGTATTTATTTTCAGTGTTTTTTTTTCAAAATGATAGCATAAATTCTCCGTCATTTCGGTTATTTCATTAAACGCTTTTTCTGCTTCCTGTAAACATACTTCATTATAATATTATATAACGCTGCATCAAAGTGTTAAAGGAGTTAAGCACATACACTGTGACACGAGAATTTTATATACATCTAAGATACATAAATATTAATTACGCAAATCACCTAAGTCAAAGTATCAATCATTGTTAGGCGCGTTATATCATAGATTTCTTTGACAGTTCATTGTTTACGTAAACATAAGGTTTATGTAAAATTGTTGTTTTAATATACCACATAATACCTACTCAGGCTACTTAAAATTGCATTAGACAATAAAATTAACAAACAGAATTTATAAAACAAACGCTTAATTACCTGCTACTATGGCGATTGAACGATCAGAATCGGAAATGTGGACGCGAGAATTTCAGTGATATTTTCGCGTTTTACTATTTTTCTTCAATGAAAATCTTCAAATTTTCAGCACTCTGACACGTCTTTCACTTTAATCGTTAATATTCACCACAGTAACATGTAGTTTTCACATTGTAAAACTAAATTTAAGCAAATTGAAAATGTTTGTTTTGTTAATTTTATGTCATAGAGTATTGATACAACAAAGGGTTAAATGTCAAAAGAGTGTTGCTATTGCTAAAAAAAAAAGTTTCGCCTCCTAGACATTCTTGACACACTATAGTTAGGGTCTAATCACACAGAACACTTATTCAGCTCTGTTCAGCTTTAATACGATACACTTTAGCACTACTTTGATAATATTAGAAATGAAATTAGAAAATACAATACAACAAAGTTTTTGTTAGAAGCTCATCTTCAGTTTTGTTTTTAGTTTTTCGTACTTAGTGCTAACTGGTAAAAATAAATGGATTATAGATAGGTACTGGCGTATTGCTACTTCACGTTATCTACGTATGAAATCGTTGTTAATTTATTACGCCTATCTAAATTACGGGAAGGAAGTCTGTAATCTTTAATACAAATATATAGCGTTTGTATTATTCAATTTAATATTTTTGTCCTAATGGTCGACATTATCTGAATCTGGAAACATTTCATCGATAATAGAAAAGACAGTTGTACATCACTAGTATTAGTTCCAAATACTCCCACTACTGCTATCAGCGCCAATATGGCAAATTTCAAACTTAATTTTTACGTCAAATTTAGTTCCTACCCCGAATAATGGGGGAGCTGATTCGGCTTCAAATAAGCACAAAAAATAGCTGTCATTTCAAAGGGTATCATTAGTCCAGCGTACTTGTATAATGGAGGTCAGTGTACCTACTGCATTATCTTTATAAAGTTCAATTATGTTACTTAAAAGTTGAAACTTCTTTAACTTTAGCAGTCGACATGGCGCATTCGTGATTCGTACCAAAATAAACACGAAAAAAACATAAGTGCCACATCATTGAGGTAGCACTCGTACTTCTTCACAGCTCACACAGTGAGGTGCAAACGTAGCGTCACTCAGGGGCCCTGAGTCAGGGCCCCCGAGACGATCAAACGGTTTGACTCAAACACGTAAATTTTGGTTTGACTCAAACCATTTTGATCGTTTACAAAGCTAGTTTGAACGGTTTGTCAAACATTTACGTGTTTGAAGCTCGTTTGACGAAATTTCATATTTTTGTTGTGTTTGACGCGCTGTTTGATCGTGTTCCGATGCGTTTGAACAAACTTTGTACCATTCTTTGGAGTACATTATTTTTAACCGACTAAAAAATAGGAGGTTATCAATTCGATGCGTATGTAATATGTACTTTTGTTATATATGTATGTTTTTATGCTTGTGTTCACATAGTATCTCCGGAACTACAAGTCCGATTTAAATATTTTTTGTTGTACTAGGTATTGTTTAACTTGGGAGACTTCTGCAAGTTTCATCAAAATAGGTTTAGTAGTTTTTGAGATAGGGAATTTTAATTCTCAATTTCGTACAATTTTTAAGTCGGTTTAATCTTTTAAAAAATACAATTTATTCGTCACAAGACGTGTACTCGACGTGTCGTTTGACAAACCGTTCAAACCATAAAGTTAATATACCTATCGGAATAGAGAAACAAAGGCCTGAGTAAGCGAGATGTCACTATCAGTAACACTGCGTGGTAGAAAGAGAAGCGTGATTTGAGGTTGCATAGCTTTTTTTCATCTGTTTAACAGTCTGTCTGCCCCTGAGCCGATCGTTGTCAATTTGGGCTCTCAGAAAAATTGTGATTTTAAGTTAAATAATGAATAATTTTTAGAAATACTGCTCTAGAAACATGGTTAAATGTTTGTGGAATGATTGTGGATCCACACATCGAAAAAACCCGGACAAATATTAATTTCACAGGTGAATTATTCTACATCGACAGGACCTAGTTTTAAGTTTATTTTTGCCAATTCCCTATGAGTTATTGGTATTGATTTTCATAATTCACTTCTTTAAATATTTATTCATATGGAAAACATAACTTGACTAGCCATGGTGCACAATTTAAGGATATTTTGTGTAAACAATTTTCATATATTTTACACTAGGGCTGCATCAAGTTACCGATAAGTAGTATCGATATGAAAATATTTTTTAGTTAAGTATACTAATTATCTACGAATGTTGAAATGATAACATACTCATCCGTAGTTTATAAGTATTTTGAGTATATTAATATACTATCATACATAATTTATCGTTTTTAAGGGTCCGCACCCAAAGGGTAAAACGTCCTAGTAGTCGGGTCCCGCTCTACTACTAAGACTTCGTTGCCTGTCCGTCTGTCCATCCGTCCGTCCGTCTGTCTGTCTCCAGGCTGTATAACAAGAACCGCTATAGTAATAGACTTCTGAAATTTCCACAGATGTAATGTCATTCTACATCCAATATGGCTGCTCATCCAAGATAGGGGAATAGTTTTAAAAAGCACTTCTGCAAGATGAGCATCAAATAAAAGGGCTCATTGAGAGTGAATTGAAAATTAATAGGGTCTAGTGAAGTTGTGTCGTGTCGTGTACTGATGTGACGTGACGTGACGTAACCTGTCGTGTCGAATCGTGTCATGACATGTCGTGTCGTATCGTGCCGGGTATTAGAAAATGCCCGGTTGAAACCGGTCACCCTTCATGCGCGAGTCCGACTCACACTTGGCCAATTTTTCAGATTTCCTGCTGACCTGGATACCAGAAATTCATGGCTTAAAATAATTAACCGTCCAAACTGGACTCCGAAGAAAAATTCATGCATACTTAATTATGCAGCAAGCATTTTGAAGAAAAGTCATATTTTACTTCAAAATTACAATTTTTATTATACCTATCTATGCAGTTTTATTTTATCCCATTCTGTTTTTACAATCTTACAATTATTATTCCATGATCGATATTTTGTCGAATTACAAGATGTTTGTACATCACTGACACGCATACGTAAACATAATTGTATACACAGATGTAAATCAAATTTTGGTTAAGCTTGACAGCTCGGGATTGTTTCTCTATTCCCAAAGGTATATATGCCTCTATGGTTCAAACCGACATCAAACGGTTGCATCAAACACGTAAGGTTTGAATCAAACCGTTTGATCGTCTCGGGGGCTCTTAAAGTCTAAACCATTAAACCTTATTCCACCTTTCTAAATAGCTTCCTAATTAGGATGCTAAATGATTTAGTCAGTCAGAAGCCACACTTTTTCCGATTTAGTAGACTAATTAGGATCCTAACTTCCTGTTATTTCACTTGACTAAATTTAGTTACTGGATACTGAATAGTGAATCATTTAGACGTCTAAATTTAGTAAGGTGGAATAAGCGCTTAAGTCCTACCCTACCCAACACTAGAACCTAGAAGGAAAAGAAGTTTGTAAACAATGGAGCTGCATAATTTAATTTACAAATTATAAAATTTGACTAGTTTTATTTGAAAAGAAATATGCAAGTTCTGTGTTATACTGTATCACAACTGTATGTTTAATACAAACAAGTATGAGTGTAAATCTTGATCATTTAGGGGAGTTAGTAAAAACTTTATCTCATGAAGAGATAAATGAAGTCACAAAATCTTCATTATCCTCTCTATTCAAGTGTGATGCATTACTATCAGATTTGCCTTCAGATATAACATATGAAGAAATTACTAACTTGGTAATAAGATTTATAGTATTTAAAATTGCATGTTGTGTAAACAATTCCTCTGTCTTTTGCCCAACATTACTTACCAGCTATAGTTTGTAAAGTCGCTATGTGTTATTTTAACTTCTTGTAAGTAATTCATGCATTTTTTCAGACTGCAGTTGAGCATGGACAATCAATAACAATTATTGTGGCAAGGGAAGATGAAGTTCCACTGAAAGTTATTGTAAGTCCATACCTACTAATGTCATATAAAATAAACTTTACTAGATGTCCCGCTACAAAGTTTTTACAGACTTTTTGGCAACCATATTATGATTATACTTTATTAATGCTTCAACTCACAAGCGGTTCGACCATTCGACCACTACAACAATAGCTTTCCAAGAATCCACGATTAAAAGTTGAAAAAGTCTTCATTCCAAATATTCTAAATTGATAGTCAGGGAGCCCTAGAACAATTTTTTTTATTACTAACAAGCTAATTTTTTGTGAGTAGCTTTATTTTGATAAGACAAATAACTTTCTTATCTGCAAAAAATCTTGAAAGTGGTAGCTAACAGAGATAGAAAGGATTTCATATTTTGATTTGATGGGCCTAAAATATGGATTGTTCTATTTGTAGGACAATGTTACTCTTAAATTATATAACTATTAACCTACCAATATACAAAAAAATCTGCTGGTTAGGGTTCCGTTTCAAGGTACTGTAGTCAACCAAGACCTATGTCTGTGGGTCCCTCACTATGATAGTTGTATGTAAAAGAAATTTCACACTTGTTAATTAAGATTCATAAAATATAAATAAACCTTGGTTACCAACATCTGTTTGTAATTTTAGGTACCGCAAAAGGCTACTGTTAAAGATTTGAAAAAATCTGTAGCAAGAAGTTTTGAAAATTATCAAAAGAGAACTGGAAGTAAAGTCAAAATATCTTGGAAATACTTATGGAAGACATATAATTTGTGCTATGATAGTTTATTGCTAGATAATGATAATAGCAGCATTGATGATTATGGCGTAGGCAACAAAGTAACATTAACCTTTAAAAAGAAAAGGAATATGAAGAAAGCCATGTAAATTTTAAATAAACTTTATTTGTTTCTTAAGCTTAATAACTAAATTCAATATTACATGCTGTAATGTAGTTACATTTAAAAAAATTATGGTCAATTCATAATTAGAATTTTTAACATAATATAATATTTTTGTTACCATAATACACAATGTAAATAAAATTTAGAAAAGAAAAATAAAGCTACTTCTTTTTATATGATTAAATGAATATCATCGTACATAATTTTTTGTAACTACAGCTGCTCAAAGTCTGGCTGAGGTGGTGGTTCTTGGGGAAGGGGCTCAAAGTCACTGAGGCTGTACTGGGGGTCTTCGTGTCTCGGGGTCGCTAGTGGCCTATCGTAGGTGTCTTTCAAAAGTTCCTGATCATGCTGAAACAAGTAATGGATAAAGTTTGTTGACCTAGAATACGTATTGTAATACATATACATATTGTTTTAAACAGTTCCAGGTGTATTGTTGCTAAGCATCAGCTGTTACAAATTATAATGCACCATTATATTTTTGATTTGTGCTCTAGCCTAGTGTTTCTTCCTAGTAAAACACACTTCAGGGGATAAGCATCATCTCTTGGAGCTCGCTCACAGAGTAATGACAGTATATCTGGGCGCTGCGGGCACGGGAGTGCCCCCGTCAAGATGAGTTTTGTTTAAATGCATGGTATTTAAAGAGCATCTTCATCACTACATAAGTACATATTATAAATCAAAGTCGCCTTTTTTCACTCATGTCCCTTTGTTCCCTCTAATCTTTAAAACTACGCAACGGATTTTGATGCGGTTTTCTTTAATAGATTCAAGAGGAAGGTTTATAACTTATAAGTATAATAACATTCACTAAATAGTGGAGAAATACTGTTATTAATTATTATTGGGGTTTCTAATGTGATGTCGTAAATAATTACATTTTATTTCGCTTACATTGCGAACGCAGGCTGGTTCAGCCTGCATTTATCAAATAATGTACCAAGTATTGTACACATTGAAAAGGTCTACATAAAACTCCGCGATGGTATATTATGTCTATTGTCTATCTCTTATGGATATCCCACAATAACAGTTTTTAACCCCCGACAAAAAAGAGGGGTGTTATAAGTTTGACGTGTCTGTCTGTCTATTTGTCTGTGTGTGTATCTGTCCGTGGCATCGTAGCATCCAAACGGGTGGACCGATTTTGATCTAGTTTTTTTTAAAGTATTATACACATTGAAAAGGTCTACAGAAAACTCCGCGATGGTATAATATTATGTCCATCTCTTATGGACATCCCACAATAACAGTTTTTTGTCATTTTCTTTTAACGACAAATAATGGGTAATTTTCGAAGTGATTTTAACCAATACGTCATTAATCCTTATTAAATTAAACACTTCAAATACATTGTTGATTTAATATCTATACATATAATAAAACTGTAGAAATGAAGATTCTGTACATTAAAGATATTCAAAAAATAATAAGCGGAGTGACACATCGCTATAGAAGCCAAAAATGTGGTCAGCTTTTTTGTCTGTCTGTCTGTCTGTCTGTCTGTCTGTATGTTTGTTCCACTATCACACGAAAACTACTGATCCGATTTGAATGCGGTTTTCGCAGATATATTTGTCTTCTTCCAACTTAACATCTGGTGTATAAAATAATTTCCCCCCACCCCTCTAAAGGGACAAAAGAGGGGTCAGATTTTGTATAAGACTTGCTTTAACACGAAAACTACTGATCCGATTTGAGTGCGGTTTTCGCAGATATATTTGTCTTCTTCCAACTTAACATCTGGTGTATAAAAAAATTTCCCCCCACCCCTCTAAAGGGACGAAAGAGGGGGTCAGATTTTGTATAAGACTTTTGCTTTAACACGAAAACTACTGATCTGATTTGCATACGGTTTTCGCAGATATATTTGCCTTCTTCCAACTCAACATCTGGTGTATAAAAATGAGACCAGTGAGACCATGAGAGAGAGAATAGAAAATGAGAACCCACCAAAGAGAGAGTCAGATTTTGTATTAAGTAAACTTTTTTCTTTAATGGACTTACTTTATATTATTAACTGTTTTTCCAACGTAACATCTGGTGCTACATAACATTTTTTCCCCACACAACAAAATCTTACCCCCTCTTTTGTCCCCTAAGAGAGGGGACAAAAGAGGGGGTAAGATTTTGTATGCTGATGAAGTAGAAATACTTTAAATGGCCAAACAACGTTTGCCGGGACAGCTAGTACTTAATAGATCTATATGGCCCTTTACGGCATATGATTTAAATGAATATTTTCGATGATATTACAGATTTAAAACTTGCAAGACGTAGCTTTTGCGGCGGTACAGACAAATGCGGGCCGCGGGTAGTAATAATGAATATAAATCAAAACTGCTGAATCGATTTTAATGCCGCGCGAATCCCGGGCGGGTCGCTAATTTAAGATACAGAAAATAAACAAGACAGGGTTTCAAGTATCTAAAAATATGAAGAAGGTAAAACGAAATAAAATATTTACCTGATCAGTCTGCAGCACTGAGGGTGGAGCTAAATCATCAAGTGATAGCTGGGTGTTTATTACCGATGGCGGAGCATAATCTGACATCACTGGTAGGTTCTCCACAGGCTAGAACAAAAAGTTTTAAGTTAGGCAAACTTGACTTTTTAATTGCAAGATTATTTGAGTAAATTATTATAATATTATAGTTATACCGTATCTGTTGTTTCCTCAATAGCCTTAGTTTCAGGGTTTTTCTTGACAAGATTGTCTTGTGCAAGTTCTTCTGACGTGTATGCAGTGGAGTGGCCAGAAAACAGAAGATGTGTTAGCATGTCAGTACCTGAAATGAAAAAGTAAAACAAACTTTACAAACTATCTACTAATACAAACTGCAAACAATATTGTATAACACAACTTTTAGAGCGTTTTCCTATAGGAAATGTTACACAAAGCCAAAAAACCGACATGTTGCACACATTATATCAGAATATTGACAGAAATGTCTTCAACCGTCGATCAAAACTTTTTACTTGTTTACTGTTTGTACTGGTGCTGCCGTCTAGATTCTAGGTAGATAACTGCAATGTTTTCAATATTGCAGTGATATACGATATATCCTATTAGGGGGCGTCCACAAATTACGTGAGGTGTTTAGGGGGTTGAGTCAAATCTCATCTAATCTCACGTTGGGGAGAGGGGGGCCCCCTCGGCAGGCCATCTCGGCAAATCTCACGTAATTTTTTTCTCAACAAAATAATACTATTTTGGTCCATTTCATCCAGATTATACGTATGCATAAGATTTCATTGTAAGCCTGATCGTTATACGATTAAGATCATTCACAAATTTGTTCGAAAGAAAATCTATAGACTGTCTAACCAAACGTTTACGTAAGAAACCCACATTTTGAAAAATCTCACGTGAGATTTGTGGGGGGAGGGGGGGGGGTCAAAAAATTCAAAAAAACATCTCATGTAATTTGTGGACGCCCCCTTATGAGGAGCGACATATTATGTCCGCATACAATATACATGGTTCTAGCGTAAATATGTATGTAACAGACAGACAGAATAACTTCTATAAAGGTGGGTTTACACCAAAAGAACATAGAGCAAGAACAGCACAAGAACATTCTTTCGTATTCGTTTAGTGTAAACTATAATTCGTTACAACATACTTTAGATCGTTTACACCAATCGAATCAACAAGAACATCAAGAATAAGAATTTTTGCTCTATAGATGAGAATCATATAGCTCCGTTTAGACCAAACGAGCGAATGCTCATTGCTCATTCGTCAACGATAAGTAGTTAATTTATTTTATAGTCATCAAAGGTTGGATCCCATAAACATCTTTTGTTATGGTATAATTCTATCATTTGTAAACATTTTTCATTACTCCAATCCATATTTACGAAATAACCTTTGATAAACTACCTAAAACCAGCCGCCAAAAAGTAAAAATATCAAGAACACTAGAATCCCTTTGAAGAGACCGCCTCGAAGAGCGAGCACGTCCGAACACGAAAGAACGCTCTAGGCAATTGCTCGAGCGCTCTTGCGTCGTTTACACCAAACGAGCGAGATTCTTAGAGCATTCTACCTATTTACCGCCGAACACGTGGCGAACACACTTCAACAACGAAAGAATGCTCGTTGTTAGTTTACATCAAAATAGCTTTACTAGAATGAGCATTCGCTCGTTTGGTCTGAACGGAGCTTTAGTAGCTTACCAATGGCCGTGTTGTGTCCGCACACGCAGTACAGCATAGTGGGGGCGGGGCGGGGTGCGTCCTCTAATCCGTGCACGCCGGGGCAGAACGCGCTGTGACACAGCATGCCACGGTAGCACGATGTCACGTACGGACACTTTGTGCACGTCGTCACACCCCTGTATAGACAAACGGTTAACGGATAATATTTAAAAACAAATTTAGCACCATTATAACTTCTTCTTTTTTTATTAACGGCAAACCACCGCTTTTTGCAACATTTCGCTTCGTTAGCAGTTAGCACACCAACGTGACTTCGCGAAGCGCCAAAAAGCGGATGACAGATCTACTGTCACACACATCAAACTGCTAATGCGATTTGCGGCGTTATTCGTTTTTATTCAAATTACTGAACTATTGTTTTATAAAAAAAAATCTTAGGCTAGATTTATATGCGAACGCGCGTTTTCGCCGCTAAACCGCGAGATCACAAGCAATAGTAACAGCGTGACCGCGATAATATTTAAATCAATATATCCTAATATCCGACCGTAAAATCCTGCATGAATCGTTTTTTTCGATCAAATATATTTTAAAATAATCTTTAGAACGTGTAGAATGGATTAATGTTGGGTTGCCTTGTTAAAAGTAGCCGCAAGTACCTCTAATTGATCAAAATGAAAGCCCGTAATACAAACTTGCGTGTATTCAATAGAAAAATAAGAACTAAGAAGGAATGACATTGAGGAATGACAGGACACTACGCATAAAAATAAAAACGCCTGTTAAATACAAATAGCAATCTTGCGGGTTCTCGACGTCCTCAAATCGTGCCAGGCATAATAATTGTAGGCCTGAACATTTGTCATATACAAAAGTGATGGCAACCCCAGTTTGCGGCTATCGTGCAACTGGCAACCATGGATATTCATGTACAAAATGCATAAAAATTTAATTTTGTTTCAAAATTATAAAAAAAATCGATGCTTCAATTTTGATGAAGAATTATGTCTGTTTACGGGCTGGCAACCCTAGGTTGCGGCCGATTTAGAGCTGGCAACCATTTATACCTTATTTTGTCACGTCATTTTCTTTCAAATGATGTAAAATTTATTGAAAAAAAATATACATGCAAATTATGCATTTATCTCATGAACATTAAACTTAATTAGAGGTACTTGCGGCTACTTTTGACAAGGCAACCCAACATTAATACATTCTATACATTCTTAAGATTATTTTAAAATATATTTGATCGAAAAAAAACGATTCATGCAGGATTTTACGGTCGGATCCAATACTAATAGTTTATTTAAATAGCATTGCAGTCGCGTTGTCATTTACATAAATATATTTACTAGTCATCTCGCGGTGTAGCCACCAAACCGTGCGTTTGCGCCGCCGTCTACGAATAATACGTAGGTCACACTATAAGTTTTGCGTACCTTAAAAAAATCGGCCAAGTGCGAGTCGGACTCGCGCACGAAGGGTTCCGTACCGTTATAGAGCAACAATAGGCCAAAAATTGCGTTTTTTGTATGGGAGCCCCCCTTAAATTTTATTTTATTTAAATATTATTATTAATTATTAAAGTGTTGTTTTTTTTCGTCTGCGGTCAGTTGAAAAGAAAGGAGTGTGTTTTTAACGTCCGTAAAAATTAAACAATAAATCTTAAAATCCAAGTTAGTTCGTGCAAAAATCTTACTACAAACGTAAACCAATACACCAGGAATTGAGTGAACAATAAATCAAAAGGAATTTGTGGTGAAAAACTAAGAAAAAGTGCAAAAAGCGGTGCGAAATACTTATACATATAAGTATAGCTAACATCGTGAAGTTTTCCCCTTTTTAATATGGCGGCCTCAACGAGTTCATAGAGAAGTTAACGTCAAATCATTCAACCTGACAGATTGACAGCTGACGTATGACAGCTACTCAGTGTGGCCAACACAAAAACTGGGATACCAAGAGTAAATTATTTCCACAAAAAAAGGGAAAATCTACTGATACAGTGGACAAAGAAACAACAATGTTAATATCCAAACTAAGCGAACAAATGGAATAAAAAAATGGAGGAATTGGCTAACGAGTTCCAGAAACAAATTATCTCACTAGCAGAAAGCTTCAATAAAAACGTGTCGTCCACAATCGAACAAAAATTACAACCATTAGTCGAAGAAAATATACAGCTAAAGAAAGATGTCCAGTCACTGAAAGAAAAAACTACCACCTAGAAAAAGAAATTAGAAAAAATAATTTAATTCTTCATGGAGTACAGGAGTCCGAAAGTAACACCAAAAATCTAATGCAAATGGTCCTAGACATACTTAATGAAGCAGGAAAGATAGGACAATTGGAAAATTACGACGTATGGGAAATTAGCGATGCACGCAGATTAGGAAAAAAATATTCAGGCAAAAACAGGCCAATATTAATTAAGTTTACCCTGTCATGGAGAAAATTTGAAACTATAAAGAATAACAAAAAAATTCCTAAAGGAATTTATGTGACTGAAGACTTCTCAAAAGACGTTATCGAAATTAGGAAACAACTTAAGTCAAAAAAGGAAGAAGAGATCGCAAAAGGAAACTACGCTGTCATTAAATACGAGGGCTGCTATTTATGTATCCGGAATTAAAAAAAGAAACAAACATATATCATTTAATATGGTTTTATTGCTTTTCAAAATATTCGCCGCGATGATCGACACACTTTTGCATACGCTGGAACCAATTTTCATAGCACTTTTTCCATCGCGGTTCTGATTGAGGTATCTCCAAAACGTGCATTTTGAACGCATCAACAGCCTCTTCGCGGCTCGAAAAACGTTGACCACGTAATTTGTTCTTCGCGTATGGAAATAAAAAGAAATCGTTAGGTGCCAAATCAGGGCTGTACGGCGGATGACCAGTCAATTCGATCTTTTGACCCTCCAAAAACTGAGTTGTTTCAGCTGAGGTGTGACAGCTAGCATTGTCGTGATGTAATATGATTCTGCGTTGTCGGTTGTCCTTTCTTATTTCTTCAAAGACTTCTGGTAAACAAATGGTCGTATACCATTCAGAATTAACCGTTTTACGATTCTCTAATGGCACTGTAGCCACATGTCCATTAATTCCAAAAAAACAGGCGACCATTTGCTTCAAAGTACTTTTTGCACGAGTAACTTTTGTTGGTTTCGGCTCAGCTTGGAACACCCACACCGTTGACTGTTGTTTAGTTTCGGGGTCATATGCATAGATCCAAGATTCATCACCTGTGTAGATATTATAAACGGCTTTTGACGTACCACGGTTGTATTTTTTTATCATTTTTTTGCACCAATCGACACGAGCCCGTTTTTGATCGATTGTCAAGTTGTGCGGAATCCAACGCGAACATATTTTTTTACAGCCAAATGTTCGTGTAATATCTTATGTATGCTCGTCATACTTATGCCTAAGGACGCCTCTATCTCGCGATATGTAACATGACGATCACGCATTATTAGTTCCCGCACAGCATCTATATTTTGTGGGACAACAGCTGTTTTTGGGCGACCTTCTTTATTTTCATCCGTGAGCATAGACCGCCCACGATTAAACTCACTGTACCAGTGATAAACAGTGGTTTTTGATGGTGCTTCATCTCCAAAAGTTGCGGTGAGTTGAATAAAGCACTGTTGTTGATTTAGCCCACGCTGAAAATCGTAGTAAATCATTGCACGAAAATGTTCTCGCGTTAAATCCATGGCAAATGAAGACACGCAATTTTCAAAATGACGCCACAATGGAAAAATAATTGACAGTCACAAGAAACAAAATGTATTCTTCAACCAAAGAGTTCTATTTTCAAATGTTGTAATTACTTCTATAATTCTTGTGAGTGGCCAGTTCCAGATACATAAATAGCAGCCCTCGTAAACAAATTTTCGAGAAATGCAGAGAATATAATTTCCCACTATATTGCTGCTTTGTAGATTACTGTAAAGCTTTTGATTCACTTGAACATGAAATGATATGGAGAGCCCTTAATAACCAAGGAATAGAAAACAAATATACTAGAATACTTAGGAATATATACGAAAACAGTACAGCAAAGGTAAAGCTAGAAAAAGAAGGAAAAGAGATTAAGATTAGAAGAGGCGTTCGACAGGGTGACCCTATCTCTCCCAAGCTGTTCAGTGCTGTTCTGGAAGAAATATTCCGAAAAATCGAGTGGAAAGAAAAAGGATTGACTATAAATGGCGAAAAGTTAACCCACCTTAGATTTGCTGATGATCTGATTGTATTTTCCCCAACAAAAGAAGGGCTGCAAGAAATGTTGACTGACCTGGAAGTAGAAAGCCATAAAGCAGGATTGGTGATGAACACATCAAAAACCAAAATAATAACTAATAGCACTGAAGAACCTGTAACTGTGGGAGGCAGAACTATTGAATATGTCAGCGAATATATTTACCTGGGTCACTTAATATCACGCATTGCCAATGCCTGAAAACGATATTGGAACCTAAAAGAAATAATGAAAGATAGGCAAATGAGTATGGAGATCAAAAGAAAACTTTTCGATACATGTATCATACCAATTCTTACGTATGGTTGCCAGACTTGGGCATTGAACAAAGCACAAATAAGGAAATTAACGACATGTCAAAACGCAATAAACAGAAGCATGATGGGAAAAAACTCTCAGATTACCGTTCTTGAGTTACAGCCTGGAGACAGACGGACAGATGGACAGACATCGAAGTCTCAGTAATAGGGTCCCGTTTTTACGCTTTGAGTACGAAACCCTAAAAACGACATACTATAACCAAAATTTTATGTTTATTGCTTTTCAAAATACTCTCCTTGACATTCTAAACATTCTTTTATGCGATCGAACCATTTTTTTAAATAGGAGGATCACAGATCTGAAGGCATGTTTTCTATGCGCTGATTGAACGCTATCACTGCCCCTTCGGAGTTGGTAAAAGTGAAACCTCTCATTAAATCTTTAATTTTGGGGAAAATACAGAAATCACAGGGTGCTAGGTCGGGGCTATGCGCAGGATGGGTGACGAGTTGTGCTTTTTTGGAAGCTAAAAATTGTTTTGGTGGCCGTGTGTGAAGAGGCGTTGTCATGATGTAGGAGAATGCGGCTTCTTGGTCGTCTTTCGCGAACCTTTTCTAATATCCTGGGTAAACAAATAGTAGAATACCACTCAGCATAAACACTCTTTTGATCTTCAAGTGGAGTTGTACAGATGAGATCCGTAGCTCAGAAAAAAACGCGATCTTTTCTTACCAACGTTTCTCACCTGCCTCACTTTTGTTGGCCTGTTCTCATTTTCAAACGTACCCACTCACAAGATTGCTGTTTTTTTTTCGGGTTCAAAACAACAAATCCATATTTGGTCTTCTGTGACAATGTCATAAACGGCATTAGAATGTCCGTGGTCGTGCTTCAGTAGCATCTGTGAGCACCATTCTATGCGAGCCTGCTTCTGCTCCGCTGTCAGTTCATGAGGGATCATACGACAAGAAAGTCTCCGAACTCACAATTCGTCGTGTATTTTTTTTTTAATTTGGCTCATACCAATCTCCAATAGTCGTCGAATTGTCTCATAGGTAATCCGCGGGTTTTCTTCAATTAGCCGCTTAACAGTAGCCACATTATTTTTGTTGACGGCAGTTGAAGGCCGGCCTTCACGAAATTCGTCATCTAAAGAAACTCGACCTCTTTCAAATTCAGCATACCATCTCCTCACGGTGCTCAAACAAGGTGCTTCTCTCCCAAAAGCATTTTGAAGACGAGCAGCACAGTCTTGCGGAGAGAGAGAACTTTTAAAATCATAAAAAATCATCGCTCTAAAATCTTTTCGACTTAATTAATTTTATATTTATTTTTTATGACACATCAAAGTTCTACGTTGCGTACGTAGAACTTTGATGTGTCATAAAAAATAATTGGCAAATGATTTCCCGCCAATTTTTTTTATATTGCTAAGAAGGTTACAACGTTTAAAAAAATATAACATTCAAAACTCAAATAGTTTCGATTAGCTAGAAGTGCAAAACTTTAAGTGTGCCCCATGTAAAACTAAGGAAACGTAACTCCCATACTTCAACCGTTTTGAATTTGGTTCCTTTTCGCACACTAAAATATGACAATAGCAATGAAACACTTAACACTCAACGAAATAAAGCAGTTGACATTAATTATTGTCTCTTCTATAATTTACAGTTTACACAAAATTGTGTACCGAATACATGCATAAAGTATGCATGTATTCGGGTCACATTTTGTAGACTCGTGGACAAATTTTTTGACACAGTTACTCTTCCTTAGTTTTTATTATACGTAGGCCACGTTTTTCGCACCTACGCATATAAATCCGTCCCTATATCTGATACGTAATTCGGGGCTAAGTAGCCTTCACATGGTACTAACTAACAAATAAACCTAACTGTAAGGCTGCGTTTCCACTGAAGCGGAGCGGAGCGAGCTTAGCCAATTAACCATTCGTGCTATTCCAGCGAAATGACAGCGAAGCGGAGCGAAGATTTCGAGCATGGTGATTGGTCAATTCGGCACCGCTAAGCTCCGCTCCGCTTCAGTGGAAACGCAGCCTAACTCGTACCAGACGTAGAAGAAATTTAAGTTTTTCAAAAGAAACTTACAAAAAGTGCTTGTCGCTGTCGAGGGGTGTGTCACACTCGCGACAGATCATTCCGTCGGGCAGGACGAGCGTCAGACCTTCGAATGTCTCTCCAATGGTGTGGCTGGTCGACGCCTTGACTGGAGGTGTGGCTTTGTTCTAAAACATAACATTGATAATGAAAAATAAGAACTCAACGAATAAAGTTTTCTTTTACGGCACATTTACAACTAAATGATTTTTTTTTTTCGGTAACACAAACAATTATTTCGGTAACAAAAATGCCCTTTTCCTAATTCGGTTTTAATCTAAATCGGTTCCGCTGTTTAAACGGAAAGAGGTAACAGACGGACAGACACACTTTATAAGTATGTATATAACATTACCTTGGGCTTATTAATGAGATGTTCTTCAGAGCACAAGGGAATAACATCATCAATGCTGTTATGATCTCTAATCTGATGCTCTTTTAACTGACCTGAAAATGTAAATCAAATGTAAATGACTTCAAGTTTACCAAGAATTTTGGTAAAAAACACAAAATTCCATATTTATTTTACTCATAAATATTTTTTTGATTAGGTCATTATATTATCCATATTATTAATCTTGATGTAATGATCTTATAAAAAAATTCTACAAGACGTGATTATTAATTTGAATTTTTATGTAATATTGTTATTAAATGAAACATACCAAGATGCACAAATTTGAGTACACATCTGTTGCATCGCACTTCCAAGCTCACTTGGTGTGCTTTCAGATGGTCTATAAACAGCATCACATTGGCCGTGAGCTCATACCCATCCGCATATATTGGTATAATCTGCAAAGGAAGGATATAATTAAAAACAAGTAAAATGTGAGTGGTTGACCAAAAAGGGACCTGAAGGTAAATAATTTGATTTTGAGTAAAATGCGTTTGAAGTTTCGTGTTTCGACTCGTGCGCGGTTCACACAAAAATTCATAAAAAAAAAACTACGGCACCTTAAAATATTCTGGTTAGACCAAAAGAAAGCTAAAAGACCACGGATTAAAAAATAAAAAAAATAAAAGAAGGTAAGTAAATAATTTGATTTTGAGTAAATCGCGTTTGAAGTTTCGTATAGAAACAAGTTACGACTCGTGCGCGGTTCACAAAAAAAATCATAAAAAAAAACTACGGCACCTTAAAATATTCTAGTTGGACCAAAACAAAGCTAAAAGACCACGGATTAAAAAAATAAAAAAATAAAAAAAAAACCGTTTCCAACCCTTCAGGTCCCTTTTTGGTCAACCACTCACAAATAATGATTTCTTAGGTGTAACGTAACTACGGCCGTTTGAAAGCAATCATAGCGTCGGAAATGTATCAAGCAAAGTAAGTTTTGACCACTCAATCAAAACTTACTTTGATTGATACTTTAGGAAGAATTTTATCAATACAAAATATACTGTCAAAACAGTCTACTAAGTCCAAGTAAAAAAAGTGTTGTTACATAATAGATCCGCCAATTTATTGTAATGCAGGCACTTCACATGGCTATTTGTATTTGCGTATTTGATGTATTTGCCAAACAATCACCATGTGTAGACGGTATGTTTGACAAATATTGGCCTTATTTGCCTATTTGACAAATATGACCAATACCAAACGGTATACCTTTGTCGGTTTTTGACGCACATCAAAGGTGTCAAATAGGCAAGTAAAGAAAATCAAGTAAAAGTTTGGTATTTGACGTCCATGTGTGGAAGGCCGTATTTGCCTTTATTTGCTTGTTTGTGTATACTGTATATGTCAATAATTTTGCCAAATGCAACAAATAGCCAATAGCAAATACAAATAGCCATGTGAAGTGCCTCTATAAGATAACAGAATATACCTTGAGACAGATGGGACAATGCAGCGCGGCGGAGCGGGCGTGCGCCGAGCGCGCGTGGTTCAGTGCGGCGCGGTGTGCGGACGCGCGGTACGGGCATGCGCCGCACGCGTACGGAAGCTCGCGAGGCGCGTGGGCCTTCTGCATATGGGTTGCCAGCGTCAACACCGCCGCGAAACGCAACTGGACAAACATTTTTTTAAATTATATTAGGTTTATTAAGAACACCTGATGATTATGTTTCGTTAAAAATTATAATAATCTATACTAATATTATAAATGCGAAAGTATCTCTGTCTGTCTGTCTGTCTCGCTTTCACGCCAAAACTACTGAATCGATTGTAATGAAATTTCGTACACAGATAGTCTAAAGCCTGAGAAAGGACATAGGCTACTTTTTAACTGGAAAAGGGGGTTGTAAGGGGGTGAAAATGCGTAAATTTGTTCAAATTAAGTTAGTTCCAAAAATTCATAACAGATGGCACTAAGAGTCGCCTACATCTCGCTATCGCTTGCTCATAAGTCTTTCTACAAGAGGTGGCAACACATTGAAATAAGTTTTCGATTCTTTCGATTGTTATGCACGTTATTAACTCACTACTCTGTGCAGTGACGTAACCTTAAACCTACCAATGATAAATAGTTTATGGGTAAAGCTAAAGTTGTGTAATGGGCCCGGCTAAATAAGATTTAAATTTGGTATAAATAAAGTTTACTTAATTTAAAAATGAAATATTATGTGCACACTGCACAGCTGTTTTTGGGTATTTTGATTTAAGGGGTACCAGGGTTTTAAAAAGCTTTTAAATTTGACACCAATTTTGTTGACACCGCGCGCTATAAACTGAAGTCCACGCGGACGAAGTCGCGGGCAACATCTAGTTTGTGAATATAGTGGAAAAAGTACCCGAAAAATTGTGTTATATTAGTGTTTAACATGAATTTCCACCAAGAACCGACAGTACAATCACTTATGTAAATATATAATTAATAAGCAACAAACAAAAAAAAATAGAATCCATATGGCTAATCGAGGCATAAAGGTTTAAATTAGTATAAAATACAGTGCCTCGTTTTTATTCTATATTATATCCTTCGTAAACTTACCTCACAAATAAGACATGCGTAAGTGAATAGCTCCGGAGACTTTGTATCTATTGGGTGGACATTCTTCAAGTGCTCATCTAGTTCAGCCTGCGAGGCATAACGCAGCATACAGAACGAGCACTGTGGGGCTTCCTCCCCGCAGCCCTCCGGTGGAGGAACCACATGCTTGAATATGTGGTCCATCAATGCTAAGCTCTCATTGAATTCTATGTGACACAATGGACACTATGGACAAGAAAAGTTATAATAAAAAAATAGTTTTAAGGGTTCCAAAGAGACTACACAAAGAGTAGAAACGAAACGGGATCCTATTACTATTTGACGACTTCCGTGGCGCAGTGGTGAGCGCGTTGGTAGCTCAAGCCGGAGGTCGCGGGTTCGAGTCCCGCCGACGGAACAAAAAGTTTACAAAGTTCCTGGGTCATGGATGTGTATTAAATATGTGTATCATATAATAAAAATCTTAAATATACATATGTATAGTATAAAAGTATTAAATATATTTCCGTTGTCTGGTACCCGTAACACAAGTCCTTCAGGTACTTACCACGGGGCCAGACTGACGTGGTGTGAAGCGTCCATAGATATTATTATTATTATTATTATTACGAGAATTGCTGTCAGTCCGTCTGTCTATCTTCAAGCTGTATCTCAAGAACTGTGATAGATAGTTGAAATTTTCACAAATTATTATTCATGTCTGTGAAAAAAATTATTGAACACTCACATACTATAACTCAATTTTATGTTAACTATCAGAAGAAACTTACCTCAACAGCTATAGATATATTGTCCTTTACTCCCTCTGCAGTCTGTCCAAAATAGAATCGTTCTAAGGACACTGTCTCTTCTGGTTTAATTTCTTTCTTGATGGTCTTAAGAGGTATGTCATCCATATCATCATCAATGGTGTAAGTTTTAGGTTGCTTACGTTTCTTATATGTACGGACTGAGGTGTCACCATCTTTATTCTTCTCTTGCTTTATTTTAGTACGACGGAGTGCCAATGGTATCTGTTGGAAAAAATCAAGTTTTGCAAATGGTCTGAGGTTATTTGACTGTATTTTATGTATTCATTTGAACTCGTAATAAGCTTATAAGCGCGAATAAATTCAACAGTGTTTTGATTGGCTAACATTATAACATTAATTGACAATACTGTTGAATCTCATAAAAATCCTTAGAAAATGGGTATTAACTATTAATTTTTTTTATTACCTCATCACCATCTTCATCATCCTCAACGTATGTAATTTTTTCCTTCTTTCTCTTCTTTGGTGGTGGGGTTGGTGGTGGTGTTGGTTCTTTCTTCTTTCTGCCTCGTCTCCCTCTACCAGTTTCGGTTTCCACTGCATCACTGTGTTTCTCTTTCTGAATAATATTTAATTGTTATGAATTTGATGTAGATATAATATTATGTAAATATGTTATACTATAATATCATGCATCTTTAAATTTAAAATAATAATGATAAATCATTACAACTTTGCAGATATTTAAAATGCTTAAATTATGCTTTTTTTTCGAAGTCAACAATTATAATTGAAGAGGTGAGTGGAAGAATGAGTTAAGTAACATTTTTGTAAATTTACGTTTTTTTGCATAAATGTAGCTTTAGGACTTGGAAAATGATTTGCAATAAAAAAAATTTGAATTTTACGTATACTTACAAAGTTAGCCAGATGATGAAGCAGGTAAGTTACAAGGTTCGTCCAAATGATTATGCAAGAAGCAGGTAACAGCCATTTATGTGTTGTATTACGGGAGATCACTTGAATATTTTACTTTTTTAAGCAATATGTCGACTTTTTTTTTATTCTATTGGTCAAAGGTGGTCAAAGGCATAGATATTATATAGAACGAGCTTTTGCCCGCGGCAATTAAACCTTCCTGCCAATTTTTTTCCAGGGCTTTGGTATCAGAGAGTCCATTTAACCAACAAAAATTGGGTGTTATTTTTTTTTAATGACATATTTACCCCATTTAAAATCGTTGCAGAACGGTCACTCGCGGCGCGGGGGAATGAGAGGGGGTGCGCGGGATAAGGCGCGTGCGCGGGGGCATGTCACGCGCGGCCGAAGCATCGTGTCCATTAATTGTAGTGCTTTTTAGGATAACTTTCGAAAGCTATTTCTCAATATTTTAATACTGAGTGACTACAAAAGAAAAAATACGTGTATTTTTATTTTTAACCAGGATCAATATATCAAAATTTGGCAGGAAAGTTTAATTGCACATAGACAGACAAACACGATTTCCTAATTTATAATTTTACTAGTAAGGATCAATAATTCATTTTGTAAAATCAGCTTCATCTCTTTTTTCCCGCCATATTTTACTTGACACTGGCCATGGTTAAAAAGCCGAGCGCCATTTTAAGAAAAAAAAACGGTAGTATTCGTTGTCAAAGAGGTGAAAGAGGTTATTAATAAACTAAAAGTTTGGAAACAGTGAAAAAGCCTTTAAAGTATTTAATAAAATAACTCGTAGTTTATAAGAGAAAACTATAAAATTGAGAAAATTTAAACTGAAAGTTAAATAATTATTAAATTATACAGGGTGCAATTAAACGTTCCTGCCAAATTTTGATATAATGATCCTTGTTTGAAATTAAAATACACGTATTTTTTCTTTTATTATCACTCAGTACTAAAATGTTGAGAAAAAGCTTCCGAAAGTTATCCTAAAAAAACACTACAATTAATGGACACGACGCGTCGCCCGCGCGTGACAAGCCCCCGCGCGCGCGCCTCCCCCCGCGTCAGCCCCTCTCATTCCCCCGCGCCACTAGTGACCGTTCTGCAACGATTTTAAATGGGATAAAATATTACATAAAAAAAATAACACCCAATTTTTATTGCTTTAATGGACTCTCCTAATGATACCAAAGCCCTGGAAAAAAATTGACAGGAAGGTTTAATTGCACCCTGTATACCTAATATTTACCCGGGAATATCCACTCTTTAAAGGATTGTGCTTTCAAATCTTGTTAAAAAAAAAAGTTGTACTTAGTACTTTTTTATCTGAATAATGTCTACATTCTATACAGGATGCAATTAAACCTTCCTGCCAAATTTTGATATATTGATCCTTGTTAAACATAAAAATACAAATATTTTCTCTTTTATAATCACTCAGTACTAAAATGTTGAAAAATAGCTTCCGAAAGTTATCCTAAAAACACTACAATTAATGGACACGATGCGTCGGCCGCGCGTGACGTGCCCCGGCGCGCGCGCCTCACCCCGCGTCACCCCCTCTCATTCCCCCGCGCCGCGAGTGACCATTCTGCAACTATTTGAAATGGGATAAAATATGTCATTGAAAAAAAATAACACCCAATTTTTTTTTGTTAAATGGACTCTCCTAATGATACCTAAGCCCTGGAAAAAAATTGGCAGGAAGGTTTAATTGCACCCTGTATAATATCTATGCCTTTGACCACCTTTGACTAATAGAATAAAAAAAAACTCGACATATTGCTTAAAAAAAAGTAAAATATTCAAGCAATCTCCCGTAATACAACGCATTATATAATGGCAAAATAAATTGATCCTTACTAATAAAATTATAAATTAGGAAATCTTGTTTGTCTGTCTATTTTAAATACCTCTTAGCACTTAAACGGCTGAACTGAACATTCGATGAAATTTGATATGGAGATTATTACTTTCATAATTTCGTTTTCTATATTATGTCTACTAGATGACTCCCGCAACTCAGTTTTGTTCACATATTTTAGTTTTGGCGGAATTCCTTTAATCTTTCCCGTCTGTCAAAGTATAATCCAAATTTCTTTTTGGTCTGTCTGTTTGGCCGTGAGTTTCTTGTCTTTTCAATTGAGTCTTGTTTCATCTCAATTAAAAAAAAAGTGATTTATGTTTACTTCATGCATGATTTTGTTGCATATAAAAGTATGGAACCGAACAACTTCACATTTTTCTTATTTTATCCTAGAATGGAGAATTTTTTATATTTTTTTTAACATAATATTAAAAACGGAAGATATTTACACCTCCTGATACAATTAACAAAAGCCATTACTTGATTTGTGATGAGAAATCATAAAAAGTTTTTTCAAAACTTTAAACGCGATTTACTCGAAATTCGAAATGTGTTACTTGTTCGATTCATCCACTCATGTCTTTAATTGACATACTTATTGTGTTTACTGGTAAAAACACATGTCAAAAAAAATATTTTCATTTATAGTACCAAATACAATACATGTACTATAAGAGAAGTTAATTCCTATGCAGATCGGGGACCTACGTAGTTTGGTTGCGTTAGTACGCTTACAGACGAACGGCACGTGTCGGCGGCACGCGTCGGCGGCAGTCGACGGCAGACGACGGCACGTGTCGGCGGCAGTCGACGGCAGTCGGCGGCACGTGTCGGCGGCAGTTGACGGCAGCCGTCGACAGTTTATAACGCTTGCAGTTGTGACGTAACGCGTAAAGGTAAGCGTTCACAGGTCGGTATAGTACGCAACGGACGTTTCGCATCAGACGGATATATTTTTTACAGTACGTCTCACTGTATCGGCAGCGTACGGATTACCGACTAGCTAGTATGTTTATCTTCAAATTAGTCCAAACAAAGTTCCTAAGTCGAAATTTCTGCTTTCGACTTTTCCATCCATACCCCCCTTTTGAGCTTTCATTTACTAGGCTAAACAGTAATCCGTACACTGCCGATTCAGCGGACGTACTGTGAAAAAAATATCCGTTTGATGCAAGATGTCCGTTGCGCACGATACCGACCTGTGGACGCTTACCTTGCGGGGGTACATCACAACTGGGGGCCTACCACCACCTCTACTAACCGACATCGTTTGACAGATAAGAATTTATTACTTTAACGTCAAGCTAGCGATCTTAGAAAAGTTGATATATTTCACAGCGGATTTAACATTGTTTTGCATTTTATACTGTTTTTTAGTAAAATTATATTTAAAAAGTGAGTATGGTAATATTGTTGTAATCATACAATAAAGTGTCCTGGAAACATGATAGTTTTAGGAAAGGTCGTGGTAGGCCCCCTGCAAGCGTCATAAACTGTCAAAGGCTGCCGTCGACTGCCGCCGACACGTGCCGCCGACTGCCGTCGACTGCCGCCGACACGTGCCGCCGACTGCCGTCGACTGCCGCCGACACGTGCCGCCGACTGCCGTCGACTGCCGCCGACACGTGCCGTTCGTTTGTAAGAAGCCTTACGTCAAACCCAGCCGACAGATCACAATTCACAATTAACATTAAATTGACATATTCGACCAAATAACGTTGAACTATCAACTGCATAGGAATCAATTTCTTCGATGGTACAATGTATTGTACTTACCTTAGAAGAATCATATTTCCAGTTCTTGAATGGATTTGCGGCGATTTTGTTGAGTCTCACTGTAATTGGGTCTTTGTTATCTAGTTTTGTTTGTTCAGCTATGTGTGTAACAATATTGTCAAACGCCAGACCTGGAGATATGCCAAACCTACGAACAGAAATTATTTTTAGACTATTCTTAAATTTTGTTGATATTTCTAATATGAAATAATTTAAATCTAAAGTTTTTAAATGAAAATTATTGGAATGATTTAAAGTTATTAAGGTCTTACTTTTCTCTCCATACTAGCTCATCAAGGAACTGCTGTATAATTTGTCTAGATAGCAAAGACAAAGTATTCTGGAACATTCTTGGGACTATACGTCGTAAGTATTCCATTATATTGGCATTGCTATTCTTCGCTGGCTGGTCGGAGTGTGAAGACGATTGTAGCACCGACTTGAAGCCCATGGACACTAGTGTGCTCTTGTCCACCGTAAGGTCTGTGAGTATTACGGATGATGGGTGCACCCAATTAGTAAGTGGTTCTAGAATTTTTTGGAATCGTTTCTTGTAGTTCTTCTCAAACTCAGCCAACGGCTCAACCGCACGAAGGCGAATCTAATAACGAAATACATAATGTTAGTATGTTTAGATGTTATCTATAGCATGGGCGTGCATACCATGAAGGCAAATATGCAGTGCCTACCTAATGCATGACTTGCCATACACATATATTTTAATTTAACTTTCGTACGTTTTAGATGACTTATGACGTTAATTATTAAATATTAATAGTAAAAAATATAATAGAAAAAATGAACGCATTTAAAACGCCTACATTTATAAAATAGCAACAATCAATTTGCGAGAAATTAAACATTAAGTTAGGTACACGCGCGAACCGCATGACTCAAGGTTAAGGCAAGCAGATCTCGTGCGGCAGGCTCTGGGGTCATGTGTGCGTAAAGATTTTTGTGTCCGTGAACAGTTCCCACACGCACACAGACATGCTATATTATAGGCGAACTCCTGCCGCAGTAGCTGAGGCGAGCACCGGCGCGTATATAATACGTAACAATAGATGGCGTTTTTATTTATTTTAGTTTAGTGCAAAATATTATGTTGTATGGTAAATTTTGGTATATTTCCATGGAAACATCGATGAAATAAACTTTCATTGTAGTTCCAACGCGTGACAACAGATGGCGTTTTTTATTTCTTCATAACAACGTAATTATACTAATAGTTTAGAAATTATATCCACACTATTATTATAATTTATGCGAAAATATCTCTTTTTGTCCGTTTGTCTGTCTGTTTTGCTTTCACACCAAAACTACTGAACCGATATCGCTGCATTACCAGTGTCAAAACCTTATGCACGCCGATGATCTATAGGAAATTTAAAATAAATTATTGCGGTAATTAAAAATTAAGGTACCTAGTCTTTTCAATCTGATTTGTGTGCAACAAACAATTGTTTGTTTGATACACTTTGTAGTGTATCCATGTATTGCACACAAATCTGGTGTACAGTGTTTCCCATTTTAAACTGATTACAAAGAGGTTCTAAAGTCTACTACACCTGTTAGCAACCATGCATAACTCTTTGGGTTTAGAAAATATAAAATTGTTGTAGGATAACATACCAGTTTTTCTACAGGATCTAACACTCCTAACACTTCAACCTTGACTTGTCTCTGTGTGCCATCATGGCTTGTAGTACCCAAAGATATGACTCCAACTTCAACTTTCTTCCCTGGCCCACCCAGGAGACCCATGTGGTGGTGAATAGCGGAAGTGCATACCGCTCTTAGCCATGTGAATAGTCCCTTTACATACAAGTTATCAACTTTGACCCACTGAACGACATTCTGGACGTTGGTTTGACATGCCCAGTGGTATATTAGCTTCAAAAGCACACTGGGTGGGAATGTGGCACCTTCAAATATGGAGCTCGAGAAGACAGATACAAATCTTGTCGGGCAGCACTCTGATATCCAAACATATCCTCCGGAGTATGGAAATTTCGAAACATCTGAGTACATGCCTAAAAAACATTTAAATAATATTAAGTGTCATTGAAATTGGGGGAGGGCTATGTCGAAAGACAATCTGACAAAATGTTTCTTGTTTTGTTATAAAAATTGTATGTTTATAGTCAGGGAATAAAGGCTTTAATTATTTATTTATATTTATTAAGTGCCATTGAAAACCGATCTATATGTAGACAGAAAAACATCAGCTGCCTAATCCTCTAAAATTAATCTAAAAATAATAAATAAAATCTAAAAATAATAGATAGTTTGAATGATTTTTTCAAAGATTTTTTATATAAGACAAAGACTTAGTAGTCACTAAACTGGTCTTTGTCTTAACTGACTAGTTAGGTTAGTCGTAACTCGTATTCCTATTTCCTTGTTGTTTATAAATAAGAACATACTTAACACTTACCAAGCTTGAGCTTGTTGCCGGGATGTAAAGCGCACCATTGCTCTGACCGTACAAGACCCTGCTGAATCAACCACTCCGTGAACTTCATGGGTGTATGTATGAGCACAGCCTTGACTTTAGTGTCGAGGGAAGTGCGGTCGGAGGGCGCGCCCTCTCTAGCGCGAAGATGGGGGCGGGCTACTACCACCAATGATGGGAATGTCTTGCCTAGAAACAAAAGCAACAACTATATTAATTAACCTTATAAATAAAATGATAAGTTAATGTCACAATATAGTTAGTCACATCGAGATAACTAGATCAGGGGTTTCCAAACTTATTTTGTCTGAGAACAAATTACTTTTCAGCGCCCCCATCATTTCACCTACTTTCTTATCTTTATTTATGGGAACAAATATAATGACCACCAAAAAATGCACTGATACCCTAAACTTGTTTACCAAAAAAAGATAAGTAACACCAAAAAAAAGTCTAAAATTGCAATACTACCAGCTATTTTAGTCATGACAACACTTCAAATTGTAATCGAACACCAAATATAGTAAATGATCACCAAATAAAGTAAATGATCACCAAATCCTTGTGAGCAAATCAATGCCACATTTCTGTCCAAATAAATCACTACGATTGACAAAACATGTAAGCATATTATTAACAAAATAGTCCACCAAGTGTGAGTCGGACATGGAGGGTTCCGTACCATTATGGAACAAAATAAAATTGTGTTTTTGTATGGGATCCCCCTTTAAATTATTTTTTTATTATTATTATTACCTAATTATTGAAGTAAACATAACATAATCAAGGCCTTTGCGAAAATATCAACGTGCCTACCGGCTGCCATTATTGATATCGAGCAAAAAAGGCCAAAAAAATCATGTTTGTTGTAGGGGAGCCCCCCTTAATAATTTTATTAATAATTTTATTTTGTTTTAGTACTTCTTGTTATAGCGGCAACAGATATACACAATCTGTGAAATTTTTAGAAGTCTAGCTGGAGCGGTTCTTGATATACAGCCTAGGCCCTAGAGAAAGACAGGCGGACGGACAGACGGACAGACATCGAAGTCTCAGTAATAGAGTCCCGTTTTTAGGGTTCCGTACCCAAAGGGTACAAATGGGACTCTTTTACTAAGACTTCGATGTCTGTCTGTCCATCTATCTGTCTTCTTCTCTTTAATAGGATTGCGAAATAAAAATATATTTGGTTATAATTTTACATTAAAATGCTAACGTATAATGTTGTTGATCGTTTACTACTTTTGGTTTAACAATGATTTATTTGGAGTCATTTTGCATAAATAGAATCAGTTGGTGGTGATCAGTTAATTATTGGCTGGTGATCAGTTAATTATAAGCCTTTATTTATTAAGGGCCTTTTTCCGATATAAAAATAAATGTAAAATGCTAAATTAATAATTTTGATAGTAGATGTTACCCATAACTCGGTTTTAATACTTCGATTGTGGGAATGCCAGACACAATAGATTTTTAATTGTGATGTGGCACCCGGGCGCCGCTTGGGAGTTGATTATAAAAAAGGTCAATAAATTGATATACCTTGCAGTTTATTGAAGGAAACTTCACGTGAATCTGCTACATGTTTGCTGTTTCCATCATCCTTGGTCAGATCAACAATAGCTGTTGTTTTTGTGGTACCTGTGAGTAAGCCACCCACAGCAGTGGCTTCTGATGGTCTTACATTTGTCACTACACTGTGCACATCTGAAAATATGGCAACATATTTTATTAATCCACGTTTTAATCATGTTTGTGTAATGTTTTGCTGTCAGAATTCAAGTCATATTTTGCAAATCAAATGCTGAATTACAATCAAAATTTAAATCTATAGTATTGGGTAACGGAGCAGCATAAGATGTGAGCAATGAATAGGCAAGATGCAATATTTTTATTTTTGTGTTCATTTTAAAGAACTCCATGTAGAATAGACCACAAGTGTATTAAAAAAATTAAAACACTGGAATTTACTGCAAAAAATGTGGTTTAAAATTGTCAATTCAAATTTTGCAAAACAGATCTATAGTCTGAATGACGTCACTACTGTTTGACAATTATTGACAATGGCCCCACCTGATTGTACCTCTCAAAAAGTTGTCATTCCCCTCATTCCATTTTGCGTTAAAAACGATCAACACACTCAAAATAGGAGGCATTTTGAGCGTTTTGATCGTTTTTAACGCTAAACGGAACGCGGGGATAGCAGGTGTGATGTCACTGAATGCTGTTTGGTGTTTTAAAAATCGTAATTTTTGTAAAAAAAACAATATTTTATAAAATATTAACCTTGCAACCTTGCAACCTTCTTTTATATTCTTTTAACATTTAAATAGCCACATTTTCATAAAATATATTATATTTGCATGTTCCCTATTGCAACAATGCAATACAACAGCGTAAGAAATTAAATGCAACACCAAAGGCTTGTATTTCTATAGCATTTGAATACAGTTTTAGAATAAAGTATCTAACAGCCCCATAAAATTATTTGTTTGTTCTAAAATTATAAGACAGATTACTAGGAAAAAGGGTAAATATTGTAAAAAAAATCTAAACATAAGCTTACTAGAAGGAGCCAAAGTCTTGTCCTTAGTTTTGGTTGGTTCATCTTTATCTTTCTTCCTTTCTTTATCTTTTTTTTTCTTCTTGTGTTTTGGTTCAGGGGATCCAGATTTTTCAGCTGGAGGTGAGTAATTCTCATCATCATCATCACGATATCTTTTATTCCGTCCTGTTAATAATGACACAAAATTAGAGAAAAATTTAAACACTGTGTTATTATTTTCTGGATATAAACCACATCTCCATTTATCCCTTGATCGTGGATATACATATATTGTTTATGCGGTTGAATTTTACCACTTGGGAGTTGAAGCATTAATGCAAAAATCTGTTGACAGTTTAGTTTTCGAACGAAACAACACACAGCAAGCATAATAAATTCTGGACCAATGAAAAAGCATTGTCCTATTCTGGGACTCAATTTTACTCCACGCAAAAAATACATTCAAATCTAGATAGGTAACTGGCATAAAAATAAATCACAATTTTGCATTTATCACGTTAGTATGGAAGATAACATTTTATTAGCGCTTTCGTTCCCAAGCAATCGCATGCGACCGCGAGAACAAAAGATTTCCTAGAATCCGCGATCGAGGTGTTAAGGGGCCAGGTACCCTCGAAATTCTCATACATACGTAATTCCAAAATCATTTTCTCATA
The DNA here is from genome assembly GCA_963422495.1 of Polyommatus iphigenia. Lineage (NCBI taxonomy): Eukaryota > Metazoa > Arthropoda > Insecta > Lepidoptera > Lycaenidae > Polyommatus > Polyommatus iphigenia. The sequence goes on from OY730190.1 coordinate 4,085,976, forward strand.
CGAAAATATTTAACATGTTTGAGTTGTTTTTCAGTTTAAAATAGTAATTAGCTAGGTTCCTGCACAAAAATTTACTTCAAAATATTTAAACATTAAATTTTTTTTTTGTTTTTAATTTTTTTTTAGTAAATTTAGTACTTAATATTTAAACACTAAAAAATAGAGTAAAACACTAAAAAATATATAAATAAATAGTAAATTTACTACAAAATATTTAAATACTAAAAAATATTTTTTAGAGTCAAATTTTAAAGCAAAAAAAAAAATGTTGTGTTTAAATATTTTGAAGTAAATTTTTGTGCAGGAACCTAGGTAATTACTATTTTAAACTGAAAAACAACTCAAACATGTTAAATATTTTCGTATGAGAAAATGATTTTGGAATTACGTATGTATGAGAAATTCCAAGTGTACCCGGCCTCTTAATCATATTGCTTACCTCTTTTACTTTTTGGCTCTTTAGATACAGACAAAGATCGAGACCTGGAGCGGATAATTTCTGCACTTTGCCTCTCCAAATCCTTCAACACTGGTTGTCTGAAAAAAATTTTCAAATATTATCTATATATTAAGATCACAGTACTATTAAGTTTCAAGAGGGTTGAATATCCTAAGGATTTAGAAGTATCAATACTACTTACTTTCCAAGCAATTGATATGCTGTGAATTGATCACCATTATATACGATTTGGCCCCCTGTTTCTTTGACCACATCGTCGATTTTAGTTTGTATACTTTTATATTCCTCATCAGCATTTTGATATGCTTTTAGCTGTACTTCAGTCAATTCTTCTTCCCAACATTCTAATTCAAGAGTTGGTATGTCTGGCCCAAAGTAAGTGCGCTTGTATAAATCGGCTTCTATGATTTCTGCTTGAGGCGGAATCACCGGCATTTCCTGATAAGAAATAACGAAGATATCGTGAAAATAAAAAATTTATATAATGCGTTTTGGATGGACGAAACGAAATATTTTTTAAAACTTACAGGCACTGTTTCAGTGTCAGATTTAGCTTTCTTAAGCTTCATGATTGTAATAAAGATTGTTTAGCACTTTGATTTTCATTAGAATTCTGAAATTTTATTAAAAATTGTAATACAAACTGAGAAGTCAGAACAACAACATTGAAAAATGGCGTCCACAGACTACTAGGGTAGGGATACTACCACAGATTAAGGATATAGGTAGATGGCTTCTTAGCTCGCCAGCGCGTGGTCATTTTATGCTTGTGTGCAACTGCCGTAGTGTGCGTGTAGGGATGGGCGATCTGCTTGTATATATCGATAAAAATATAAAATTAGACTACAGCTATCGACTAAAAGTCGACCATAATTTTATGTTATAGATTTTTGAAGTGAAAACTTCTTTAGCGGCGTTGAGCACTTTTGTGGGATGGGTAAAAACTGTGAAACTCGCGTCAGATTCTCATGCTGATCGAAAAACCAAGGAAAAAACGTAGGACTGTTGGAGAGTAGTGTTGTAACATCGAAATCGATTAATCGAACAATCGATTGTTTTTTTTCGATTGTCGATATTTTTTAATCGATTGTAAGGGTTTCGATTAATAAAAAAAATCGATTTTTTAAAAATCGATTTTCATAAAAAATGGGTTAAAAATTTAATCGATTGTGAGGGTTTCGATTAATTAATTAAAACGATCGTTTATTTTTATTTTATTTTTTATTAAACGACATCAAAAAAGGAGGTTATCAATAATTTGACCTGCATGTTCAATTTAGGATATAATATTATGATCATTATATGAAAATACTTATATAAATAAAATATTTAAGTATATAATTACACAATTATTTAAAAATATGCATAATATGTATACTCCATAAGTCACGAAAGCTTGACCGGAGTGTAATATCAATAAAATTAAATTAAATTAAATTAAATTCTATTAATTTTATTGATTTTATAAAATATAAAATTTTATAAAAAACAACAGAAGATCAAATGTACATTATTATACTTAACTAATAAACAACAATTTTGTAAAATAACAATTATTATGTATTACCGTATCGAAGAAATAAAGACGTGTGTGACGTGAAGCATGTTTGGATACTTCATACTGGTGACGGGACACATAATAATATAATATTGGGTCCACTGTCCCAACACCAGTGCCCGATCTTTCAGTCAATAAAATATGCCATACTTACATCATAACATATTATAAGGATTGGACACCGGTGTTAGGACACATTGTATAATATTACACACATATTAAAAATTAGAAATTAAGGGGCCGGGTGCCATCGAAATTCTCATACACACGTAATACCAAAATCATTTTCTCATACGAAAATATTTAACATGTTTGAGTTATTTTTCAGCTTAAAATAGTAATTACCTAGGTTCCTACACAAAAATTTACTACAAAATATTTAAACTCTAAAAATATATAAATAAATAGTAAATTTACTACAAAATATTTCAATAGTAAAATTTTTTTTTAGTTTAAATATTTTGTAGTAAATTTACTATTTATTTATATATTTTTTAGTATTTTACTATATTTTTAGTGTTTAAATTTACTACAAATAGTAGTAAATTTACTACAAAATATTTGAACAAAAAATATTTTTTAGTGTTTAAATATTTTGTAGTAAATTTTTGTTCAGGAACCTAGGTAATTACTATTTTAAGCTGAAAAATAGCTCAAACATGTTAAATATTTTCGTATGAGAAAATGATTTTGGTATTACATATGTATGAGAATTTCGATGGCACCCGGCCTCTTAAATGAAAAATATTCAAACAATGAAAACAGTTGACAACAGTTTTCTTAGCGGGGGGGTCTCCTGAAGGTGGTAGTGATAAGGGGGGATTTTCCTCACTTAAACCATCCCTCCTCAGTCCTCACTCCATCTCACCACCAGAATACTCGGTTAAAATCTAAGCTTAAAAATAATATTATCTTCATTATAGGTCTCTCCGTCATCACCATCATATTGAACTCTTCTTTAGAAGCATTCCAAAAATCTAAAAAAAATAGTTACGTGTCATTAAATGTACTTAATACTATAAAATATATACATAATATATAAAATAGTATACGGGGCAATATGCTTTATGTAAGTTTTCCATACTTAACCCATCAAGCCCCAAGCGGAACTCAAGTGCCGCATAACAACTGAATATCTATTGTGTCTGGCATCCGACGATCGAGGTATTAAATTTATTTTATGAAATGATTATGACTTTAGCCTCATTAAAATTTTACATTTTATTAAAAAAAGAGTAATGCCAGGATAAAATTTCAAAAAATATATCCAAGTAACGATTTAAGTACTTACAGGGGGGAGGTGTGAGAGTTGTTGATCATTTTACTCTCCGTTAGAACTTTTTTATTTCAATAAAATCATTATTTCAAATTTACGTTTGAAATGATAATCCCAATATTGTGATGCCTTCATGAGGATTAAAAACTTGCATGAAACTTGCATCTAAATATTTCTGTTCGTCGTCTATTTTGAAGCATTTTCAAATCCTGAAAAAAAATCATTTAGTCCATGACAATATTTTTATCGATAAACTATACTTCAAGTAAAGTGCATCCCTAAAGTACACGTAAAAAGTTATGCAATATTTGTAGCCAAATTATTACTTGATGTGACATTTTTATCACTAATGCCTTATATAGCATGATTGAGGGATTATTAAACTTATAAATTTTCTTTTTAGCTTAGAAAAATAGCGATAGATAAGCCCAAAAAAAGTTGTTGAAAACTTACGCATGTTATGTTAAATCCACGTGTTTGAGGCATTCCTTGGCCGTTTTTATGGTTTATTATATAGCGGAACCACAAAACCCAACAAGATATTGCATTTAACGTTCACTAAACACTTTTGTTAGCACTTTTTAAACATGAAATATTGCAGACCGACTCCTTTGTTATGTCCTATTAGGTAGGACATAACATTACAAACTTTTGACGTTTATACACCGATATGAGCTTTATCTTTCACTCAACTTACTGCGTCGTTAGTTAGAAAGAGTAACATGATCAACTGTCAAAATATAAGGCGCCCTCCAATAGTATGTACCTTCATGGATACTACCAAAGAGAATTCACTACGTTTATGGGGATCTGTCACAGATTACTAGTACCTATATATGATGCAGGCACTTCACTTGGCTATTTGTATTTGCGTATTTGATGTATTCGCCAAACTATCACCATGTGTAGACGGTATGTTTGACAAATATTTGACTTATTTGCCTATTTGACAAATATGACCAATACCAAATACACGTATCCGTACCTTTGTCGGATTTGGCCGAACATCAAAGGAGTCAAATAGGCAAGTAAAGAAAATCAAGTAAATGTTTGGTATTTGACGTCCATGTGTGGACGGTCGTATTTGCCTTTATTTGCTTGTTGCGTATTCGTCAATAATGTTGTCAAATACAGCAAATAGCCAATAGCAAATACAAATAGCCAAGTGAAGTGCCTCCATGAGGATCTGTCTGCTGCAAGTCTGCTGTCATCTGATGGCGAGACAAATGACAATGGCGGGGACGGCGCGGTGTGTGGACGAGAAAGGGGAAGGTAAAGTAAGAGAAGGGCAGGGTAACTGTCATGATCAATATTAGGACCACAGATAATTAAGGTCAAAAAAAATGTATGAAGATTACGGCCGTGTCACTGTCAATGAAACTACTTCTAGGTGAATAGTCGTGTTCGTTTGCTTTTTCTACTGCGCATGCGCGGCTTTTTTGTGTGTCAGTGTGAGTGTCATATTCTAAAATACCTTCTTTCTTTCTTTTTCTTTTTTTTTGGCAACTTGACACAAAGGATGTGTATGTTGTGCCACAGACAAGGTAAAAAGGTAAGGAATATGGCGGGAAAACCATATTCCTCCTATTATAATTTTCATCATCGTTTTCATGTATCGTCAGGTCTAAAGTCTAGTCAAAGTCTAAGTAAAAGTCAATACAGTCACAGGAGTCAAGTCGGTCGATTCAGTAAAGTGGTAGACGCTTTACTGAAACTTTCGATGGAGTTTTGGAGGGAACACAAAATAGCACGTTTCTGGATATTACATCACTTTCCTACACTTGTGCATGAACACGAATATCTAATGGTTAATATTCTACAAATATTACACATTAAAAACCCAGCTAACACAATTTTAGGAAAATAATACAAAAACACAACAGCACTCTTTCACATGCCCGCCAAAACTCGCCTAAAATACCTTGTCATGTTCTAAAATACCTGTCAGATTTTCTAAGATCTGACAGAAATTGATCGGTATTTTAGAATATGACACTCTCTTGACACACAAAAAAGCCGCGCATGCGCAGTTGAAAAAGCAAACGAACTAGACTTATAACTTCGGTTGAATTTTTTAATTTTTATCCAAATTTGGCTCATAGGAGTTAATCTACTAACAGATTTACAAAAGTTTTCCCAAGAAAGTCTTCGCTCTTGTTTCAATATGCGTTTTTTATGCGCCTGAAGACGCTTAAATTCAACAAAAGTTTCAATACAAGAATTCGCTTTAAACCGCGCATAGGCTTGACGACAATCATGTACAGCCTTGGAACATTTTTCATTCCACCATACTATGGAGGGTATATGAGGGTTCATATACCCTCCATACACCATACTAATGGAATTTTAACTTTTTTTCTACTGTTACTACCATAGACTTATAATATATACTGTGGTTGGACGTCCATAATTCAAGAGAACCAAATCATTCTCATCAGCGACATCAACAACATAGAGGAATATAATACACGGGGCGTAGAGAGCCCCCTCGCAGAAATATATACGCCTACGCCCCTCTCTACGCCCCGTGTATATATATATATATATATATATATATATATATATATATATATATATATATATATATATATATATATGGAACTAATTTTTTGAGCTGTTATTTAAATATTCAAGATGTTATTATGATCAGTTGAAAAAATTATTGAGCAGTTATTTAATTTAATGGCCAATGCCAAAACTCGTTTATCGTGCGAGAACCGTACATTTTTCCAGGACAAAAGTGTCCTATGTCCTTTCCCGGGACTCAAAGTATCTCAATGCCAAATTTCAGCAAAATCAGTCCAGCGGTTTGGGCGTGAAGAGGTAGGTAATAGACAGATAGACACACTTTCGCATTAATAATATTAGTATGGATTTAAAAATTTCATTAACCCATCAAGCCCCATAAGCTCACCGGTGAGCAAGACACAATAAAATAACAATAGATTTCCAAGAATCCACGATCGAAGGATTAAAATAATGAAGACGCATTCGAATATATCTACGAATATATAAAGTATCCAACAATTAATCATATAACAATTGGTAGACCGTACGGTAGGCCACACGTCAGGTGTAACAGAAGCACTTCAAAACTCGCTCTTATTACGTGCGCGGTAAGGGCGGTCCAAAGGTCAAAATGTTACACTAAGTGTAACATTTTTTGATGTATGGGCTGTATGGCCCTGTGTACCTAGCTAGGTAGACCGTACTAATTAGTATGTAACAGGGTATTTGACAGATTTTTAATTTATTCTATATTGTTTCTCTCCAATACACTTCTTACAACGTAAACAATAATGCAAATAAATGCCGCCAAGGCCAACACAATATTAGTGTGAACTGTGAGCCGATATTTATGAAAATTTAAATCCTTTTTGTTTTTTGAATCTATATAACGATATTTATGAAAATTGATTTACATCCGGACACTGAACACATATTCTATCCCATTGTTTATAAGATAAGTTATCGTTTTACAACACAAAACTCGTAGACAACGCGCCAACGTCACCCCTGCGCGTGCAGGTACACAAACTCCGCGAGGGTCCGCGGGTCCGCGCCGCCCGCTTCCCCGCGGGTACCCCTCCGTTGCTCTGCGCAAGTACATTCGTTTCACTACTGTAGGGATATTATTGCTATACTGTGGTTGTGGTCTAAGACATTGGGCGTTTTCACACTGCGACGGTAACGACACGACACGATACCACAGAATAGATAAGGGCCACCGCACATATTATACAATTTCAAGTTGGTCGACTATCGTACAAACTGACGATCGTACTAATTCTAATATTCTGTCACTTAATATTGAATGCACCCAAAATATTCTCCTTTCTTTTCGCCTTCGTTTTATTAGTGCCACAATAAAAGCGTGCTTTTTACGCATTTTAACACGCACGTCTCTAGGCTAGCAACACCGTTACCAACTAAATCTAAAAGTCTGCGGCTGGCAGCGTACACGATGAAGTTGTCCAATTAAATTGTGACACTACGCAATTTAGTTTGTACGATAGTCGGCCAACTTGAATTTGTATTATATGTGCGGTGGCCCTTATCTATTCTGTGGTATCGTGTCGTGTCGTTACCGTCGCAGTGTGGAAACGCCCAATGTCTTAGACCACAACCAGAGTCTAAGTGTCTAAACACACTAGGCTGAATTACGCCGGCGTAATTTACGTGGCCGAAATTACGTTCAGCCGCTTACGTCTGATGCGACACACTATAAATTACGCGAAGAACCGAAATTTCGCGGCGTAATTTCCGTTGCCGAACGCGCGCGTAAGTGAGTATTTAAAATTCTCAGATGTAATGTGTGCGTTAACGCTTTAGAGATAAGGTTGAATTTGCTATATTCGGTTTTGATAATTCCGTCGCGTATAGTGTGTTGCTATACAAAACACTAGCTGTCCGGGCAAACGTTGTTTTGCCCATATTATTTTATTGAAGTGACTAAAATATAAGTATGGCGCCATGGTCGTCTGACCTGTTCTGTTATTCAATTAAAACAGAATGTCAGTTAGTAGCACGATTTATTAATACAATAAACAACACTTAAATAAACAATATACAAAACTAAAAGCGTCGTACTGCCATTTTGTCACAATCCCTGTCCCCAGTACGCCCTAGGGATGCGCGTGAGCCGACGCGTCAAGTGTTGCTCGCGCACGATTAACATAATCGATTTAACAGTTCTGGCTCTCTTAGGCATTTTCAAATATTTAAGAAAATAATAATTGAATGCGCCAATACGACAGTTGAGTGAAAGAAGATGACGAAAATTGAAGATGAAAGTGCACAGTGTGGACATAGCTATTAGATCTAAACTTCCCTCTTGCACGTGCACCCCCGCCTTGATGACGCCCACTTCGCAACGGGCCATGCGGTAGAAATCGTAATATTTTAATTTCGCCATAACTTCAAAACCAAACGTCCAATTTTAGTCATTCAAAGACCTAATATTATTTACATAAACTATACTTAGTGATGAAGTAATTTATTTTGATAAGGATTAATCATGAGTTTTATTAATTAAGCATGAGTAAAATAAACGCGTTTAAATGTAATCCAAAAAATTCAAGATTTTTTTCAACAAATAAATGGTTGTTGTGCCTCACTCGACATAGATAGGTATAGTGTGTCGCGGACTTTTTCGTAGATATTTATAAGATCTGCAACTAATTGGAACATTTTATGGTTCTATCTTTTATAGTTTAGGCAGCGTACGCAAAATAAGTAACTTTTCTGGTTGATTTTTTACACCTTGTGTCTGAAAAACCCAAATATCTTACGGAAACCTATTTTTTCCAAAATAAAATGTACCCTATGTTACTCGTGGATAATGTAGCTTTCGAATAGTGAAAGAATTTTTAAAATCGGTCCAGTAGTTTTTGAGCCTGTTCATTACAATTATACAAACAAAGTTTACCTCTTTATAATATTAGCATAGAAGAGTATAGATTACCGCCGAATCGCTGCCGAACTTTACGCTCGACTCGGCTCGACAGAAATTCGGCTCACGACGGAATTTCGGCATAGTGTGTCGTCTGTCGCGTTCCGCCCATATTTTGTATGGATTTGAAACGCGGCGTAAACGCGGCGGAATTTACGTCGGCGTAATTCAGCCTAGTGTGTTTAGACCCTTAGGGCCGTCTTAGGGCCGGGACACAAAAATACGACACGACGTCGTACGACGTCGTGTCGTGAGAATCTACGACGCGCGTCGTAAAAAACCACGACACGACATCGTACGACGTCGCGTCCTAGAAACTCATCGTTGAATTTCTACGTGAGTTTCTACGACGCGACGTCGTACGATGTCGTGTTAGGGCCGGGACACAAAAACACGACACGACATCGTACGACGTCGCACGACGTCGTACGATGTCGTGTTAGGGCCGGGACACAAAAACACGACATGACGTCGTACGACGTCGCACGACGTCATGCCGTGGGAATCTACGACGCGCGTCGCGACACGACATCGTACGACGTCGCGTCGTAGAAACTCATCTTTGAATTTCTACGTGAGTTTCTACGACGTGACGTCGTATGATGCCGTGTCGTAGCTTCTTACGACGCGCGTCGTAGATTCCCACGACACGACGTCGTATCGTGTTTTTGTGTCTCGGCCCTTAAGTTATTATGACGATTATGACAAAACATTGATTTAGATATTCTTAATAAATACTCTTTGGACATGACCAAAGAGGATGTATTACACAAACCCTTTAAGACCCATAAGTACACGGCGTATTTTAAACTCGCAGATCACGCGCGTATACGCGAATCGCAATTTAAACGAGATTCGATCGCAACTTTGTTACTTAAGCACACGGGTGACGGGGCGATCGTGAAACGCGCCTCTACCTGCACGTATACGTGCAGATACAGCGACTACAGTCTACAACGCATCTGTTGTAGTCGCTTGTCTCTTTCGGTTTGATCATAGACTCCTCTTGTCCAGTTGTATAATGGGTCGGTTGAGAAAACACTGCTTACGTTGGCTTTAGTACTTCTTAAAAGAAAACGTACAAAAAAGCGAATCTATAAGTACCCATTTACGAGTAAAAATTGATTGAGTGGCCATTAACATACAACGTCTAAAAATTGGTAATGTTGAGTATATTTACTTTGTCCACTTCATAATCTGTTCAATACTCTATGTTAGTCTATGTATGATTATTGCATCTATTATCTATGACAATATGTCAAAAACTTTACGCTGTAACCCACAGAACACTTTTACTCCTCTGTAACCTTTCTGTTATTAAAATGGTGCCCGTACTTTTGTGTTAATTATTTACCAAAAGAAATCTAAAACGCTTCCACTGCGCGACCGCCACTATTATGGAGTTTAGAAGCAATTAATGAAGAAAAAATACAATTGTAGGTAATATTAAAAGGCAAAAGTCAAGAGGGACAATAAAATTTTACAAGGGAATTACTTGGTACTAAAATGGCGGACGACGCTTCAAGAAAATTACTTCCAGAGTTTACTGGAACCAACTTCAGCACATGGATATTTCGAATATCATGCATCCTAGAGGAGAAGGAATGCAAAGAAGCTATTGAAGATGGCTTATCAGAGGAAATATTAAAGTCGGAAAAGTTCAAAAAGAAAGACGCAAAAGCTAGAAGTTTGATAGTCAACTGCCTCTCAGACAAACACTTGGAATATGTCAGAAGCGCTGCGAGTGCAAACGAGATGATCGAAAACTTACGAAAAATATTTTTAGAGGACCGGTTGGTCTCTCTAAGAGTTCACTAGAGGTCGGAGGAGTAAAGAGTAAAACTCGATTTACTGTGGTGAACTGGAGTGCTTTATTTAGAGATTTGTGCTGCTTATATACAAAAAAATATCATAATTATTATTACTAGAAACTGTACAGAAAGTCAAAAGATTAATTTTGATTGGTTAACAATATTAGAAAAGGACGTACAGAAAGGGATACAAAATATTTACAAAGCAAGAAAGAGAAAAAAATTGAATAAGAAATATTTACAAGATTGAGAAATTATCGGCGCGAGAGAATGGCCGTACCGCGGTTCATGGCGCTGGTATCGCGCGAGTATAAATATGGGCTCCCGTGGTCCGCGAGTTCAGTGAGCCCGCGCTCGGCATACCGACGTCGTCTCCCGGTCGCTCGCTGCCGCGCCGTCGCGAGTAGTTGTGCCGCCATTTTGTGAAGCTCTGCAAATGCCATGAAGATCGTAGCTATGCTGCGAATATCCCTCGCTCGACGTAGCCTCGATGCGTAGTGTTGTGTTGTGAAGAACTCTTATTAGAAAAAGTCCTTTTCAGGGCTGTTTCGTGTCCGGTGCAAATGCACTTAATATACACGGACGGTTTCTCTCGTCATTTCGAACGTACGTTCTTGGCAGAACGATTTTCTTCTATGTTTCAATCTTCCACGACGAACGTGTAGGTACTTTGTAGGTACTGCTACAGTGCTCCCCCTCAAGCGAAGCGCACCGGCAGTCTGACGGCACGGCCCGTTCTTGTTGTCTTCTGTGCTGGACTTGCTGGTGTCTTCTGCTTGATCGGTGATGCACTTGGTAATGGTTGTGAAGTAATAGGTAAAGGTAATGAGGTAACGGGTAAAGGTAATGAGGTATTTTGAGGTAAATTATTGGTATGTGAAGGTAAGGTAACAGGTACATTGGTATTAGGTAAGTTGGTATTAGGTAAGTTGGTAATTACCGGTGACTGTTGTACATTGCTCGTTGACTCGCCGAGGTAATCTTTACTTAGTATGTAGGCGGGTTTTAAACGATCGATGGATACTGTTGCTGTGCGATCGGGTAGTTGTATCACGTAGTATTTTTCTTCTCGTCGGAGAACTTTGTACGGCCCATCATACGGACTTTGAAGTGGTTTTCGAACGGCGTCTATTCGTAGAAATACGTATTTGCACGTAAGTAGATCACGATGTATGAAGATGTTGCGTTGATTACCGTGGCGATGTACATTGTTTTTCGGCTTGAGAGAATCGATGTTTTTTCTGAGTTGCTCGATGTAGGTATGATCTAGGCTCGATGATGATGTTGTTTCGAAGAAGTCGGCCGGTAAGCGTAGGTTACGGCCGTAGGTTAATTCGGCGGCGCTGACTCCGGTGTCCTCTCGTATTGCAGCGCGTAGTCCGAGTAGTCAGAGTCCTGTAGGTAGCTCGTCGATCCACGATGTATTACTATTGATGAGTCTTGTTTTCAGTGAATTCTTGAGACTTCGATGCCAGCGTTCAATCATCCCGTTTGATTGCGGGTGATACGGCGTTGTACGGGTTTTATCGATTCCCATACAACGTGTTAAGTTGACGAACAGCTGACTCTCGAACTGGCGTCCTTGGTCGGTTGTTATTGTAGTAGGACACCCGAATCTTGCTATCCATTGTTCGTAGAATGTTCTTGCGACGGTTTCGGCGGTGATCTCGGTGAGCGGTACAGCTTCGGGCCATTTTAATTTTTTACCGACTAGTCGGCGACTAGTCGGCACATCTCTAGTTCAAATCCCTAAGTCCAAGTTTATTTTTCTTAATATGCCTAAGTCCATTCTTTTTTTTTTTAAAAAAGACGGGTTGCACTCCGGGAGTGCCGGCAGAAGTGAAAACTTGATTTTTAACGTTGTGCATTATTTTTTTTAACCCATTTTTTATGAAAATTGATTTTTAAAAAATCGTTTTTTTTAATTAGTCGAAACTCTTATAGGCCTGGAGATACTGACACAAAATTCTTGGTGATTTGTACCAGTATGGCGGTTTTACAGGGGTATAATTACGTAAAGGCAAAAAGGAAAATGGTGGTCATAGCGCTCGCACTGGCAGCCCAAACGCGTGGGCGTTAATCGAACGTGTCGGATAAATAACGAGTGTCGAACGATTTGTTCCACAAAAATGCTTGTATTTTCCGATAGTCGAAAAAAATGAGTGGGCGAAAGCGTAATGCCACACTTGTCGGGTGCGGCTTACAGCCCGCCATACCGACGCGAATACGTTAATTTTAATAAAAAAATTGAACCATTTGTACCAGGCTAATTTTTGCATAGCTAATCATCGTCGAGTAGCCATTCACGAAAATCACCTTGCCATACTTTTCCGACGTCCCAATGGCCGCCATACCACTGCAAAGGTGTAATTTTTTTTTTCGCCAAACTTAAAGCGGGGAATTCACTACCGGGCTGCCCGCGGGCAGCCCGGTCTGGCACAAGTCTGCCGCTTGCCCCTATTGAACACACACAGAACGGGCAAGTCAGTCGAATAGATAGAGAGCTGCAGCTCGGTCGTGGACTCATGGACTCGATATTCTTTTTAAAAGATGATAGATCAGCATCGGTATTGATTTCTTTGGATTTCTCAATAAGTTCGCTGTAAGCGGCTTTACGTATCTACGGGATTATATGAACACCGATCTCGGTGTTCATATAATCCTTGCTTTTATAACTTTCCACAAACAAGGATGCGATCGGTAAATGGAAATAAACGAATGTCAAAATAGTTTTTGTTGGTTTTTTCTAAGTTTAATGTTTGTATTGTTTACAATAATATGATTTAAAATAATATTTCAAGTGCACTCCAGTCGCTCTCCAAGGTGAGAATGACGACGGGCCGCCCGTTGCGACCATTCATGTACAGACTTGCCCGTGCCCGCGCGGGAAAAATGCGATCTCGCGGGCAGGCTGCGGGTACGGGCCGGCGGGCATGTCTGTGCCCGTACCTAGGAATTGACGAGCAGACATGCAACAGACCTGCCCGTGACGGGCGACCCGTAGCGGGCGGCCCGGTAGTCAATTCCCCGCTTAAGTTAACTAAGAGAAGGTTTAGATTTAAGTGTAATTTTTTTCTAATAGTCGTTTAATAAAAAAATTACTGCTGCAATGATTAAAAAATATACTTTGCTTATAATTATTTATATACTTACATGATTGTTTTGTCCTTTCTCCATACCCAAAAACAGAAGTTATAAGGAAACCAGTGTTTTTTACAGTCATGTTAGGGTGTATTTCTCTAAGTCCTAAAATTTTTGGAGTAAAATCCCTAAGTCCAACCAAAAGACCCTAAGTGCCATAAAGAAATCCCCAAGTCCAAAAGATTTACGTTTAATTCCAATCAAATTTTCGATACTTTTCTTCTATAAACTTTATTAGAATTTCAAAAATAAATATCTAATATTTACTTTAAAAAAACCCCTATAATTTGCTTTATGAGCACTATCAATAATATTGTGAATACGCAAAACACTAAAAATGGACTTAAGGACTTCTTGAACTGGACCATTCGTCGTCATAAACATATTATTTTTCTAAATTTTAGAAAAATATTTTTATGACGGCCCGGCCGCACCTGCGTCTATCGTCCGAAGCTTCGTGCTATGAGACGATACTGTTCATGAACGATACAAGCAGATCGTCCAATAGTATCGATTTTAGCGCGAAGCACTACGCATATGCGGCCGCGGCATTAGAGTAATTATTACTAATTATTAGTGATAGTAGCAAAGATCTCTAAACCTAGATATTATATAATAGTTAGTACTATTTTAGGCTATGTTCGTATCTCTTCTTAGTCTGTGTCCGATATGTACTGCGACCACTGCATAGTGTGACGTCATTTTAGTATACTGCGAAGCCGTTCCTTTATAGTTATAGTAGGGTAGGTAGTGCTGTCGTTTGCTAAGTGATTTCATACCGACCAAATTTTTGTCCAGCGGTAGCTTAATATTTATCAATCAATATAATCAGCGTCAGTCGCCGCACCCGTGGTGGAATGTTAACTGAGAGTATTTCAAAGTTGTAAAAAAAATAGTTGCGAAAAGTGATTTTATACCGAATGAAACTTTGATGGATGATTATTGAGGTCATGTTTAACCAAAAAATCACCGTCAGCCGTATTGCAGACGGGGGATTCAACGTCAGTCGCGTTACTGAATATGTAAAAAATTTTTGAATATAAAGTCATTTTATACCGTACAAAATTTATACACGTGAATGTTTCTACTTTGTATATAATAAAGAAAACCGTCAGTCGCTAATACGACGGTGGAAAAACCGTCAGCCAGCGATATAAGTTATAACCAATATAGCCCTACTTCGTGCTCAATGTATCCTAGGGCGTCGCGTAGACGACATTTCCACCTGCAAACATTCAGCTGACGGCGATTTTCGTTTAAATTAACAATAAAATTGTCTCACATAGCAATTTTATGTAATTAATTCGATAGTCAATATTTGTGAAGAAGAATGATATAAATTTTACTTTAAAAGCGCCATCTGTTGTTATATACTAAAACTTAACCTAACCTAAACGTGTATAATCTAGATATGAACCTTTATTGGGTGCGAATTGGGATCTTTTTAATGTCAATTCAATACGTTTCCCAACAACAACTTTGAGATACTCTCAATTTTTATTCCACCACTTCTGTAGCAGCTGACGGTCAAAGCTGTTATGTATTAATGGAATACTATTATTGTAACGATTTTCGCTCGGTATGAAATGATTTTTTAAACTGAGCGCAACCTCCCCTACTATTAGTATACTGTTGGTAATATACTGGTTACTATTTAAAACCGAACGCAATCCTATATAATATATAATATACTATCAGACGCATTTTTGACAGCTCGTATTGAACATTTTCAACACAGTCTAATAAGGTTAATTTTTGCAATTCTTCCATTGTTTTATTATTATTAATCCAAATTAATTACAGAAATTTATAACTTTGGGATTAAACTGTAGGTATTGTTTTAAAACGTTACACCATTGAGATACTATATACGAGGGCTGCTATTTATGTATCCGGAACTGGCCACTTACAAGAACAATATTTAAAAAGTAATTACAACATTTGAAAATAGAACTCTTTGGTTGAAGAATACATTTTGTTTCATGTGACTGTCAATTATTTTTCCATTGTGGCGTCATTTTGAAAATTGCGTGTCTTCATTTGCCATGGATTTAACGCGTGAACATTTTCGTGCAATGATTTACTACGATTTTCGGCGTGGGCTAAATCAACAACAGTGCTTTATTCAACTCACCGCAACTTTTGGAGATGAAGCACCATCAAAAACCACTGTTTATCACTGGTACAGTGAGTTTAATCGTGGGCGGTCTATGCTCACGGATGAAAATAAAGAAGGTCGCCCAAAAACAGCTGTTGTCCCACAAAATATAGATGCTGTGCGGGAACTAATAATGCGTGATCGTCATGTTACATATCGCGAGATAGAGGCGTCCTTAGGCATAAGTATGACGAGCATACATAAGATATTACACGAACATTTGGCTGTAAAAAAAATATGTTCGCGTTGGATTCCGCACAACTTGACAATCGATCAAAAACGGGCTCGTGTCGATTGGTGCAAAAAAATGATAAAAAAATACAACCGTGGTACGTCAAAAGCCGTTTATAATATCTACACAGGTGATGAATCTTGGATCTATGCATATGACTCCGAAACTAAACAGTCAACGGTGTGGGTGTTCCAAGATGAGCCGAAACCAACAAAAGTTACTCGTGCAAAAAGTACTTTGAAGCAAATGGTCGCCTGTTTTTTTTGGAATTAATGGACATGTGGCTACAGTGCCATTAGATAATCGTAAAACGGTTAATTCTGAATGGTATACGACCATTTGTTTACCAGAAGTCTTTGAAGAAATAAGAAAGGACAACCGACAACGCAGAATCATATTACATCACGACAATGCTAGCTGTCACACCTCAGCTGAAACAACTCAGTTTTTGGAGGGTCAAAAGATCGAATTGACTGGTCATCCGCCGTACAGCCCTGATTTGGCACCTAACGATTTCTTTTTATTTCCATACGCGAAGAAGAAATTACGTGGTCAACGTTTTTCGAGCCGCGAAGAGGATGTTGATGCGTTCAAAATGCACGTTTTGGAGATACCTCAATCAGAATGGAAAAAGTGCTATGAAAATTGGTTCCAGCGTATGCAAAAGTGTGTCGATCATCGCGGCGAATATTTTGAAAAGCAATAAAACCATATAAAATGATATATGTTTGTTTCTTTTTTTAATTCCGGATACATAAATAGCAGCCCTCGTACTAGGAGAGAGCCTTATATCGGTGTATAAGCGTCAAAAGCGTGTAATGTTATGTCCTACTTACTAGGACATAACAAAGGAGTCGGTCTGCATATTTCATGTAATAAAAGTGTTAATAAAGGTTTTTAGTGAAGATTTTATGCTAGATATTGTTGAGTTTTGTGGTTACGCCAAATAATAAACCATAAGAATGTCCAAAGAGTGCCTCAAACACGTGGATTTAACATTAAATACGTAAGTTTTGAACAACGCTTTTTGGGCTTTTCAATCGGTATTTTTGTAAGCTAAAAATATAATTTATAAGTTTAATAATTCCTTTTTTGTGCTATATAAGGCATTAGTGCTAAAATGTCACACGAATTAATAATTTGTCTACAAAAATTGCATAGCTTTTTACGTGTGTTTACGGATTCTCATTACTTGAACTATAGTTTATCGATATTATGAACTAAATGACTTTCTTTTCTGTATTATAATGTGCTTCGAAATGATGGACACATAGAAATATTCAAGAAAATAAACGCACACTACTTGTATGAAAATAAGCACAAAATGGCCACGCGATGACAGGCTAAGGTTACATCTATACCATTGATTCCCAAAGTGGTCCAGGTGGACCCCATGGGGTCCACGGGAGCCCAATAGGGGTCTACACTTGCGTGGAAAAAAATGGGGGTCCACGAGTCGTTAATGGGGGTCTATAAAAATTAGGTGACCCGATTTGACTTCTCCCATGAATATTTAAAAATAAGTAAAAGTGTGGTAATTTTTGTGTTAAATAGCTACAAAACAAGAAAATATTTGCGTTTACTTTTTACCACTCCGAAGTGAAGGTTATTGGTTCCTTGTACTGTGACTTGTGAGTCAAACTTAGAATACAAAAAAGTAAAGGTCCAACTGTTGGATGAATACGCTTTTTAGACGGGCCTTGAACTTGGGGGGGGGTCCACCGGATCCAGCAAAATGTTTAAAGTGGTCTATGAGAAAAAAAAGTTTGGGAACCTCTGATCTATAATATATTACTTTATCTATGCGTTACACACTCGAGTGGTTTTAACACTTGACAGTTGACTTCTGACATATCACGTGATCTACTGCGAGTACCTTACCTCGAAAACGCCAGTACTATGGAGTGTAGATGAAAGGAGGACTATCTTATATGGGGGATATTTGAAAAAGTGTCCAGCTGTACGCAGTAAATAACAGTTGAAAAATCCTCCACGAGTAGCGCTAGCTGCAGCCAAAGGGTATGGAATGAATTATGGAGTGTAGGAATGAATGTAGCCGGTGGTGACAAAATATAAATTATTACTGGAATATAAATTATTACTAGAATTACTGTGTTAATAACAATATGTTTTGAAAAATATAACCTAAAATAGCTGAAATAAAAGTTGCTAAATGATTTAAAATTATTTACCTTGTTGCTACTGTAGCGCCACCTTAGTTTGGTTTAGTTTAGCTTTAGTGTCACCCAAGTTTCACCCTAATTTAACGCATTTCCGGGGACACTTTTCACATACAGAGATATTCCTCCTCTATCTACACTCCATAGCCAGTACTCACAGTACAATATGGCGACGATTGATAACGTCATATATTTCACTAGGGCTATGTTCCGAAATGTACTGCGACCACTGCAGAGTGTGACGTCATTTTAGTATACTGCGAAGCCGTTCCTTTATAGTTAGTATACTGGTTACTATTTAAAACGGAACGCAATCCAGTATACTATCAGCCGCATATTTGACAGCTCGTATTGAACATTTCCAACACAGTCTAATAAGGTTAATTTTTGCAATTCTTCCAGTGTTTTATTATTGTTAATCCAAATTAATTACAGAAATTTATAACTTTGGGATTAAACTGTAGGTATTGTTTTAAAACGTTAGACACTCGAGTGGTTTTGACACTTGACAGTTGACTTTTGACAGTTGACTGATCACGTGATCAAAGTACTGCGAGTGCCTTACCTCGAAAACGCCAGTGCTCACAGTACAATATGGCGACGATAGATGACGTCATATATTTCACTAGGGTACTGCGGCAGTGTACTGCAACTCCATTACGGAACGATTTTTTCTACAGTCATAGCACTGTGCAGTGGTCGCAGTACATTTCGGAACATAGCCTAGGATACTGCGGCAGTATTACTGCAGTCCATAACGGAACGATTTTTTCTACAGTGATAGCACTGTGCAGTGGTCTTTCTTTTCTTTCTTTCTTTTTCTTCTTTTTTGGCAACTTGACACAAAGGATGTGTATGTTGTGCCACAGACAAGGTAGAAAGGTAAGGAATATGGCGGGAAAACCATATTTATCCTATTATAATTTTCATCATCGTTTTCATGTATCGTCAGGTCTAAAGTCTAGTCAAAGTCTAAGTAAAAGTCAATACAGTCACAGGAGTCAAGTCGGTCGATTCAGTAAAGTGGTAGACGCTTTACTGAAACTTTCGATGGAGTTTTGGAGGGAACACAAAATAGCACGTTTCTGGATATTACATCACTTTCCTACACTTGTGCATGAACACGAATATCTAATGGTTAATATTCTACCAATATTACACATTAAAAACCCAGCTAACACAATTTTAGGAAAATAATACAAAAACACAACAGCACTCTTTCACATGCCCGCCAAAACTCCCTGTGCAGTGGTCGCAGTCCAAAACGGAACATAGCCGTAGTTCTTCTTCTTTTATTCTGCCAATAGCCGTAGTTGGTAACATTGTGGTCAACCGTCAACAGTCAACTGTCTTTCATCGAATTGTCATTTGTCAATTTTGTCATTTTCAATTCATCTCATACATTTTTAAGGTTAGAACTATTAAGATTTTATAAAAGATTTAAAACTTTACAAAGAAGATCCTCAAACAATAATTAAAATGGATTCACTTTCGACTGGTGCACTAAGCGGTGTGCAAAAAGAGGAGCTAATGGATCAAGTGAAACAACAAATAGCTATTGCAAACGCCCAAGAACTACTGACGAAAATGTCTGAGAAATGTTTCAAGAAATGCATTAACAAACCAGGTACATCGTTGGATAATTCAGAACAAAAATGCATAGCTATGTGCATGGACAGATACATGGATTCTTGGAATCTTGTGTCACGAACTTACAGCAGCCGCATTCAGCGAGAGAGAAACAACATGTGAAAATTCGCATTTATAAGTTATAAGGCTAGACAGTTCTGTAAATATAGAAGTAGATGCAGTGCATTTCAAATTGTGAGTTGTGGCTACAATAACTGTTATTGTGTTGAAGAAATATAATTATTGTTTAAGTTATTCGGTTTTTCATTTGTTAACACCTCGATCTGGAAATCTTTTGTTCTTGCGGTCGCATGCGACCGCTTGGGAACGAAAGCGTTAATATTATGTTTAGCCATGAAAAGTGTTAAGGGACATGTTTACTCAAAATATAAATAATAAACCGATTTGTGTTGATGTTAGGTGTATTAATTCCATTGATTTCATTTATAGATCTTCTTTCAGCATCTTCTTCCTATATTGATACAATTTCTTTACCCACATCTCCTTAAGATCTTCCTGGCTTGGTATTTCCTAAAATAACAAAAAAGTGTTATAAACAAACTTATTACAACATTCACATTACATTTTTAATGCTTCAACTCCCAAGCGGCCACCTGTGGCTGCGAGAACAATAGATTTCGAAGAATCCGCGATCGAAGGCTTAACCCTTCAATCGTGGCAAAAATCTGTCAAAAATAGGAATCCAAAATCGCAAAAAAAAATGGCACCCGGCCCTTACCCCCTTTTTACAAATAACATAATATTTTTACATTAAAACCATATTTTATGTTTTTGTAAAGAATTTTATAATATCTAATAAATTTTCTATCTATCAAGCCATCATAATATAGTATTTAGTCTGATTTAATATTCTTTTCAGAAGTATATATTTTGAAAAATGTTTTTCTGACTATTTCACATGAAATAAATGAATATTTTGTTATGTTCTCGAAGACGGAACCCTAGAAACAATAGTCTATTATTCAATTTATCATCACAGCTTGAGATGTTTACAAAAACAGGTCATAAATATCACGACAAAAAAATGCGTTTCGTATTACCCACAAGCAAACTTCGTCATTTGGGCTTTACAAATAAAGTTCAAAATGGCCGCGGCCGGCAGAATATGGTCGTTACCTGTGAACTTTGACCTCTTTGAGAATTGTTTGTTTTAGGATCGTAAGAAATACTATCGGTATAATAGTCTTGTAGACCTTTTGTTATAACTTCTTTAAGCGTTTTACGTTATGAATTTACAAATATATGAAGCAAATTACGTTCAAATGACTTATAACACACACAACTATTTTCTCAACTTTCTCTAATTATTACGACGTATTTCTCGCAAATGATAAACTATTTTACTACTTACATTCGTTAAATCCATCAATTATTTCACAAAAAACACACAAAATGTCACAACACACACGAAAAAATTCACGATTTTCTAATGACTGAAAAATATTCGTCGACCACAGATTGTATAATATTTTGCATTCAGAATGTGTCAAATTTATCATAGATCGTAACTAACCAAACTTCTTCATACAAAAGTAGTCTCTAAATCGACGTAATACGTATCTCGATCGAATGAAAGAGTGCGGCCACATACGGCCACTTGGGTCTTGACGGAATAGCTGCGTTTAGATAGCGCGGCCGGATCCGGCCGCTTGGGGATTGAGAGGTTAATAAGATAACAGCTATAAAATATATCGATTTATCTTCTTTCTGTAACTTTCATGCACATTAATGTTGCGAGTGTCCATGGGGACAGTTGCCCGTTTACCCCCTTATTTTATAAAAAAAATTAACAAATAATTTGGAAACAATATTTAAATAAGCCTCAAGTAACATTTATTTCTCATCATATTATTTGAAAAGCAATAAAGACAACAAAGCTATACTCACATCAAAATCAATAATAGAATCCTCAGTTTTATTTTTCGCCTCAGCTTCAGGAACTTTGACAGTCTCAGCATTGAGGTCAATCACAATGTTTTGAGACTGTTTCTTTGATTTGGATGATGTAAAAGTCTTCTGAACAAATGTGTCACTATTCAACTCATCCAAAAGGTTTCTATCATGTATTGTTGGCATGTCTTCTTTTATTTCAACATCATTGTATTCATATGTCGGTATTTTTGTCATTGTCAGCCCTGCAGCAGCTGCGGCTTTGATGGCCTTTTCTACCTTACTCTCTGTGTCATCTAGATGTGCATTTCTTGGTTCTGAAAATGTACGTCTTTAGAAAATACATAAATAAACAATTTTTATATGTTATCACTTAGCAGTTTATACATACCAATATCAAAAGAATTTGAACGACTGTCTGAAGAGCTGGACCTTCTGCGATGTTTTTTACTACTCTTACTGCGCTTGGAGTAGCTTCTCGAACTGGATCTAGAGCGTGATCTATCACGTGAATGTTTTGACGTTTTCGACCGCGACTTCGACGATGATCTTCGCCTTGATTTACTAGACTCATATATTTTCTCTCTAGATAAGCTTCTAGAGTAACTTTTTCGCTTATGTTTGGACGATTTGCTCTTACGGCTTCTCGATTCGGAACGGTCCCTTGAATGTGAGCGCCTTTTGTGTTTAGTTTTAGACCTTTTTCTATCGTATGAAGAATCTGAACTAGACGAACTCCTCTCTCTGTATCTACTTCTTTCACGCGGCATTTTGACTACAGTTCGTCAAATACAAGACAAATCATATTTTTATACGTAAACTGATAAGTATTGTTTGGTATTTTTATTTTTTCAAGTTTATTATTCAAGTTTATAATTCACAAAAGAAATAAAAAAATTGTAATGTTCCGTTCTGTCATTTGTCAATGTCAATTAACTCAAAAGTCAAATCTCAATTCTACTTTGTCTTCTCTCATTCAGATAAAAACAGTAGTCGTGTTCGTTTGATTTTTCAATGCACATTGAGCATGTGCAAAGTTATAAATTATTGGTGCCAGTGTGAGTGTCATCACTCATCTTCTAAAATACCTGTCAGATTTTCTAAAATCTGACAGAAATTGATCGGTATTTTAACTGCGGGCTTTTGTGTGTCAGTGTGATTGTCATATTCTAAAATGCCGATCAATTTCTGTCAAAATCTGACAGGTATTTAGAACATGACACTCACCTGACCAATGAGGTTATACTATTGGAGGTAACCTTATATTTTGACAGTTGATAATGTTACTCTTTCTAACGATGCAGTAAGTTGAGTGAAAGAGAAAGCTCATAAGTCATATCGGTGTATAAACGTCAAAAGTTTGTAATGTGTCCCACATAATAAGACATAACAAAGAAGTCGGTCTGCAATATTTCATATTTAAAAAGTGCTAATAAAAGTGTTTAGTGCACGTTAAATGCAGTATCTTGTTGGGTTTTGTGGTTCCGCTATATAATAAACCATAAAAACGGCCAAGGAATGCCTCAAACACGTGGATTTAACATAACATACGTAAGTTTTCAACAACGTTTTTTGGGCTTATCAATCGGTATTTTTATAAGCTAAAAAGAAAATTTATAAGTTTAATAATCTCATAATCATGCTATATAAAACATTAGTGATAAAAATGTCACATCAAGTAATAATTTGGCTTCAAATATTGCATAGCTTTTTACGTGTACTTTAGGGATGTACTTTACTTGAAGTATAGTTTATCGATAAAAATATTGTCATGGACTAAATGATTTTGTTTTCAGGATTTGAAAATGCTTCAAAATAGACGACGAACAGAAATATTTAGACGCAAGTTTCATGCAAGTTTTTAATTCTTTCTCCCCCATGAAGGCATCACAATATTGGGATTATCATTTCAAACATAAGTTTGAAACAATGATTTTATTGAAATAAAAAAGTTCTAACGGAGAGCTAAATATTTGCATGATCAACAGCTCTCACACCTCCCCCCTGTAAGTACTCAGTTCGTTACTTAGATCTACTTTTTGAAATTTTATCCTGGCATTACTCTTTTTTAATAAGTAAAATGTAAAAATGTAATAAGGCGAAAGTCATAATCATTTAATAAAACAAATTTAATACCTCGAACATCGAATTCCAGACACAATAGATATTTAGTTGTTATGCGGCACCTGGGTTCCGCTTGGGGCTTGATGGGTTAAGCATGGAAAAGTTACATAAAGCATATTGCCCCTTATATAATATGATATGTACATACATATTTTATAGTATTAAGTACATTTAATGACACTAAACCAACTATTTTTTTAGGTTATTGGAATGCTCCTAAAGAACAGTTCAATATGGTGGTGACTGAGAGACCTATAATGAAGATAATATTATTTTTAAGTTTAGATTATAACCGAGTATTCTGGTGGTGAGATGGAGTGAGGAGGGATGGTTGAAGTGAGGAAAATCCCCCCCTTATCACTACCACCTTCAGCCACTTTCAGGAGACCCCCCCCCCCCCCCCCCGTTAAGGAGACCCCCCCCCCCGTTAAGGAGATGTTGTCAACTGTTTTCAGTGTTTCAATATTTTTCATTTAAGAGGCCAGGTGCCATCGAAATTCTCATGACAAACGTAATACCATAATCATTTTCTCATACGAAAATATTAAAGCGCATCACACACGGTGAAGATAATATAATATTTTATCTTGAGATGCCCAAATATAAAATATTATAGTATCTTAATCTATCACACACGGCTAAGATACGATAATATTAAAAATCTGTTCATTTCCTTACGAGTCTGCGTTGGTGCCACACGTATTCCTTGCTAGAGTTCTATATACAGGGTGATTGACTATGAGTGATAACTGATACTGCCTTACTTCTTGATTTGTTAGACAACTCCTCAGACGATGATTCTAATATAGAATGTGAAATGCAGATTGCAGTAGCACATTCCAAAAGGAGAAACATTTGGATAGAGCCTCACATAAAAAAGAGAAAAACCTGCGGCGAATTTAACCTTTATCAGCATATTCTGTCAACGAAGAAGTTTCAGGAGTATTTCAGAAATTCATGAGAAACATTCATTTCGATTCATGAGCTTTTTAAGCTAGCAATAAATTATAAGTCAATTATAATTAAAATTATCCGAAATGTTACTTTTTCCCTCAAAATGTTACTTTTCGAATGAGACTTGAGAGTATGTAACTTTCTAAAATACAGCACTGGTAACACTGCATCCACTAGTGCTTCCGATCACCGATGAGCCCGCTGCCCGACACAAAATCATGCTGTATTCATAAAGATGTATATATTTCGCATCTTAAGATAACATATTAAGATACGAAATATATATTTCGTATCTTAAGATAACATCTTAAGATACGAAATATATATTTCCATATCGCTCGGTATCTTAAGATACAAAATATAAAATATAAATTAACTTCGTCGTGTGTGATGGTTCATAGGATTTGTATGGTGAGCGATATTCTAAAATATGCTCTAAGATAATATATATTTTATATTATCTTCACCGTCTGTGATGCGCTTAAACATGTTTGAGTTATTTTTCAGCTTAAAATAGTAATTACAAATAGTAATTAAAAATTTACTACAAAATATTTAAACACTAAAAAATTATGAAACTGATTCAATGGCCATGGAATAACATTGCATTCATCCTCCAAGATTGTGGGCGTACATAAGTTATCTACACTGAACGTGATTAACCCATGGGATTAACCAGATATCGTCAGATTTGGAGCCGATGGGTTTGGGAGCATACACCGTTCCTTCCGTCATTCATAATAATTCTAGATATTTGGCAGGTGATGTCAAATGTCTATCGTCAGTTAGACAGCGTCACTCAAAACCCCATCCGGACGTACTGGCCGCTCCAACAGATAACATACATTATGAAACTTATCTCAAAATAAGTTGCCAATAGACAAGTTAATCGCGCACGCCGATACGGCCGTCCTGCATATCACACGTCCTCGTGTGTCCTATCTCCAAGAATTATAATAGAATCATAAGCGGAAGCGGAATCATAAGCGGAAGCGGAATCATAAGCGGAAGCGGATTCATAAGCGGAAGCGGATTCATAAGCGGAAGCGGATTCATTAGCGGAAGCGGATTCATTAGCGGAAGCGGATTCATAAGCGGAAGCGGATTCATAAGCGGAAGCGGAATCATAAGCGGAAGCGGATTCATAAGCGGAAGCGGAAGATAGAGATAGAGAAGAAACGGATAGCGGAAAGCAGAAAGCAGAAAGCGGATATCGGGAAGTGGATTCATAAGCGGAAGCGGAATCATAAGTGGAAGCGGAATCATTAGCGGAAGCGGATTCATAAGCGGAAGCGGATTCATAAGCGGAAGCGGATTCATAAGCGGAAGCGGAATCATAAGCGTCGTAATCATAATTGACCGTGTAGCCGGTGACATAGTCACCAGCTACACGGTCAATTTTTCATCAATCTGATCCATCAATCTGGTACGGATTGACGAAAATTTGATCGTGTACGCCACTGATTGATGGATTGATCGTATTTTTAATGAAATTTTTATAACCGTCAATATTCCGTCAATCAGATTGATGGATCAGATTGATGAAAATTTGACCGTGTAGCCTGTGACATACTGTCCCTTCTTCAATTTGACATATTGTCTTCATTGTCTTGACGTGGTCTTGACTCTTGACAGATGCCTAAAAAGTCTGCTAATAAACAGTTCAAAGTTAAGTACATTAATTAAATAATATTTTATTACTAAAACTAAGAAAAACGAGATGAAAAGCAAATATAAAAGAGAATTATTTACAACCACAAAGTACTTATATATAATTAGGAAATTTACAACACATAACCGTTACAGAGAACTATCTCTGTGTTACTATATTATACAATCTCAAGATATATAGGTAATGACTGGTGAGTATTTAATTATATAATATCACCAATGGTAGAAAGGACGTACTCATATATTGGCTTATAACAATCGGGTGTTTTCAGAAGCTGCTGAAGGGAGTGCGGGATGGCTTCAGCAGTTTTAAAGATATCCTTCAAGTGATTAATAAAAATAAATCTTTGAAGAGTAAAACTGAATGATTACAGTAATTACAGACGGGTGAAGACAACATATTCAATCTGTGAAGATGAGCATTAAATCGACAGTGACCAAGTCTAAGACGGCAAATAGTAGAATAAAATTTCCTGTCATGAAATGAAAAAAAAACATCAGATTCTGGAAGGCATATGTTTCTAATACAATGCTCCTGAGAACAAGTGGTTATAGCTCTTGCTAGAAAATCAGCCTGTTCATTTCCCTTAACACCAATATGTGACGGTGACCAGACTAAAACTATATTTTTTTGTTTAATGTTGTTAATTTTGTATATTTTTCTCTAATATCATGGATAATATAGTTAGTTGTAGCACAAAATTTGGGGTTATTTAAGTTTTGAAGAACGCTAAGACTATCAGACACTATAATCCATTC
Organism: Polyommatus iphigenia; assembly: GCA_963422495.1. NCBI lineage: Eukaryota > Metazoa > Arthropoda > Insecta > Lepidoptera > Lycaenidae > Polyommatus > Polyommatus iphigenia. The sequence continues at coordinate 4,113,292 of OY730190.1, forward strand.
ATCATAAACTTGAGTTTCGATATACTCTAATGCAGACAGAATCATAGACAAGACATATCCTTTCTTATCCTGTTTAATATATATGGCTGCTGATACCGCCTCAGAAGTCTTTGAACCATCAGTATAGACTTGTTGATAACCAACTAGGTTACTTAGTAGAAGGTAGACATCTTCTTTGCACTTCAAAGAATTATCAATTACAATTTTTAGTGGAAAATATTTAGAGCTAAATGTGCTCATATAGCAAGGCCATAAGTCACTTTCATATAAGTTATAGTCTTGCTTTATTTTTACAATTTCAGGTAGGTAATGTAATAAAATAGAGGAAGAAGAACCACTCTGCAATTTTACAAGAAGAGGAAGATTTTTAAAATGGATGAAAATCTCAACAAAAACCTGTACATTAAATATTTAAAGCGAATTTTCAAAGGAGGGATGTTACATTCAACCTGCATTGATATTATGGGTGTGGAACACATCGCACCAAGCACAATCCGTAAGCACCTATTTTGAACTTTATCTAGTCTATCAACAAAATGTGGAATAATAGCAAAGCATACATAACCATATTCAAAATGGCTTCTTACAATAGCCTTGTAAAGAATTAATAAAATTTTTGGATCAGCTCCCCAATATGTGCCTGCTAAAGACTTTAATATATTGCAAGCCTTTAAAGCCCTGTTTGCTAAGTAATCAATATATTTATTAAATTTGAAGGAGTTCTGAAAAATCACACCTAAGAATCTAACAGTTTTGTCAACTGCTAACTTACTATCTCCATATTGTAGGACAATGTTTGTTGTTTTGCTAGGTTTTTTTTAAAAAACTAAAACTTTGCTTTTTTCAGAACTGATGTCCAAGCCCAGATCATCATAATAGGCCTTAAGGCCGAGGAGAGCAACTCTGAGATTTTCAATAGCTGCAGGCAACTTGTCTGCAGTACAAGATATAGTTCTTTTCTTTCTTTTTCTTCTTTTTTGGCAACTTGACACAAAGGATGTGTATGTTGTGCCACAGACAAGGTAAAAAGGTAAGGAATATGGCGGGAAAACCATATTCCTCCTATTATAATTTTCATCATCGTTTTCATGTATCGTCAGGTCTAAAGTCTAGTCAAAGTCTAAGTAAAAGTCAATACAGTCACAGGAGTCAAGTCGGTCGATTCAGTAAAGTGGTAGACGCTTTACTGAAACTTTCGATGGAGTTTTGGAGGGAACACAAAATAGCACGTTTCTGGATATTACATCACTTTCCTACACTTGTGCATGAACACGAATATCTAATGGTTAATATTCTACCAATATTACACATTAAAAACCCAGCTAACACAATTTTAGGAAAATAATACAAAAACACAACAGCACTCTTTCACATGCCCGCCAAAACTCAAAAGATATAGTTAAATCATCTACAAACTGTAGGCTAGTAATGTTTTGACCTAAGACAATATTTAACCTATGTATATACATGTAAAGAAAAATGTATTTTTCTTTATTTGCATTTTGCCGCCATTTAGATGATTATTTGACAGATCCTTCTGCTCTACGACTTTTATGTAATCTATGAAAAGAAAAGATGGCCGAATGGACTAGAAACTAGAAAGTATTATCATTGATTTCGGCGGTTGTTAATTTAATAAAAATCTATAACATAAAATTATGGTCGACTATTGGTCGATAGCTGTAGTCTAATTTTATATTTTTATCGATATATACAAGCAGATCGCCCATCCCTACACGCACACTATGGCAATTGCACACAAGCATAAAATGGCCACGCGCTGGCGAGCTAAGAAGCCATCTACCTATCCTTAATCTGTGCACCTGACAAAAATTTATCGATATAGTGCGTTTCATCGAATAGTTCCTTTGCCGTCATGTTGGCATTCCTGTCTGTCAATAATGTAAACAAGGTTGACATGCTCTGCGAGTTTTCATAATTTTACTGTGATTTCGTGAGAAAATCATGCCGAAAACATTAAAGAGTGGTGAAAGAATGATGGTGCTAAGAGTGAAAGAGTTTTGTGAACGTGAAAAACGTAACTAGGCCCCAATAATTCCATTAAACTCGGGTTGCCGCCATTACGGCTTAGTGAAATAGGGTTAACAGCGTCAGTTTAATCACCCTTAAACACAGTAAAACTTATGAATACATGCAGACCGTGTCTACCGTGTTTACGTTATTAACAGAGAATGCCAACATGATGGCAAAGGAACTATTTGATGAAACGCACTTCTAGTAACGAAAACTACATACACGCGAACGAAGGCGCGGGTAAAAGCTAGTACAATAATATTATCAGGGCGAGCGAAGCGAGCCCTAGTACTTCTCACAACCTGTACATTTTGTGTTACACTTTACGGACAAACTATCACGCCTATTGATTTGTGCTTTAACATAGTATTTACATGTAAATGTGTTATCATCAGTCAGTGAAGGTGTGATGACGCGAGCCCTCACAAAGCTCGGCTTTTAGCTAGTAAATGCGAAAGGGATATTGCTGGTTACGCCTTCACACATAAAGTACTAAGCGGATCATCATAAAACTTTCATAGGTACACGTTGTCTGGAACTCTGGAGTATGGAGAAAGACATAGGGTACCTTTTATCCCGGGAAAAAGAACGGTCCCCGAGGGATAGACGTTAACGTAGGGAGAGCCGCGGGCGAAAGCTGTTAGAATTATGTACAATTTTCTTTAAGTGCATTTTGTGATAACATATTATCTCCCCTAATTTAAGGTAGCACAGTAAGGGTTATGTGGCAACATTAATTTGCATAAGTGCCAACGTGACGGCAAAGGAACTATTTGATGAAACGCACTCTACTTTAGATTATGACACTCACACTGACAAACAAAAAAGCCGCGCATGCGTAGTTGAAAGCTGAAACGAACAAGGCTAATTGATAATAGGGAGTGCCTCCGCTGCCGGCGCCGGCTATCAAAAATATCAGTAATGGGAGCCGGCGGTAAGTACACTGCCGGCAGCCGAGATATAAAACAACGGCTGCCGGCGCTGGCACTCAGAATGGGAGCCGGTGATAATGCGTAAAACGCTAGCTTCCAGTGCCGATACACAAATTTTAAAAAGAAATAATTATAATCTCAATTAATATTATATATTCGACTTTACCGACTTCCAAAGGTGAAAGTTAGGTAAGTAGGTACCTATTTGTTCGGCTGTGGATATTTTAGTTTTTTGTGATGCATTTTCTTAGCTTAGCTTTACCTTAGCTACCTTTTTTCAAAAAAGTAAGATTTTGCACCACAGCTACAGTTATAAGCCCCGTGGTATACTTCCGAAGGTACTGAACAGAACTTCAGATTCCTTATACATATAATAGAAAGTTTCAGCGTTGTTTAAAGAAGCAAAGATATTGTATTATATGCTACTATGCAGATCACATTTATCGGCATCATCAATACCACCATTAACCCATCAAGATTCAAGCCCCATACGAGCACCGGTGATCACGACAACAATAGAATACAATAGCATTTCCAAGAATCTCCGATCGAAGGATTATTTATGACCTTATTATTTGTACTTTTCATAGTCCTTTAGCTCAAGACTCATGTTTTTGATCATTATTCTGTCATTTGACAAGCGATGTTTGTCGAATAGGCGCCGGCAGCCTATTCGGCAAACATCGCGTGACTTCGGCAAACTTCGGAGTTCGGAAAACAGCGCCGGCAGCCATTTCAGCAACCGGCGCCGGCAGCCATTTCGGCAACCGGCGCCGGCAGCGAAGGCACTCCCATATTATTACACCAAAAGAACATAGAGCAAGAACTGCACAAGAACATTCTTTCATATTCGTTTAGTGTAAAGTCTATAGATGAGAATCATTAAGACCAAACGAGCGAATGCTCATTGCTCATTCGTCAACGATAAGTAGTAAGGTTCGCACTACACTCAAAGAGTATTTAAACTACGTAACAACTACACTATGTCTGACTGTGATAGCGATATTGTAATTAATTCAAGTGCTGCATTTATTGTTATAACGCAATTAATGAAAAAGAAAAGAAGGAAAAGACGTTGGTGGGTGACGAATTTAATACAAAGAAGAATACTCGATAATTTGAAAAACCCGCCAAAAAGTAAAATATTTCAAGAACACTAGAATCCCTTTGAAGAGACCGCCTCGAAGAGCGAGCACGCCCGAACACGAAATAATGCTCTAGGCAACTGCTCAAGCGCTCTTGCGTCGGTTACACCAAACGAGCGAGATTCTTAGAGCATTCTACCTATATACCGCCGAACACGTGGCGAACACACTAGAACAACGAAAGAATACTCGTTGCTGGTTTACATCAAAAGAGCTTTACTAGAATGAGCATTCGCTCGTTTGGTCTAAACTATTGATTCCCAAAGTGGTCCAGGTGGACCCCATGGGGTCCACGGGAGCTCGATAGGGGTCTACGCTTGCGTGGAAAAAAAATGGGGATCCACGAGTCGTTAACGGGGGTCTATAAAAATTAGGTGACCCGATTTGACTTCTCCTATATTTATATGCAGACAATATTATATTAATAGCAGATTAAATATTACAAAGCGAGGAGATTTAGAAAAAAGTAAAAGTGTTTATTTTTTGTGTTAAATAGCTACAAAACAAGAAAATATTTGTGTATTATACACTCTGAAGTGAAGGTTATTGGTTCCTTGTACTGTGACTTGGGCCTTAGAATACAAAAATTGAATCCAACTGTTGGATGAATACGCTTTTTAGACCGGCCTTGAACTGGGGGGGGGGGGGGGGGTCCACCGGATCCAGCAAAATGTTTAAAGTGGTCTATGAGAAAAAAAAGTTTGGGAACCTCTGGTCTAGTCTAAACAGAGCTTTATAGGGTAAATGACTAGTGATTGGACAGTACCAGTCATTGGACAAAGCACAAAAACACAATATTTACTATGGTTGCACCGTTGCTTTAAAAACTACCTGTTTTTAAAGTAATAAAACGCCTGATTTTAAAGAAAAACAGGTAGTTTTTTAAGCAACCTTAATAAATATTGTGTTTTTGTGCTCTGTCCAATGACTAGTACTGTCCAATCACTAGTCATTTCACCCAGGTTTTTATGTATAATGACAAGTTTCCATGTCCCATTTTGTTTTTTTTTTTTTCGTTCCAGTTTACGCTTGTGACATAGTTTAATTTTGATAAGTTTATTTAAAAAATAATTTAAATTCCCATTAATTTTGCCTTAAGAAATGTTTTTTGATTAAATAATTTAAATTGATAACTATTTTGATTCTTGAATGGAACTAAAAGCACTATTATCAAAATATTTTAATTAATAGTCGGCGTGAAACGAACAATTTAACAGGGCAGCGACCACAGCGACCAATCAGTCGGTCGCGATGACGGAATGTATAAAATTTTAAGATGGTGATGAGCAGTATTTTCTCAAATGAACGAAAAAAGACTCTAGTATATAAATTAGTATTTCTTTGATATTTTCTAAATGTGTCTGTCTTTGCGATATTGTGATATACAAACATGTTATTATAGTTCATAGGACTTAGGTGTTGGACGTGTTTTATGGATCATTGACATTGTTTCTTTGAAAAATTATGCCATCGTGATTGTTATGTTCAAGTTCGCATTGTGTGCTTTTGTACCAACCAGTTCATGGATTAGGAGTTTCTGATGTTTTCGATGTTATGGACAGGAAGGAGAGATCACTCATCAACATGGAGGCCACAGATACTGTGGATACCAAACAGGTGAGTCTCGAACAACTGTTAATGATTGCCGGTTTCTAGAAAATCTGCTGCATTATCATACCTACTATTTCAGTTTAATTACACAAGTCGTGACAAACTATTCAAAGATAAGCAGTTATCCAAAGAAATTGTCTACATTGTGTGTTTTGACAATGTGGTCGTTTTCTTGGTAAATAAATATACCTAAGAAGAAAACACCGTTAGTAGGTACAATCCAAAAAATAATGATTGAAAAAATGTTGATTGTGTCACCTTTAGCTCTAAATAAGCAAATCAAGGCAAGGTGTGGGTGCAGTTGACTTACAGCCCACACTCCTATGGAATAAATTATTGTTATTAGAACATTGTTAGGTGCCTTACATGCCATATCAGATATTATGCTACATAATATACTCAGCCTTTGTATTCAAACTGGCCACTAACCTGTATTTATTCATTACTTACGTCCTAGTGCTCGAAAATTCGAAACTTTCATTAAATTATTATTATTTTGCCATTAGCTTTTAGGTGTCAACATTACAATGTTACATAGATATTTTTTATATAGCTTTAGTGTCAATTTGGTGAAATTGGCACTAAAGCTATATATATATCTCTTTCATGGTTAAACATTGAATAAATAATAATGTGGGTGACCATTTTTATTTTTTCATATTAATAATCCTTCGATTGTGGAAAAACGAGACAGAATAGCCTTTCTATTGTTATCGCTGTCGCCGGTGACCGCATGGGGCTAGAAGCATTTATTGGGCATTGGTGAAATTGAGCATTAAACAGAATATTAAATTATAGAACAATGCATTTATATTTAAACTTCTTTTATTAGTGGAAATGAATCATATATTTCCAATTCCAATTATTACCTTTTATTAAAATCTAAATTAACCCATCAATCCCCAAGCGGCACCCTGCTGTCGCGTAGCAATAATTGAAAATCTATTATGTATGCGATTCCCACAATCGAGGTATTAAGAAAGGATAACTGGGTGGTTTTGTGCTTACTGCGTGTTGACCATCAGAGCAGAATAAATGCCAATTGCATTTCATGAAATGTCCATGCTGACTGATGTGTAGTCAATAGAAAAATGCTTGGAGCATGTACCAGTAAGGGTCTACACAGATGGACCGCATTTCAACTGCAATCCAACCGCAAATTGCAGTTCAAGTGCAGTTTGAATGCAGTTGACACGACTGCAATAGAACTGCAAACCAAACGCGCAGTCGGATTGCAGTTCAGTTGCAGTTGGCGTGCAGTCGTGTGAACTGTTTGGTTTGCAGTTCTATTGCAGCTGTGTCAACTGCATTCAAACTGCACTTGAACTGCAATTTGCGGTTGGATTGCAGTTGAAATGCGGTCCGTCTGTGTAGACCCTAACCAGAGAAGTTGATTTCTAGGCAGATGGTGGCTATGTAAATTGGTCGCATTTTGTCAAACCCAGTTAACAGATCACAAATTACATTGAATAATTACAAACACACCATACAAATATACATCTTTTTAAGCAAAGTTAGCTTTAAATAGTATTTAAAATATTTAATTATTATTAGGAATTGGTTACATGGTGCGAGTCTCATTAAAATCAGTTAATTTTGGGAAAGAGAATTTGTACTCTTCTTAGTGTTAGACACTTCATTATAATGAAGATATTTATTTATAGGTTTAGCCAATTGCAATTCAAATATCTTTCTAAAACCTCGGAATGGCTGTACTCATAATATATATCTTGGAATGTTACATTTTACACTTGTAAAATAACTATATTAGTAGTACACTGAAGAAGCAGACATATTATTTTAACCCACCAAGCCCCATAAGAGCACCGGTGATCGCGACAACAATAGAATAACAAAAGATTTTCAAGAATCTGTGATTGAAGCATTAAATAATTTTGCCAAGAATTATTTAATTATACTATAGTGCAACAGAACTATGTGTGCCGGTGCATCTAATAAACTATGGAATCCTAAAAAGAAAACTAGGTTTTTTTAACAACACTTTGGACATGTATTTTATATGAAGTTCATTCTTTGTATTTACTTAATTTGATGACAAACATTTTGAAACTGCCATACTGTGGACTGTTTACAATAAGCATATTTTTTCAACTAAGTTGTTTGCCAAGTTAATCAGTAATGTCTATATTTAAACGTTTATTCAGGTTTGAAATTAATAATATAATATTATTATCTGCTACTCAGGTCAGCAAAACTTTGAATCCTTTCCAGTAGAGAAGAAACATCTAAGTGTACAATAGTGTCCGACCGAAGGTCTATTTTTGGCCGAAGCCGAAGCCGATTAATCGGCAATCGCCACAACCTTCGGCCGAAGCCGAAGGTTTATAATCTTAATCTCGACTTAGGAATTAATTTTGTTCAAAATTGTCTACAAGCTACAATGAATATTAAAATTATTTCAAAACTTCAATATTGAAGGTTTACATCTATATTGATTTTTGACTGTTTCATATAGAAGTTGATTTAGAGATAGTAATAAAAGTTTGTGATTTTTAGATTTATTTATTAATTATTTGTAGTCTGGTTAAGGAATGACTCAAAGGAGGGTATTGAGTGCGTGAGCGGGAACCTAAGCGATTTCTACTGGAACTTATTCAGGGTGTTTAGGGCAAAACATACTAAAAGTCCTGACGTCTAGGAGGTGAGCCGGAGGGAAGGGAGGGTGACAAAAGTCTCAATTTTTAGTTTTTGGCTAATACCTTAAAAACGACGCGTTGTGGAAATAAAGTTCTATAACGAAATAAAAGCTTATTCAATTCTCTATAACTATGATTCTATATAGTTTTTCCAAATTCTCATCCGTTTTTTTAACTACACGCTCTGGAAGTTTCAGAATCGCTCTCAGGCATCTACATTAGCCGCTGCTACAATCCCTGGTGCAGTGACAAAATATATTATTGTTTTAGTGAAGCCTCAGGCGCTGGTAATTCGCTTATTGTCCTTAGCGTCAAGAAATTACCTACATTTGATGGAAACTGGTTACCGTAATGCCTTGCGTCGGCTGCAACACCAGGGGTACTACTGGTGCGTTGCCGCGTCAAGGGGTGTAATGAGGGGATGGGGGGATGTGTTTACAGCCCTCTCACTTACTGAACGAAGCATAGAAGCGGTAAAGCTACTATTCAATCAGAATTAGAAAGGAATATTTAAAAATAAAACACTTTTTATTTTCATTTTTCCTGAGCTGAGATGAGAATTCGGAAAAAGTGTATAGAATCAAAATTATAGAGAATTTAATAAGTTTTTTTTTTCATTGTAGAACATTTTTGCTACAACGCATCGTATTTTAGTTATTAGCCAAAAACCAAAAATTTTGACTTTTGTCACCCTCCCCTCCTGGCCGAAGGCTTCGGCCGCCGAAGCCGAAACCGAAGCTTCGGTCGGACACTAATAATAGTTAACTGAGGGTTTATTAAAATCACTAGATGTGTGTTAATCATTTGGTTACTTAACCCATCAACCCCAAGCTGCACCCGGCTGTCGCATAATAATTGAAAATCTATTGTGTCTGCGATTCCCACGATCGCGGTATTAATTATTGGCTGTTTTGGCAGTTCAAGCCATTCATACCCTTCTGGCCTGTGCCTTACAAAATGTAATTTTCAGAGGTTGTTCAAAAATTTGATTGTTAAAAATTTAAGTTATTGGTAAAAACTAAAAATACTGTGACTTAAAAAGTTCACATTAAATTGAATATTTTTAATCGGTCTTTTAAAGTGCATTTGAACATTTGATTTAAAAATGTGTGAATGAATACAAAATCTTATCACCCGATATCATTATCAACATAAACATTTTAAAGGCGCATACCGATGTCGTGCATAGTACAATATGAAATATCTTGTTTGTCGTCAAACAGTATTCTATCGTCTCGGTAGGGGGGCGCGATTTGCCCAAACGCACAAACGTAGGCAGTTGAAACGCGACGGGCGCGCAGCACGCCGCCCGCACCGAACGAAGTGATGTCCCATTGATCCCTGTGTTGTGTTGTGTGTGCTCATCATGGTTGCCATCGCATCGGCCTCAGGGTACGGCACCCTGCGCAGGTTCCTGAGCGCCCCCGAGAACCAGGAGGCACAAAACACTAGTGCCGTTCCCAGTACCTCCGTCGCAGTGTCGGTAAGCTCGGCTCGAGAGAACTGTTACAATTACTAATGATACTGTGTATGTGGAATGTTAATAATGATTGACTTCGAGTCCGGTGTATTGTTTGTGGGGCATAATGTGATGGGAGATTGCTACTTGCAGACATCGACATTGCTATATTGCATTTTCGCACAGCACATTCACAAGTTGCTCGTCATAACTCATGGCTATGATATTTCAAATTGGACTTGAAAGTTTTATGTGCGAATGTTTGTCGTATTGTAGTTAAACATCCATTCATTATTTAACGCAAAATTTCACATACTATTACAAAACAGTACCGAGCACCTTCCAACCAGGTGCTAAGTTTACTCTGGGTAAATAGAAGTGACCAATAATAAATGCGTATAAAATAAGCGTCCGTTAGTACTAGTACTCAGTTAAAGCAAGGTAGATTAACTACGGTCTAACATTTATAATAATAATTATTGATGGTAACCAATGCCTTACTTTAGTAAACTAAAGTAACGCACAATGATGACTGAGGTTAGACACACACAGTTTAATTTATCGTATTTGCAAGTACAATACAATTTTGACCCTCCATATAAATTAGAATGAATCTAAATTGTAGTCTAATAATTTTATGACAACCAATAAATGACTAGAAATGTAAAAAGTTGTAATGCATCTCATTGCGATACCTATTAAAAAATCTAGTCATTCGGTAGGCAAGAAATTGAATGGAGAATACGTTTCTAAATTGACTCATAAATCGTTCGAGGTACTCAAACCTTCCTTCCGCCAGAAATCCGTCGCGATGGATCTAAGTTTCGTAGTTTATAAAAAGACTGAACTACATTAGTTATCTAAAACTGTCGGGTGGGGTCAACGACCTGCCTTTCCTTTTTAATGGCACATCATACCTATGAATATTTTTCACATCGATAAATGTTTCGACCTTGGTTTCACACATGGTGTTGTTCTTCTATGATGTCATCCTCGGGTGGGATTAGACAGGATGATTGTCAAGGTTGGATCAGCAGACCGTGGCTTCGTCTCCAAGGCACAAAGTTCGTTGGTTGCCACCTGGAAATCTGGTCAGATTTCCAGGTGGCAACCAACGAACCGACACAAATCTGCACTTACTTTACTCACTTTTTACGGACTTCAATATAATCCCAAGTTTGTCGTTTCCGTCTTAAATTAATTTTAAATTGGCGTGATATTTGGTCGATACCGAAATTTTTATGAAACTAATTTGTAGTTGATTCGACTGGAAACAACGACGCCTTACGGTAATTTAGAATGTCAATTAAGTTATTTAAAATCTTCTCTGTGCAGTGTCTCGTGGAAATGAAGTGAAGCTGCGGCACTTTCTATTTTTATTTAGCTAATTACACTTTATAATAAAGTAATGAGAATATATTATTATTATGAGATAATACGTTTTGAGAAACGTCTATTTCGAATGTTTCGTAATTAAAATACTCCTTATCTGTGTGTCGCTTATAGTTGCGTGTGTACGGTAAATTATACGGCTATTGCTGAACCAAAGATTTCTTTTGGTAGGATTGGTCCTTATGGCCCAAGGATGGATTTAAGATGTGGAGCCACCGCGATTTTTGATGTTAGTTTTTTAAAATTTTAGTAGCTTCTTTTCTGGAGGAAAATAGAGTCTCAATCTGTATAGAGGCATCAATTATGGTACTATTCCAAGTTCGGTACCATATTCGGATGACTTAAGAATGCTAAATTCATTTAAGGACTCATATTTGCACGATAAATATGTTATACAATGTAAAAAGAAGAAGAAGACGAAGCATTAGGTATTTAAACGCGCTTATCTTAGTATGAGTCAGTAATTACTGGCCCGATTTGAAAAATTCTTTCAGTGTTTACGATTACGCTAAGAGAAGAATATAAGCGAAGAAATAGAGGAAAATGTGGAAAAAACGGGGGAAATTATTTGAAAGGGCTTATTTCACGAACTACTGGAGTAATTTTTCTGTTATTGGGCACAGATAAAGAGTAGGAACGTGAAGGTCATAGGCTATTTATTGTGGACTAATTTGTCTGTGAAATACCTAATTTATGCGGGCGAAGCCGCGCGAAACGTCTAGTAATATTATAAAGCTGAAGAGTTTGTTTGTTTGAACGCGCTAATCTCAGGAGCTACTTCCGATTTGAAAGAATCTTTCAGTGTTTGATAGCCTATTTATCGAGGAAGGCTATAGCCTATATTTTATCACGCTAAGACCAATAGGAGCAAAGATACAGAGGATAATGTGAAAATAAAGCTGAAGAGTTTGTTAGTGAGTTTGTTTCTTTGAACGCGCTAATCTCAAGAACTACTGGTCCGATTTGAAAAAATCTTTCAGTGTTTGATAGCCTATTTATCGAGGAAGGCTATAAGCTATATTTTATCACGCTAAGACCAATAAGAGCAAAGATACAGAGGAAAATGTAAAAAAACGGGGAAAATTATTTGAAAGGGCTAATATCTCACAGACAACTGGAGCAATTTTTATGTTATTTGACACGAATATATAGTAGACTACGTGAGACATGGGTTATTAATATGTGAAAAATATACGGTTTCCGTGAAATTTCAGATTTACGCGGACGAAGCCGCGCGGAACGTCTAGTATTATTGCTCCATTCATCACCATGTCTCTGGCATGCAGAATAATGCGGCTATCAGCCTCCTTATATTAATTAAGCCCTATCAACAGCGTATTCGTTGGTTGAAAATCATATATTTTAATTTTTTTATTTTATTTTATTTTTACTATCTTTTATCTAAATATTATTCCAAAACTGGCATTTAAACATTCGATTCAATCGAAAATGATACCAAACTCGACTATATACCTAAATCCCACGCAGTTATTGACCTCATACCTTGTTAAACTAAAAAAAACCCCCCTCCCCCACCTGCATGAAATATTCAGGTGGCTCCACATCGTAAACCCATCTTAGGGATATAAAGATCAATCCTACCAAAGGAAATCTTTGGTTCAGCAAAAGCCGTATTCCTCGTTTTTTTGTCTTGTACGCACACGACTATTAGGACAGCTTTCGTATTATGTAATTTACCGCTCAGCCATCGTGCATCGGTGAAGACAAGCCCTGAGGTTTGGAGTTTTGGGCCCGGTTCTTGTTTTTGATAAAAATGGCTAATTAATCTTACTCACTTATTAATCACAAGTTTCACTTTCTTTCTTTACTAAGTGACAAAGACAAAACGTGTGAATTAGCTTACAGATAGTATTTATCACCCGTAGGCCGTAGCTACCGCCTATCAGACATTCAACAGCAAACAGTGAAACAGGTAGGAAACAGGCCTTTTGTAAATGATTAAAAATATTATTATCTAAATAAGTGAGGCTGCTAAACGATTGGTGAAATTTCTGACTATTTTTCTAGAAAAAAATACAATAATATTCCATTTAATATTAATACGAGAGGAATTTGTGTAATCAAAGCTACGGATGTGCGTCTATTTCCGCTATGCTACTTGTATCCGTAATATGAGAAAGATACAAAACTCGTTTAAATACAAAAGAAACAAACGTAATTTGTTTTATTTTTGTTTATTATTTCATTACTTAACTGAATAACTGTTTTTCATACTAGGCTTGAAAAGAGATCATTAGCCATAAAGTTTTCAATCTTCACACTCCACTGGTGATCAGACGTCGCAGTTACGTTCAAGTTAAATCTCAGAAAGGAGTATTCAAATGACGATATCGATTATAGACAAACAGGAATTGTAATTAAACTTTATAATGTATTGAGATTGAATTGCTATTATTTGCATTGAAGTAAACGATGGGCATAATACGACTTGAGAATAAGCGACGTTGTAACTTGTAACGTGTTAATCACCTTGTAAATGATGATTTACTAGCTATATTTCCTCGTTCACCATTTTAGGATGATCATTAAGATAGATTGTAAGTGAATATGGCTATAGGACCTGGGAAGTATAACCAAACTGTCTTTCCGTCTTCGTTCAAGGATCGTTAACGTCCGAGTTTGAGAACTCTTTATCGTAACAACAATGGACATGACCTAGCCAAAATTCTCATGAAAGCTTACAAGTTACAAGCAGTTACATTTCCGTTACAACTTACATATAAACAATACAAAACGCCTAGATTTCATAAAAGAACACTCATCTGTTTGTGTGACGGCCGGTGGATGGTCATATTAGTACATGGAATTGGTACATTTTGGTTTGCATCAAATGGGGTAGTTCTGATTTTTTTATATGTTGTATGTGATGAGGTGGTAATGTCAAATATAATTTTTCCACCTCGAAATCCTTCCGGAACATTGGAAAATTCATGAGAAACCATTAAATTTTTGATCAGTTTTCAGTTTTTGCCATTTTTTACCACCAAGGACCTGTTTAATGGTTACCGTCACCAGAAATTACTTTAAAGTAGACTTGCAACAAAATGGGAATAGATGGGTCTCGATAAACTGAATAGTTTCAAAGATACAGCTTTTCAAATGTTTGCAAAATCTCAAAAAAAAAAAAAATTAAAATTCACTACGTCGTATGTTTTCTACAAACATAATAGTTATTGGAAATGGCTGTAGTTACTTTTAGTCGGTCAGCATCCTCCTCTGCTTGTAGTGTAAGAATATTGTTCCTCTCCGGCATCTTGGGCCGTTTCTGCAGCGCACGCAACGGAAGCTCTCAAAGATGAATAATTTTCCCTGCTTTTTCCACATTTTCCTCTGTTTCATAGCTCGTAAAAGTCACAGCGTGATGTTATAATAGCCTCCAGCCTTCCTCGATAAATGGGCTATCTAATACTGAAATAATTTTTCAAATCGGACCAGTCGTTCCTGAGTAATCTCAGGAACTACTGCTCGAATTTGAAAAATTCTAAAAACGCGCATTAGCGCTCAAACAAACAAACAAATAATTAAACAAACAAACAAACTCTTCAGCTTTATAATATTAGTATCGATTAGTATAGATTAGTATACATTATTTCATTTTATAAAATATTATAATGCTTATTTCATCTTAGATACTAATATTATAAAGCGGAAGAGTATGTTTGAACGCGCTAATCTCAGGAACTACTGATCCGATTAAAAAAATTCTTTCAGTGTTAGATAGCCCATTTATCGAGGAAGGCTATAGGCTATATTTTATCACGCTAAGACTAATAGAAGCGAAGAAATAGAGGAAAATGTGGAAAAACGGAACGGAAATATATTTGAAAAGGCTTATTTGAACGCGCTAATCTCAGGAACTACTGGTCCGATTTGAAAAATTCTTTCAGTGTTAGATAGTTAATTTATCGAGAAAGGCTAAAGGCTATATTTTATTATGCTACGACTAATATAAGCGAAGAAATAGTGGAAAATGTGGAAAAAAACGGGAGGAAATTATTTGAAAGGGCTTATTTGAACGCGCTAATCTCAGGAACTACTAGTCCAATTTGAAAAATTCTTTCAGTGTTAGATAGCCAATTTATCGAGAAAGGCTATAGGCTATATTTTATTACGCTAAGACTAATAGAATCGAAGAAATAGAGGAAAATGTTGAAAAAACGGGTTAAATTATTTGAAAGGGCTTATTTGAACGCGCTAATCTCAGGAACTACTGGTCCGATTTGAAAAATTCTTTCAGTGTTAGATAGCTCATTTATCGAGAAAGGCTATAGGCTATATTTTATCACGCTACGACTAATAAAAGCGAAGAAATAGAGGAAAATGTGGAAAAAACGGGGGAAATTATTTGAAAGGGCTTATCTCACGAACTACTGGAGCAATTTTTCTGTTATTTGGCACGGATAAGAAGTAGAGCACGTAAAGGATCATAGGCTATTTTTTGTGGACTTATTTGTCTGTGAAATGTCTAATTTACGCGGAACTGTAGCTAGGGAACTATCAGATTTTAATAGACCAAATTGGTCTCGTTTTGTTGAAAAATTTGTCTTCTTTAATTATCGTATATTAATTTATGCCGTCAAATAGATCAATAATTGACCACATTGACGAGAACTTGTAAAAATTCGAAAAATAAATGTTTTTTTGGAAAATTTACAAACATTTGAACAGCTGTATCTTTGAAACTATTCAGTTTATCGAGACCTAACTATTCTCATTTTGTTGAAAATTTTGTCTACTTTATAGTAATTTCTGATAACTTCTACCATTAAACAGGGTCCTTGGTGGTAAAAAATGGAAAAAACTGAAAACTGATCAAAAATTTAATGGTTTCTCATGAATTTTACAATGTTCCGGAAGGATTCCGAGGTGGAAAAATTATATTTGACATTACCACCTCATCACATACAACATATAAAAAAATAAGAACTACCCCATTTGATGCAAGTGAAAACCCCTTTTATTGTACGATTTCCATGGACTATATTATTATATCAGTGACAAGATTCTGCCATTTCAATCAAATAGGTATTCGATTCAGTCCAGAATCCAGTTCAAGATTGTATTCTTTTTTTGTTGTACAGTGTACTAGGCATTGTTTAATATTTTAGGGAATACTGCTGCATGCTTAGTTAAAATCGAATCAGTAGTTTTCGAGATTTTAACGCTTCAACTCCCAAGTGGCCATAATATGTGGCCGCGAGAACAATAGATTTCCAAGAATAAGCAATCGAAGGACTCTCAATTAAGTATATAAAATTTTGAAGTCGGTTTTATCTTTTTAAAATACTAGCTATTTAAGTAGTATTTTGCGTACAATTTCTTTGACTTTGAAGACATTTGGCCCGAACGCTGATATCGGCACGGTTGTGTCAAGCTCACTTCCGCCCACTACGACTATATAAGGAGAGGACCTTGTTTCTACGTGTAGGTACATCAGCCAATACCACATATTATTTACACACAAATCCTGATTAGCCATTTTCAAAGTCAAATGTTGAGGGTTATGAAATGTTCTTCTCCTTAACTCAATTAACGATTAGACAGGAATCTTGCAAATATTTCAGTTATTCTCAAGGTTGTCCACACGCCGGCCATCTCAAGTGTGATTACAGCTTTATGCGTTTTTGATTACTCTTCGCCTTGATCTCATTTAACATACCTTATCTCAAAAGCATCGTTCCCTGCTTCCTTACAATCTAGATTATAGACTTCTAGAGCATGCAAATGCTTCAGGCGTTCTTTTTCATTCATTCTGAACAATATTGAGTTCCTCGGCTAAATATTATATTCCATTTGATTTCGACTTCATAGCATTGTACGAGTCAGTTACTTAATTTTTCTCGTCAAATTTTTCAATTAACATTACTAAAATAACATTTCGATTCCTCTGTTCAAGAGTCGATCAAGAGTTTAACATTTTTGTTCTAATTCTCAGTACTGACCAGTTTTTTACTTGCAACCTTTTATGGGCAAACATAAGGTGACGCAGAGTTGCGAAACGACTTAATGTTATAATATTGACCCACTTGTTCAGATATTAAGCAAAATATTCTGTTGTATGCAGAAGCAAGAGGATCCTTTGTTGTGCTAAATTGGAATTTTGATTCAAGATTTTAAGTAGCAAGTGTAAGCTAAAAGCTGTCAGTAACTAAATTATAATACATTTTCTTTAATCATACAGAAAAAATACCAAAGGGATTGTTAAAATTACCTTTCTTAATCAGTTCTGTCTGGTCCCTTTTCCAGGTTGAAATAGTGTTCGCCGACATGTTCCTCGTTTGTCTGATGTTAAGATTAAGTAAATTGATATTCCAGGTTTGCACATATCAAGGCTTTCCAATATTTTCTGCACATTAAGATAATGATTTCCATAATTCTGAACCTTAGTGAATAATATTTTCATGTCTAATGCCTCCATGTGATTTGTGATCGAGGGTGGCGAATGATTGATCGTTGATGGAGAACGCTGTTTCCTCTACTCAACATTGACCTGAAAGCCATTTGTTAAACTTAAAACTTTCCAAAGAGAGCAAGCTTTTAAAAGCCAACTTAAGATCTCGTCTACGATGTGATATCAGAAAAAATGTTTCCCTTTCATCTCATCGTAATCTATTATTTTAATGCGGCAATTCACAGCTGATGATATTTAAATACGAAAGTGGCTTATTCAATCAGCGATGCATTAAAAAGGTAGTGCGGTCCGGTCATAGTACTAGTTATTTTTACAGTTACTTTAGAAATGGCTTAGGCTAAGCCTAAGCGATCTTAGTGAGCTACTTTAACACCGGACTACCGTGATATTTATGAATGGGCTTTCTACTTGTCTAGAAATTTTATTTCAAAGCGAACATAAAGTAAGTATTAAGCGTCGGTCACTATCAATTTTTCAACAGAGTGAGTAAGATGTTTTTGTACTTTTCTTAATTTAAGTTCTTACTGAACAAAACTTTAGAGATAATTTATAGCAGAAATTGCAACGTACGTAAGTCAGCCACAAAAAGATTACAACAACAAAAATAATAGTCCATTGAATAGATTTACAATAACATCACAAAACAAGTCGATTTGTAATATTGTAATTTGTAACTAGCAACGAAACTGTTTTCTCAATACAGTATACACGCCTACGCATTCCACTCTGAGGCTCTTTAGAGGTTGTGTAATGCGCCGGACTTTGTTTTAGATGCAAATAGAAATGTGCAAGCTGCAAAGCCGTTATTGTACAGAACAACCTCCGTGGGAAATCTTAGAAACGAGAATAAATGACTAGTTACAGGCTGAGGTTGCGTTATTTACGAAACATGGAGAGTTGGAGATAGATTGATAGGTCATCTAGGTGTGTTTCGTGCTGGAGTGAATGCCTAATCACTTGTACGTAGAGATAGTTGAAGTAAATTTAACAATATCGGGAACAACAATAACGCAACTAGAATATGAGGAAGTCACATTAAATACCTGTTATGTTCGGTTTTTGTAAAGATAAAAAAACCGGCCAAATGCGAGTTGGACTCGCCCATGAAGGGTTCCGCAGCAGAAATAAGAATTATTTCTATGAAATTATAAGGTTTTTTATTTATTTTAATATTTCATTTTTGATATAATGAAAGTTAAATTAAGGTTTATCATTTATGACGTATAAAAAAACTACTGGCTAGATCTCGTTCAAACCAATTTTCGTTGGTAGTTTTTATAGTAATGTACATCATATATTTTTTTAGAATTATCATGCCCCTACTTTAGAAGTTAGAGGGGGGGGGGGGGGGGCACATTTTGCCACTTTATAAGAGTCTCTCTCGCAAACTATTCAGGTTAGAAAAAAATGATATTAGAAATCTCAATATGATTTTTGAATACCTATCCATAGATACCCACACGCATAGGCCAGATGAAAAAAAAAAAAATTGTTTCAGTTGTACCTATGGGGACCCCTAAAATTTTTAATAATTTCATCTACTTACCAAGTTTCAATAGTATAGCTCTTATAGTTCACAGACTACATGTACTTACCAAGTTTCAATAGTATAGCTCTTATAGTTTCGGAGAAAAGTGGCTGTGACATACGGACGGACAGACAGACAGACAGACAGACAGATTCCGATATAAGGGTTCCGTTTTTTGCCATTTGGCTACGGAACCCTAAAAAGGCTGACAACATCTCGCAAGTAGCAGCTAAATTATCGACTTAGTAAAATTGAAAACTTTTCACCGATGACGTTTAATTGGAGAAAAAAAAAACAAAACCAGTTCATTGTTCTTACCTTACCGGTTTGGGTGATTCAATTGAAAGGTAAATGTCGTGAAGTAAAATGTTACCTTACCGCACTTAATGGGAAGTTTTCTTTTTTAAATCTTCACCAGACGGCGCAACGGTAGACACTTCTAGATTTTCTATTGGTTCCCCACCCATCTGAAATCATCTGCAGGTTGGCATCACTGACAACATATTGGTAGTGTTTAAAAAAATTATCAGTGTACTGTCAAGTGTGACGTAAATCAAAATATGTTAAATCTAAGCGATCATTGGCCTAAGCGATTAGGCCAGTATACTGGTAACAGTTTAGGAACACGCAAATTGTCAAACTGAAAACTGACACCTGACAGAGAGTTTTGGCGGGCATGTCACTTTCAAAACTTCTACTTTTTATTGTTGGTGTGGTTTTTATTATTTTTTCCCAAATTGTGTTATTTGTGTTTTTGATGTTCATTATTGGTAAAATATTAGCCATTAAATATCCGTTATCTTGCACAAGTGCAGGTAAGATGTTGTCAAAACCAAAATGTATATTTCCTGTGACATTTGGTGTGAATATCGGTAAACAGGGCTATTTCTTCCGTGAGTTTTAACTAAAACATCGTTATAATAACTCTATTATCCTATTCATTGGAATATTATTGCGTCTTAAAATAAATAAAATGGTGACTATTAACAAATTAAGAAAAGCATAATAATTAAACAAATTGTGATAATTTATTTTTGGTAACGGATTATTGTTTATTGATATGTCTATTTAGTACCCAATTTTTTTTATTTCTTTATATTAATATTTAATCAGTTAAAATATATTTTTTAGTTCGCATGGCAGATTGCGGCAATTCACGCGAAACCCGAACTACGCGTTTTTACCGTTACTTTCGCCGCTCATTTAAAGCTATAAGGATTATTGGTAAGGTTCCAGGATCTAAGATTTTTTTTTAGGAAATTTCCTGTTCTTTAAGGATCTATTTTCAAATTTTGATTATCTCAAATAGTTTTCGAAATATTAAAAAAAATCCAAACCCTTCTTTTTATGTTTACTTAATTGTTTATAACTATTGCATTTTTTTTCAGCCCCTCTTGGAATTTTGATAGAATGTTCTAGATGGTATTCCGAATCGAATGAGACCAAAATCATAATTTTCGGTGCATGAGATCAGGTTTTGACGAAAATGGCACTTGTTAATCAGACTAGTTTAAACGTTTTTTAATCGGTTAAAAATATGGAAATGGATAATTAATTTTAAATGTGGCATTCGCAAATCCGACACAAAAATGTAATGACATTGTTGCGAACTTACGTAAGGGGGCGTCCACAAATTACGTGAGGTGTTTTTTGAATTTTTTGACCCCCCCTCCCCCTCTGGTGAGATTTCGTGAGATTTTATTCAACCCCCCCATGACATAGTTGCGAACTTACGTAAGGGGGCGTCCACAAATTACGTGAGGTGTTTTTTTGAATTTTTTGACCCCCCCTCCCCCTCTGGTGAGATTTCGTGAGATTTTATTCAACCCCCCCACGACATAGTTGCGAACTTACGTAAGGGGGCGTCCACAAATTACGTGTGGTGTTTTTTTGAATTTTTTGACCCCCCCTCCCCCTCTGGTGAGATTTCGTGAGATTTTATTCAACCCCCCCTCCCAAATCTCACGTGAGATTTTTCAAAATGTGAGTTTCTTACATAAACGTTTGGTTTGACAGCCAGTAGATTTTCTTTCGAACGAATTTGGAATGATCTTATTCGTATAACGATTACGCTTACGATTAAATCATACAATAACAGTACAATCTGCATGAAATGGACTTTATTTTATTTTGTTGAGAATAAAATTACGTGAGATTTGCTGAGACCCCCCGTCTCCCCAACGTGAGATTAGGTGAGATTTGACTCGACCCCCTCCCCCCCCTAAACACCTCACGTAATTTGTGGACGAAAGCTATTGTACATTAATTAATTACAGGATGGTCAATAGAGAAAAGCGAATTTACAATTTAATACTGTATATAATGCGTAACTCAAATTTTGGTTATCTAATATCGACGTCGGTCATACGATCGTACTTGTCACTTTCACCGAGACCACGTCTGAGGTCCATCATATCAAGTGGGTCGAATAATTCGTAGATATTACCGAAGTTATATGAATCATAATAATTATTGTGAAGATGGAGATATTTTGAATTGATTCGTAGGCATATAGTAGGCAAGTTAAATAGGCCTGACGGAAACCTGGTCGCAGACGGATATGTTGGTTCAAGAATCAGCGACATTGGTTTGGCTATTTAGAACGGTGGTTTCCAAAATAGAGATCCATATTTTCCGCAAACCTCCCATAAGAAACTGCTCAGCAAGAAGATTCAGTCGTATTATACAAATTCTTTCAACCTTTTCAGAAACATTCAATCACTCAAAAGCAAATAAGACATTCACCCTTAATCTACTGCCACTCACAGACTTTATTCCGTCTGCTGGTTATTTTGACTCGCATCCACACACTTCAACAGGCAATTAGAAAGACTTATGTGCCAATTACCGACGGCAATAATGGCTTTAGCTTTGGTTGCTCCCACAGAAATAAGATCTAGATAGAAGCGCTGTGTCGCTCCATTTGTATTAACACGAGCGTGTCACTTTTTTCATACGTACTGTGACGTCACAAGAGCGCTTTAGTGATGGGAATACCCGTACGCGCGGAATCGATTCAAAGGAATCGCCGCGCCCCGCCTCTTTTGCCATTTTAATAGGTATATCGATTTTTTAATCGATTATTATTCGAGTTCATAGACAGAGGAATGATAAATCTTAAGATACGTGCTTGCCAGGACAGCTAGTAATATATTATATTATTCTAAATTAAATCACTTAATATAACAATACATCTATATATATATAAAACTCATAGGTGACTGACTGACATGTTGATCTATCAACGCACAGCCCAAACCACTGGACGGATCGGGCTGAAATTTGGCATGCAGGTAGATGTTATGACGTAAGCATCCGCTAAGAAAGGATTTTGATAAATTCCAACCCCAAGGGGTTAAAAAAGGGGATGAAAGTTTGTATATAATAATACTTCTTAACGCGAGCGAAGCCGCGGGCAAAAGCTCGTATTACATAACTAGCTTAAAATTTAGTTTGTTATTATTTTTAGCAATAATCCGCGAAATAAACTTCCACCTTTAAGTAAATGAGTGAGTGCACGCATAGGCATGCGTACAGCACCTCCCTCCTCCCACACTGCCTATGCGTACACTCGCATGCAAGAACTTGCAAACACCACCACCACACAAGCAATAATGTTGGCAAATCCGTGCAAGGCCCCTCACCACCATGCAGGTTGAAAAGCAGGCAGGAGCATCCTCAGGATGTGGACTCTACGAACAACGTCCGTCAAGTGCCGCCACCGGCCAAAACACCGCCTTTTATACCCTATCGAGCCCCGCTACTATCCCCACTACCCCCACTACCCTCACCAGTACCCCCAAACATATTAATAAGCGGTGACGTAGTCAAGCAAGTTTGGTCATTTAACAATGCAAATCTGTTGTTTTTCTTTTCTTTTATGATCTCTAATTGTTCCAACACGCTCAGCCGAAAGCCTTTATCGCATTTATGTAAAACTTTATAGGAATGGCCATCGGGCACGGTATGATTACTATCTAAAAGATGTTTAGCAAAATGTGACTTATCAGGATGACCATTCCTATAAGCCGCGATATGTTCTTTATACCGTGTCTCAAAGCTGCGTCCAGTTTGACCCACATATAAACTATCGCATTCAGGACAATCGATCTTATAGACACCGGACTGAAATTTTTCATCAATCCGGTCTTTATTATGACACAAATGATGTTTGAAAGTATTATTTGTCCTGAATGCGACATGCATATCGTTGTTTTTCATTATTTTGGATAAGCGTGCAGATACCTCTCCCATGTAGGTCTAACTGGACTTATATCTAACTATCTCCTTATCAATAGGACCTGCGTACAAAAACTTAACCAGTTCTTTCTTGTTTTTATTTTTCAAAACATTATTAATAATTTTTGGACTATATCCGTTGGATATCGCAATTTGGAAAATGATATTAAGCTCATTTTGATAATTATCTTTACTAAGAGGGATCGATAATAATCTATGAATGTAACTATGAAAGGCCGCGAGTTTGTGTTGCCAAGGATGACATGACGAAGCATGAATAGTAGTATTAGTATATGTCGGCTTGCGAAAGATTCCAAAACTGTGTTTATTATTAATTAAGTTTATTATTAAATAAAGAGAAAATTGAGGGTGTTATTATCTTTACATTCTAATTTGAATTTAATTTTAATATGTTTTTTATTTAGTTCTTTAACAAATACGTCCAGTTGCCTCTGTGTACCCGTCCAACAAAGAAAACAATCATCTACGTATCTAAAGTAATATAAAATACTTTTATTAACGATGATATTTCTTTGTTCAAAATCGTAAGGTAAACGTTTTTCTAATGCATTCCTTAAAATACCAAATGCTTCCATTTAAGGAATGCATTAGAAAAACGTTTACCTCCTGGTGAAAGTAATGAATTGCTTACTCTTACTAAAACCTGCATGGAACAAAACTACTTTCGATTTAACGGCGAATTCTTTGTTCAAGACGACGGTCTAGCTATGGGTTCACCTTTAAGTCCTTTGATGGCCGAAATATTTATGGACGATTTTGAACAAAGAAATATCGTCGTTAATAAAAGTATTTTATATTACTTTAGATACGTAGATGATTGTTTTCTTTGTTGGACGGGTACACAGAGGCAACTGGACGTATTTGTTAAAGAACTATTTAAAAAACATATTAAAATTAAATTCAAATTAGAATGTGAAGATAATAACACCCTCAATTTTCTCGATTTATCTATCTCTAGAGTTAATAATAAACACAGTTTTGGAATCTTTCGCAAGCCGACATATACTAATACTACTATTCATGCTTCGTCATGTCATCCTTGGCAACACAAACTCGCGGCCTTTCATAGTTACATTCATAGATTATTATCGATCCCTCTTAGTAAAGATAATTATCAAAATGAGCTTAATATCATTTTCCAAATTGCGATATCCAACGGATATAGTCCAAAAATTATTAATAATGTTTTGAAAAATAAAAACAAGAAAGAACTGATTAAGTTTTTGTACGCAGGTCCTATTGATAAGGAGATAGTTAGATATAAGTCCAGTTTGACCTACATGGGAGAGGTATCTGCACGCTTATCCAAAATAATGAAAAACAACGATATGCATGTCGCATTCAGGACAAATAATACTTTAAAACATCATTTGTATAATGATGTTTTAAAGTATTATTATAAAGACCGGATTTTTATATATCATAATAAAGACCGGATTGATGAAAAATATCAGTCCGGTGTCTATAAGATCGATTGTCCTGAATGCGATAGTTTATATGTGGGTCAAACTGGACGCAGCTTTGAGACTCGGTATAAAGAACATATCGCGGCTTATAGGAATGGTCATCCTGATAAGTCACATTTTGCTAAACATCTTTTAGATAGTAATCATACCGTGCCCGATGGCCATTCCTATAAAGTTTTACATAAATGCGATAAAGGCTTTCGGCTGAGCGTGTTGGAACAATCAGAGATCATAAAAGAAAAGAAAAACAACAGATTTGCATTGTTGAATGACCAAACTTGCTTGACTACGTCACCGCTTATTAATATGTTCGGGGGTACTGGTGAGGGTAGTGGGGGTAGTGGGGATAGTAGCGGGGCTCGATAGGGTATAAAAGGCGGTGTTTTGGCCGGTGGCGGCACTTGACGGACGTTGTTCGTAGAGTCCACATCCTGAGGATGCTCCGGTGTTGGAGCGAAACGCGCGTCGAGGTTTTCAACCTGCATGGTGGTAAGGGGCCTTGCACGGATTTGCCAACATTATTGCTTGTGTGGTGGTGGTGTTTGCAAGTTCTTGCATGCGAGTGTACGCATAGGCAGTGTGGGAGGAGGGAGGTGCTGTACGCATGCCTATGCGTGCACTCACTCATTTACTTAAAGGTGGAAGTTTATTTCGCGGATTATTGCTAAAAATATTAACAAACTAAATTTTAAGCTATGGATTTCCGCAAAGTAACGCCTGATTCCATTAACTATTAACATAACTAGCTGTCCCGGCAAACGTTGTTTTGCCATTTAAAGTATTTGTACTTCATCAGTTGATACAAAATCTTACCCCCTCTTTTGTCCCCTAAGAGGGGTGGGGGGAAAAATTTTATACACCAGATGTTAAGTTGGAAAAAACAGTTAATAATATGAGGTAAGTGCATTAAAGAAAAAAGTTTGATACAAAATCTGACCCCCTCTTTGGTCCCCTTAGAGGGATGGGGGGAATTTTTTTATACACCAGATGTTAAGTTGGAAGTAGACAAATATAGTTTTGGCTTCTATAGCGATGTAGTGACACCCCCCGCTTATTATTTTTTTAATACCTTTAATGTACAGAATTTTTATTTCTACAGTTTTATTATATGTATAGAAAATGCATAGAAATATAATTACCGAGTCACAAAATATCCCAAAGCGAACATTATCATTCGAAAATCGATTAATTAGAATCTGTTTCGAAAATCGATTAATTAGAATCGAGAATATGTACAACACTATTTGCTTCATTTGACAGAAAAATGAGAATATTGATTGTACCTCAAAACTAAGCGATGAGTGAAAGTATCGATTGTTTTATTTCCATTGCGCGCTCAATAGCGGACAAACAGAACGGGCTCTATAATTTTCTAATTAAAGCGGCAATGTATTATGAATCATGCTGTACACACGCAGTTACGTAGATTTCATGGTAAAAACTACAGCCACACACGATTTACATTAAATAATTGATTTTAAAATAAAGGACACATGATTTAATAATAAAATTACTTACCGATGATAAGAAACGTGTCCACTATTTATACCAACGTTTCTTTTCGAATTTCCACAGCCCAATACGGCACAATTAGGCATTTTTAGAATTCCGATTGACGTCCGATTCCGATAACGGTGGAGCGCAGACTAAAGAACAGACTTTCGAAAGATTGAAATGTGTGATCGTTTGGGAACGCGATGGCACGCGAAGTACATACACATGCGGTATCTAACTAGATAGGAGATCTGTGGTTGCTCCGCTGTTTATTCTGTTACTTATATTTTATTTAAACAGATATCGGTACAATGTTTTATTTTTATCTGAAGAATGGATGGAGATCAATAAAAGAAAGTACTGGAACATCACAAAAGGATACACTTTGAAAATGTTATCGTACAGAGAGATAAGGGCGCAAATACTCTGTCGCACTGTAAACGTGTCAATTTAAAATTTTATATCTGGATTATATAGACCTTGACAGTGTTCTAAAAGTGGCGTAGGTTTTAGCTAATACAGTCAATTATATTGCTCAAGGTTTACATGTAAAATCACATTAAAAAATAAAACGTGTACACGCGAGATGTTTCATTCAAATGATATTATGTCACCGGTAGTGCTTTACCTGTTCTGAGTTCTGACAAAAATGTTTTTGTGCTGATGCCGTATACAAACATATAAAAGTACAAAAACTTCCTATCCTATATATTGCCACGTCATGCCTGGTATTTTTAGTAATTTGTAATTAACGTACGTCGTACGCGGTATTGTCTTGTATCAAAGAGTCAACCCACCAGTCACCACATGCCAATTTACATTTTATCAAAATTATTGAGTTACTTCCTTGTAGGAGTGCACTGGTTTACTGTGTGATGTGATTAGATCAACATCATCGTTATAGGATAATCTATCCGTCCTTGGCATTGTTTTGTTTGCTTGTAGCGTTTATGACTAGAATTAATCTTTATCCTTTGCTGTCCGTGTGGAGGCAATATTTCTACATCGCCTATGACTTCACCGTCTCAACTATATTTACATCTTCAAATCGTTTGCTAACACTCGTTATTTACTGTGATAATATGTGAAGCAACGTTATTACCATATCTGATCACTAACAATGCGATTTAGTAATTGCATGAGGATTATTGTTTCGTTAAAATGCTATTTGATATCCGATATTTACGCTAACGCATCGTGTAATTTGATCACTTAGTATTTTTTTAGTAATAATGAGATTCAAAATATCAATAAGAATGAATCAAAGGTTAGTCACTAGTCAGATCTTGTATTCAAGTTCTATTCGAGCTTATATTCCGTATGCAACAAGCGCAATTAATTTTCTCAGTATTACCTTTCACGTAACACAGCACATTGATCAAACTCGATCTCAACAGCCTCACGGGATACAATTTGCGACTATCGAATGAGTCAGGTTGTTCTAATCTTCTCTCACTTCCTGTACCGAGAGTTAATTGTACTGTCATTAGTTCCACCTCGAAAGCTGTTTCGATTTGTTTCATTTCTACCAGTTTGTCCTTGATTCGGTGTTATTCGCGACTGTTAAATGTTTAATTTTTTAACGGCTCCTTTCACAATTAAAGCGATTGCTAATTGGTTTATTTTTAGTTATTCGCACTTTTTACCAGATTATTCGGCTTAAAGACTCGATTCAATAACGTCATGTTGTTTTAAAAAATAACGAAATATCACTCAGGATATCTTCATCCACTGATTGTAGTTAGAGAAGAATTGAAAACGAGTAAAATGACACTGAAAGCAGTTAAATTAATAAAATTCTATCAATATCAAGAGAACGCGGATATATCTCTCCTTCGATGGTTATAGCAAATTCCGATTAAAGTTACATTGAAACGGCATTCTATGACCAAATTAGACGTCAGCATGAATAAGAATCATCCATCGATGACCAAGAAAAACTTTATTGTATTGCCTTTCTATATTTAGAAAACAAGTACATAATTAGCTCATCGTTCTGGTTTACTCTAACCGAATTTTAAATAATTTTCTTTGATTTATTATTTTTTAATATTGCTATCTTTGATTGATTTACCTACCTTACAACTGGCTATCCCTCGATCGCGGATTCTTGGAAATCTCTTGTTATTCTATTGTTATCGCGGTCGCATGCTACCGGTTGGGGCACAGATTATATATTAGTAGTACCAACTTGGGGCTTGAGAGGTATAAGATACCAATGGTCGTTAATTAATGCTTTACAGTTTACATCATTGTCTTTAATATCATGTACCTTCTTGAAATGAGGAAGAATTTCTCGGATCAGATATAAATGCGGATGCACCGTTAAACGATTGAGTACACTTATTCGAAGTTAGGTTTAAGTTGTAAGGTTTATCCAGACGGGTCTGGGGGCGGCGTGGGCACGACCTCAGCGCTCGCGTGGGCCGCAGGTGCCGACGCACCTTTGCAGCTTACACGCATCGTTCGCTCGAGCTTCGTGATCCGATTTAACGATGATGGGCTAGTTGCTCCTCTCTCCATTAAGCTCGATTTACACGGGTGACTAACGGGGCGATTTTAGTCACCCGGCAAGTCACCAGTCGAGTCGCCTGTCCCAAGTCGAATCGCCACCCCATTTACACGGGTGACTAACGGGGCGATTTTAGTCACCCGGCAAGTCACCAGTCGAGTCGCCTGTCCAAGTCGAATCGCCACCCCATTTACACGGGTGACTAACGGGGCGATTTTAGTCACCCGGCAAGTCACCAGTCGAGTCGCCTGTCCAAGTCGAATCGCCACCCCATTTACACGGGTGACTAACGGGGCGATTTTAGTCACCCGGCAAGTCACCAGTCGAATCGCCTGTCCAAGTCGAAATCGCCTGTGACTAGTTTATAATTATCGACACAATATGTCTAGTATATTGGCGAGTCAGTGCACTCGGCCAAGCACTCGGTATGCTTATCATCGACACCTACCGAGTAGAATAGCGAGACAGTACACTCGGCCAAGCACTCGGTATGTTTATTATAGACACCTACCGAGTAAAATAGCGTAATGGCCGATTTACACGGGTGACTAAAGCCGCACGATTTCCGCCGCACGACGAAAATCGACCGTGTAAATGGCAAGTCGACTACGCCGCATGCGGCTAAAGTCGCAAGCCCCAAAGTCGTGCGGCCAGCGGCCGCATGCGGCTGGTGACTAAAATCGACCGTGCAAACGCTCAGTCGCAAGCGATCGCTTGCTGCGAATACTACTCGACTGGTGACTTGCCGGGTGACTAAAATCGACCCGTTAGTCACCCGTGTAAATGGAGTGGCGATTCGACTTGGACAGGCGATTCGACTGGTGACTTGCCGGGTGACTAAAATCGACCCGTTAGTCACCCGTGTAAATCGACACTTACAGTACACTCGGTCAAGCACTCGGTATGTTTATCACGGACACCTACCGAGTAGAGTGGCGAGACAGTACACTCGGTCAAGCACTCGGTGTGTTTATTATCGACACCTACCGAGTAGAGCGGCGAGACAGTACACTCGGTCAAGCACTCCTACCGAGAAGAGAAGCGACTCGACACCTATCGAGTATATTGGCGAGTCAGTGCAAGAGTGGCGAGCCAGTACACTCGGTCAAGCACTCGGTATGTTTATCATCGACACCTACCGAGTAGAGTGGCGAGACAGTACACTCGGCCAAGCACTCGGTATGTTTATTATCGACACCTACCGAGTAGAATAGCGAGACAGTACACTCGGCCAAGCACTCGGTATGTTTATCATCGACACAATATGTCTAGTATATTGGTGAGTCAGTGCACTCGGCCAAGTACTCGGTATGTTTATCATCGACACCCACCGAGTAGAATAGCGAGACAGTACACTCGGTTAAGCACTCGGTATGTTTATTATCGACACCTACCGAGTAGAGTGGCGAGACAGTACACTCGGCCAAGCACTCGGTATGTTTATTATCGACACCTACCGAGTAGAATAGCGAGACAGTACACTCGGCCAAGCACTCGGTATGTTTATCATCGACACAATATGTCTAGTATATTGGCGAGTCAGTGCACTCGGCCAAGTACTCGGTATGTTTATTATCGACACAATATATCTAGTATATTGGCGAGTCAGTGCACTCGGTCAAGCACTCGATATGTTTATCATCGATACCCACCGAGTAGAATAGCGAGACAGTACACTCGGTCAAGCACTCGGTATGTTTATTATGACACCTACCGAGTAGAGTGGAGAGACAGTACACTCGGCCAAGCACTCGGCATGTTTATTATCGACACCTACCGAGTAGAATAGCGAGACAGTACACTCGGCGAAGCACTCGGTATGTTTATTATCGACACCTACCGAGTAGAGTGGAGAGACAGTACACTCGGCCAAGCACTCGGCATGTTTATTATCGACACCTACCGAGTAGAATAGCGAGACAGTACACTCGGCCAAGCACTCGGTATGTTTATTATCGACACCTACCGAGTAGAATAGCGAGACATTACACTTGGCCAAGCACTCGGTATGTTTATCATCGACACAATATGTCTAATATATTGGCGAGTCAGTGCACTCGGCAAAGCACTCGGTATGTTTATCATCGACACCTACTGAGTAGAGTGGCGAGACAGTACACTCGGCCAAACACTCGGTATGTTTATTATCGAAACCTACCGAGTAGAATAGCGAGACAGTACACTCGGCCAAGCACTCGTGTGACAAATTCTGCGTGAAAATGTCGCGTCTGCGCTCGCCACAGTAGTATTCGCAGCAAGCGATCGCTTGCGACTGAGCGTTTACACGGTCGATTTTAGTCACCAGCCGCATGCGGCCGCTGGCCGCACGACTTTGGGGCTAGCGACTTTAGCCGCATGCGGCTTAGTCGACTTGCCATTTACACGGTCGATTTTCGAACGGGTGACTAAAATCGTGTGGCTTTAGTCACCCGTGTAAATCGGCCATTACATAGTAATTAGTAGTTTCGCAGAGAGTAGGGCTCATGTACTGATAAACTTAAAGGTACTTATTTTCCACTTAACACTTTAGAAATATTCACGATGATCTCGTAACATTAGGTATTTATGAGTAGGTTTGTCAAAATTTATTAGCATCTACCCGAGGTCAAGGAGAACTGGTTAATATGCAAAAAATTGTCTGTTATTAAGTTGATGTCTTTTCAATAAATAATCAAAATAACTTTCAATTTTTGAGTTGTTATCATAATTATTATCGTCTAATTTAACTAATTGAATTTTCTGCTTATATATCTTGATCAATTATAGCTTGTTCATTCACCTTTGTCTTTAGATATTTTAAGTATAATGTCTCTGTTTTCTACAGACATGAGATCGATCACCTCGCTAAGGGCGAAATTTGAAATTTGCTAATTCTGCCACGTCTATTATGTGAGTTCCTAGACCTCTGAACGCAAGCTAGGGTAACAAAACAGTTGTGGTCAGCGTTGAAAGTATTTCATTGTTCTTATTCTACTCTACATACATATTATTCAGCTCCCTTTCAACCGTAAGCTGACCACCTCATTGTGTATGTAAACGTGCCATAGTATCGGTATCATGAGTTAGCAGTCTACCTTCCTCCGAGTTCTACTTATTTAATGTTATTCGGTGCTAACGTATCGAATCACGGTAATTTTACGCTTGTTATCACGCATTGTGTATTAATTAGGTGTACACTATTATGTATTTCTTCTTTATGTTTGAAATATTCGACGACCTCCGTGGCTCAATGGTTAGAGTGTGTGGCAACTCAAGCCGGGGGTCGCGGGTTCGAATCCCGCCGACGGAACAAAAAGTTTTTCAATGTTCCTGGGTCATGGATGTGTATTAAATATGTGTATGGTATAATAAAAATCTTAAATATATGTATAGTATAAAAGTATTAAATATATTTCCGTTGTCTGGTACCTGTAACACAAGTCCTTCAGGTACTTAGCACGGGGCCAGACTGACGTGGTGTGAAGCGTCCATAGATATTAATATTATTATTATATTCTTATAAAATATCGAACTGATACAAACAATAATTGTTCCCTCATTACTTTAAAAGTCATTAGTCATTAACTCATTACCAATACCTTGATGCCAAAAATACTGGCGTCCCGTTATTTCGAGGAATAATATTAGTCTTAATTGATTGTAAAGTTACAAAGAAACCCTTAAGACGACTCATCTCACCGACAAAATGAATAAGCATCAAACAAACAAAGAAAGTGATATTTCGCAAGCAATTAAATTGTACAAAATTAAACGAAGAGAGTGGTCTAACCGCTCTACTTCGTATTCGTTATAGACTTTCATACAGTCAGTAGGTACAGTAATTGCTACAATTTGGTATTGATATAATTTTCCTCCAAACTCGAATTATGTTTTAACATTATGATGTCATAGTTATAAAATATTACTTAAATTATGGTGTTCCATAGTTTTTGGTAGATGTTGTCAAACTGATCTTTTATAAATTAAGCAGCATTTTTGAAACAACTTTCCGAGCAAATAGCTAACATTTTTAAGTACTACTTGACACTTGTATCTATTTTCTGTAGGCCGCTGCACTCATTTTTGATCGCTTCTTATGTCACTGAGAGTGTCTTTCGGTATTCTTTTGTTTTTTATCACTTCAATCTTTGATATTGCCTTTCCTCGTTCGATTGAATGAATATAATGTACTAGTTGATTATAGTGTCAGAAGTGGGAGCATTATGTAGTTCTTTGATCAACAACCGAGTGGTTTCCGATTCGGGTGTGTCTTGACGGCCTATATTTAACTCGCTCGATATGCGCCGGCACGCGTACAATATTTTTGCTTTATGAGTTATGACCGTGCTCCATATTTATAGCTTATCCGTTTACTTAGAAAGTATGTGTGCTTATGAAAATGAAACATAGAATTTATAATGCTATCAAGTATTATAAGATGTATTCTTTTTGTTGTTGATTTTAATTTTTTTAGCTACTTTAAATTGTGTGAATTCTAAAAGAGAATACACGTCCGTAGTATGAAAAGCATTATTTATTTATTTATTAAAGTTAATTATAACGGGTTACCCCAAATGCAATAATTAACTACAATGTTGACTTAAAATTAATTACAATATTACATAAATACAAATTAAATTAAATAGTAATAGAAGAAACCCTGATATTGTACATAAAGTCTAAAAGTAAAATAAGAGGAGAATCTCTTTACAATAAAAGATAATAATCAAACTAATAAGAGATAGCGCTATGAATAAATTACATAACTATTGAGTTAAATAAAAAGAAGCGAGGTAGCATGGCAAAAATGTATTATACAGTGCCTACAAATAATTTTATTAATATAGCATATTATATAGCCTTCTATCTTACACGATTCGCTGATTGTGATGATAACCATTTCCTTTCAAGTGCCAAATAAAATAGGAATATCAAGTTATAGCGCTCAGATTTTTATATCTGGATTCTGGGGTAAAAATAAAATTATGTTATTTCCTACTTTCTTTTTTTCCACCAGTCAGGAAACCACGATTATTTCGGCGATTATTAAAATAGTTTTAGGTTAAAGGCGCTATTCATACATCCGGCAGGGTTATCACGTATCTCGCGAAAGCAAAACGATAGCAAAAATTGCGCAAAAATCGCAAATTCGTATTATGTATCAGCAAAAACAATACGATAGCAATCGAGCGACAGTACTCCCTCTGCCGTACAATCAAGGAACTATAATTGCATTACAATCGCTAAAGGTGAACGCAGATTTGGCCGCACCGCACGCACCGCAGTCGCCGCATTCGCAATTCTTTATATTTACTTTATAGGCAAGCTCGCATACCTACCTACCCGCGCTGCAGTCTTCGCAACTTCATAATAATATGAAGAATTGCGAATGCGGCGACTGCGGTGCGTGCGGTGCGGCCAAATCTGCGTTCACCTTAAATCTCCATACTGTTGCAATTTATTTCGTATGACGTACCTACACATCAGTGTTGCCAGATCAGGGGATTTCCCCCTAGATTTAGGGGGTTTTCGACCAAGTTGGGGGAAAACAGAGGGAAAAAATATTTGGGGGATTTTTTAGGGGAAATTCAAAATACACGTCAAATACAGTTTTTTGCCAATTATCACGTTCCTAATATTTTTTTACCATCTTTAAATTACTTGAGCGCTACAACAACTAATCGAGGTCGAGATTCGAGATGTTGAAAAGATGAAACAGTTCGACAAGGCTTTAAAGTTTAAATGAATATGTCAATGATGTGAATGGACGCTGCTGGTAAAGGAGAACTGTCAATTTAAATGATATTTTTGTATGATAGAAGCGTTAGTTCCTTTTCTCGCCACGTTCATATAAAGCCTTGTCGAGCTGTTATAAAGTTTAGTAATATATTTTTATTGAATATTAAAAGAAAAAGTAATCTAGGGGATTTCTAGGGCGAAATCAAATTAGTTCAGGGGTACGGCGCCGAGACCATCTGGCAACACTGCTACACGTAAGGCTTTTGACAGCAATGCGATCGCGATCGGCGAGCAATTTGAACTGTCAAATAGCGATCACAACAAAGGTGATTTTTTACCGATTGCTTGTTAATCGCTGAGAGGTTAGTGGTGTTTTGCGTCAATTTTAAAACTGTTAAACGTATTTTTATAACATTGGCGCATACAGTGCTCGTATTAGAAGCCATTCCTGAAGGAGAAACAAGAGATGCAGCCAGAAATACAGCTAAATAAGACCTCGCAATCGCGACCGAGCCCAGGCACTGGAACTGTCTGACTCTGAGTTTAAAACCCATTACAAGGGTTGAATAAGGAGCTGTCTGTAAATATCTGTGACGAGTTGAACACATTGACAAGAAAAATAACAATTAACACCTGTGCTGTGTTGTTGCAAACATCTGCAACAACTATCACGTCGCCTGCCAGTACGACGATTCCCAAGTGCTTCAACAAGTTTAGGACCACACTTTAGCCATTGCAGGATGTTACAGTTTCTTTGAGAACCAGCTTTTAGTGAGTGGCAAACCGCAAAGAACTTGCAGATGTGATCTTTATGAAGTGATGATGTGAAAAATAAAGCAGTAAAACAGTGTTATTTGTTTCATTTGCATGTAGATTACTATTAAGTTATTGTTATTTGTCTTCATGTAAGTAGAATTAAATGGAATACTTTTAAACATACATCAGAAACAAGGTTTATTTTTAAGTAGTAAAACATTTTCTTTAAATGACTAATTATTTTATGCATAATCTCCAATATAATGAACTGTGCAACAATAAATAAAAGATTTAGTCATGTATTATTTCATAATAACAGAAATATATTAAAACCAATGTTAAAAAGGTTTATTAAAATCAGAATACTGCTTAAAACCCATCAATCCCCAAGCGGCAGCCGGCTGCCGCATAACAATTGAAAATCTATTGTGTCTGGTGTCTGCGATACCCACTATGGAGGTGCTACAAGCTCTTATGCATAATATTAATTTCTTTATTAATGTTTCATCGTGATGTTTTAAATATCAATATTGTAAATATTAAAATGTATATATTCATCAATATTATTGGACTTTAATTTTGCTGCCTAGTGCCTAATGTTGTGTTACATGATACTAACTAGTATGTCTGGTCTCTGATGATACTAAGGAATACAGATAAAAGTATTATTCTAAGGAATGTTTGTTAATTGTTCTATTAATAGCTGTATTCTTATTTTGTATTTTAAATAAAATAAATATCCAAATAAATGAATGTTTGTTAACAAAAACAAAATTTAATTTAAAAGTCTATTTACATACTGTTTTCACTGTATTCTAAAACATGTAAAGTCTATTGTTGTTAATATTATGCTATTCGTTAATTTTATTTTTTGTCAGACTTTGTTTTCCCTAAATACTTCATAATGTAAAAAGTCAATTTACAATACTTGTAAAGAAATATTGTGTTAAGTGAGATTTTCATTTATTTAAAGCCAAACTATAAATAAAAATACAACAACTATTGCTTTTATTACAAATTAATTTAATACTTACAAAGTAAAGTTTTTATCTTATATAAATTTATCAATATCACTAATTCAACTCCTTCAGTATAGTCTATAGAGTATATTCTTTAAAGTTGTTACTTTGTTAATAATTAACAATTATAGTTCTATTAATACCTGTATTCTGTTTAGTACGAGGGCTGCTATTTATGTATCCGGAATTAAAAAAAGAAACAAACATATATCATTTAATATGGTTTTATTGCTTTTCAAAATATTCGCCGCGATGATCGACACACTTTTGCATACGCTGGAACCAATTTTCATAGCACTTTTTCCATTCTGATTGAGGTATCTCCAAAACGTGCATTTTGAACGCATCAACAGCCTCTTCGCGGCTCGAAAAACGTTGACCACGTAATTTGTTCTTCGCGTATGGAAATAAAAAGAAATCGTTAGGTGCCAAATCAGGGCTGTACGGCGGATGACCAGTCAATTCGATCTTTTGACCCTCCAAAAACTGAGTTGTTTCAGCTGAGGTGTGACAGCTAGCATTGTCGTGATGTAATATGATTCTGCGTTGTCGGTTGTCCTTTCTTATTTCTTCAAAGACTTCTGGTAAACAAATGGTCGTATACCATTCAGAATTAACCGTTTTACGATTGTCTAATGGCACTGTAGCCACATGTCCATTAATTCCAAAAAAACAGGCGACCATTTGCTTCAAAGTACTTTTTGCACGAGTAACTTTTGTTGGTTTCGGCTCATCTTGGAACACCCACACCGTTGACTGTTGTTTAGTTTAGGGGTCATATGCATAGATCCAAGATTCATCACCTGTGTAGATATTATAAACGGCTTTTGACGTACCACGGTTGTATTTTTTTATCATTTTTTTGCACCAATCGACACGAGCCCGTTTTTGATCGATTGTCAAGTTGTGCGGAATCCAACGCGAACATATTTTTTTTTACAGCCAAATGTTCGTGTAATATCTTACGTATGCTCGTCATACTTATGCCTAAGGACGCCTCTATCTCGCGATATGTAACATGACGATCACGCATTATTAGTTCCCGCACAGCATCTATATTTTGTGGGACAACAGCTGTTTTTGGGCGACCTTCTTTATTTTCATCCGTGAGCATAGACCGCCCACGATTAAACTCACTGTACCAGTGATAAACAGTGGTTTTTGATGGTGCTTCATCTCCAAAAGTTGCGGTGAGTTGAATAAAGCACTGTTGTTGATTTAGCCCACGCCGAAAATCGTAGTAAATCATTGCACGAAAATGTTCACGCGTTAAATCCATGGCAAATGAAGACACGCAATTTTCAAAATGACGCCACAATGGAAAAATGATTGACAGTCACATGAAACAAAATGTATTCTTCAACCAAAGAGTTCTATTTTCAAATGTTGTAATTACTTTTTAAATATTGTTCTTGTAAGTGGCCAGTTCCGGATACATAAATAGCAGCCCTCGTATTCCTAATAAATTACATATTTAATACAAATGTGGGTTTCTGAACCAAAAACAAAATGACATTCAATTATCAGTACACATCAGTTTTATAATATTATAAAATGCCAATTTACAAAATAAAGAAATAATGTACAAAGTGAGTTTTTTAATTTTTATTAATAATACACTGTATATGACAAATTTTATTATAATTTTAATACGACAAAGTATAATATGTAGTTTCACACATTCATCTATTTTAACACAAAGTTATTCATTATAAAATGATTTTAACAATAATATTATATTTGTAATAACTAATAAGACAAGTCAAATA
Organism: Polyommatus iphigenia; assembly: GCA_963422495.1. Classification (NCBI taxonomy): domain Eukaryota; kingdom Metazoa; phylum Arthropoda; class Insecta; order Lepidoptera; family Lycaenidae; genus Polyommatus; species Polyommatus iphigenia. The sequence continues at coordinate 4,151,477 of OY730190.1, forward strand.
TTGTTGATTTAGCAGCACTCTGTAGTTTATGTCATCTGTATGTTACTTTGAAGCAGACGGCCTAGCTTCCATGAAATCCATATCTGCAAAATAAAGATATTTTAAGAAAAAAAACATTTATTTCTTTGTATAGTTTAAAACTAATTTAAAATTTACTGTAAGGAACAACTACATCTGTAAGCTGTATTCACACCATGCCGCCGGCTTCGGTGGGTAAGGAACAACTACTTCTGTAAGCTGTATTCACACCATGCCGCCGGCTTCGGTGGCAAGGCAGACTGAAAGCTCGTGGATACGCCATAAAGAAATCATCCAATAATATTGTATTGGATGGTTTGGCTTTTCAGCCTCACTGTATAAACTCACTAGTCACTACCCTGTACCTAGTAAAAATGTAGGTATTAAGTTTATTTATTTATTTATTATTTAACAGTTTATTGCACACAAAAACATTTAACAAGTTATAGTAATGAAGAAAAACGACACAAAAGGTACTGCTTATCTCTAAAGAAATTTCTTCCAGCAGTCCTAAGAAGAGAAATTTGATTACAAACATCAGATAGGGCGTGCCTATAAACAGAAATGAAAAAATATAAATTATAACTACATAATATGTAATACGATTATTATTATATTATGTTCAACAAAATACTGGGTACATTATACTAATAATAATAATATACTATAATACTATAATTTTATAATAAATACATACTATACTATAAACTATAAATACTAAAAATAAATACATACAATATGTATATTTAATACTAATCATAGTTGGATTCAGTGCTGAGGTAGTGCTCCTTCAAGCGTCTTTTAAAGACAGTAATAATTATAGTAGGACTATCACGGATGGTGTGGGGTAGGGAATTCTACAATCTGACTGCATGAACAGTAAAGGAGTAGGAAAAGAAGTTGGAGCGATGGGACGATGACGATTATGTTTTTAATAAGTTAGATAGAAATTGTGGAACTTACAGAGTATTATAAAATTAGTTGTTGCAGACGGCCCAGTTTCAATGAAATCCATAATATCTGCAAAATAAAGTTATTTTAACCCTAGAAAGATAACCATATTTTACCTTACACGAAAGATAACCATACGCTTAAGAAGCGCACAAATTCCCAATGCGATTTTTATTACTTTACAGTTAAAATATCTACAATTTATTTAGATATTTAAAAAGTATATAATATGTGTATAAATAAAATGCATTGTTTTTATACTTATGAATTTTTTAAATATTATTAAACTGAAATTACAAAATTCTCAGTTAAGACCTCACAAAAATGACTGAATATGAATGAATATGAATTTTCACAAAAAAATCACAGTTTTTTTTCTACAATTAAGTAGGCAATAGTATAATCAGTCTTAAAAATTACAATAAAAAAGAATTAGCAAAATTTAAAGATATTTGTGGCAAACGTCAACATTGTGTTGCACTTTTGCATTTCGCGCAAGATATGTTGGACATTCTTTTCTTTTTATACGTGCAGAAGTTGCTGAAATGCCTTTTTTAGATGGAGGTTCTTCTATGAAGCCCTCTTCATAATCACTCTGTACCTCATCTTCCGACAGGTGATCCTCCGCCTCGCTATCACTTTCTCAGCATACATCGTCTTCATTTTTCTCTCACCTGTCCAATATATGTCTTATTTCGTTGTTTTTAAAGGCCGTCTACTAGCCATGATATTCCCTTTATGTTTTGCCTAAAACAAAACAATAATACGCTTTATACATAAAAGAACAAAATACATCGTCAAAAGTTACTTACCACTATGTAACAGCCGTTCCGCGAAAGGATAGATCGGTGACTTAGTTGGCCGGAACGCACACGCAGATTCGCCCGCTAATTAAAAAAATACAGCATTTTGTTTTCTGCGAGGGCGCCTCTGCGACGTAGGTTATCTTTCTAGGGTTAAGAAAAATATTTACTTCTTCCTATAATTCAAAAATAATGTAAAATTTACTGCAAGGAACAACTACTTTCACAGAAATCATCCAATAATATTGTATTGGATGATTTGGTATTTCACCCTCACTGTATAAACTCACTTATCTAATAAAAATATACGTATTAAGATTATATTTTTTAATAGGTTAGTTAGAAATTGTAGAACTCGTAGTAGTAGAGTCGTAAGGCTAAATTTGCAAACCTATTATTACCATAAAATAAGCACTGGTGTTTTTGTTACAAGACATTACATTTGTAGGAAAATTTAGGATTCTGCACTCGCACAGTACAGAATCTGAGAAATAGAGTGCGCTTCTGTTATTTTAAAAGCTTTTATTTTGCGTTTTATAATTTGCACAAAGCTGAAAATTGGTAGAGACGTTCAATACAATATCATAAAGACAATCTCAAAAGTCCCCGTCGATCCCCTTTGTGCAAAAAAAAAGTTCAAATGTTGAAAATTAAGGTTTTTTATTTTTTTTTTCTCGAAAATTGTAAATTTTATCGTAAAAATAAGTAAGGCAAAGTTGTAGATCATACAATTATCTTCTTTTTGTAGCTTAAGATTAATAGAAAAACTAACAAGGGTTTTTTTGTTTCAGTCGAAGCAGCGAGCGTCGATCAAATGGCTGCTGTCGAAGGCGTTTAACAACCGGGTACCGGAGAATCTTCAGGAGCCGTTCTATAGGGATCATGAGGTAAGCAAGATATTTGTATAATATATGTATACTAGCTGTCCCGGCAAACGTTGCTTTGAAATATAAAGTACCTATTTCGCCCATATTATTTTTTCGAAGTGACTAAATAAGCATGTTACCATAGCAACGTCTATCGCTATCCCGTCGCACAAACAATGGTCGCCGTAAGTCTTTAGTTGTAATAATTTACTATTACTTATTCAACAAATGCACTTATCAATATATAAAGTACCCAGTAGCCGATTCTCAGACATACTGAATATGCATATAAAATTTGGTAAAAATCAGTAAAGCCGTTTCGGAGGAGTTCGTGGACTAAAGTTCCGTTTAGACCAAACGAGCGAATGCTCATTCTAGTACAGCTCTTTTGATGTAAACTAACAACGAGCATTCTTTCGTTGTTCTAGTGTGTTCGCCACGTGTTCGGCGGTAAATAGGTAGAATGCTCTAAGAATCTCGCTCGTTTGGTGTAAACGAAGCAAGAGCGCTCGAGCAATTGCCTAGAGCGTTCTTTCGTGTTCGGACGTGCTCGCTCTTCGAGGCGGTCTCTTCAAAGGGATTCTAGTGTTCTTGATATTTTTACTTTTTGGCGGCTGGTTTTAGGTAGTTTATCAAAGGTTATTTCGTAAATATGGATTGGAGTAATGAAAAATGTTTACAAATGATAGAATTATACCATAACAAAATATGTTTATGGGATCCAACCTTTGATGACTATAAAAATAAATTAACTACTTATCGTTGACGAATGAGCAATGAGCATTCGCTCGTTTGGTCTAAACGGAGCTATATGATTCTCATCTATAGAGCAAAAATTCTTATTCTTGATGTTCCTGTTGATTCGATTGGTGTAAACGATCTAAAGTATGTTGTAACGAATTATAGTTTACACTAAACGAATACGAAAGAATGTTCTTGTGCTGTTCTTGCTCTATGTTCTTTTGGTGTAAACCCACCTTAACATTGTGACACGAGAATTTTATATATAAGATTAGATCCAGCAATAACTGCCGCACTCAGAGACGAATTTGCTTAACTGTAAATTGTAATTACATTGAGATTTTGACATAAGGCCAATACATAATCTGTCAAACTCTTCATTACATTGAAGTTTGATTATATCTTCAGCTGCCGCACTCTGAGACCTGAGTGAAACATTAATTAGTTAAATGACATAAGCCTCATTTAGCTCCTCTCTTCATTTAGCACATAAGCTTCCAAATTTTGACATAAGCCTCATACATTATCTGTCAAATTCTTCACTAAATTGAAGGTTAATCATAATTAAATGCCTCTGAGTACGGCGGTAAAATGTCTCTGACTGCAGAGTGCAGCCGTAATACTGCTTAGCTACCGCTAATTTTGAAAAAATAATAAATTCACTTGGTGCATACAGGCAGATTCATCAACAAACGAGATTTATTGATAATATGTTACATAAAGAAATGCTAACACCAATATAATTGTGCAGTGTTTATTTTTATTGCTCTTATTGATTGCCATAATACTGCAGTAATGGCAGAGATGCCGTACATCAAAGACGGACTAATTTTAATACGTTGTCGATAACGTTGTTTCAAAATATCAAACGTAACGGTTCACTTTTGCCAGAATTGCCAAACAAAAGTATGTCTTTTAAAAATAATGAAGCTCATATGATAGAAGACATAGATTCAAAAAAAAAAAACAACAAAAGACAAAATATGAAGAAAGCATAAAGAAAAGCTTCATCCACACACTATTAGTTTATTGATTAAGTTAAGTTAGAACTGTCTAATAGAGTATTCGTTTAATTTGGAACTGTTTTGTTCTTTATAGTATAGGAGTACGTAAAAGTACCTACGTTTCATTTGCAATCTCTCGTCTGACCGCAACCGCAGGTGTGTGACCTGTCATATACCTGCAGGCTTTTTCTAACCCAGCAATTTTATAAACTTAATCAGTATTTTACAAGTTCTAAAACCATGCTGATTATTATTAACAATTGTTTTCTTAGTTCTTACTAACTTCATCCCGAGGTGTTTTGTTACTAAAAATATGTATTTTTTATAAAAATAGAATAATAGCCTGAACCCTATATTTTGTTTCTAAAAGCTCTAAGCTCGTTTTCACTAACGGGCTCTAAAGTAGAGTTTGAAGGACATTAGACGTAGTCCTAGTCCTAGAGTGGTGCTTAGTGCTTACGAGAATTAAGAGATCCTTAGCTTTTAGGCGTTGTTGTGAATTAGGATACTCTATCCTAAGGATAGTTTACCGTCAGCATTTAATTCATTTATAAATTACTTAAGCTGTAATATTCAATACATTTTTTTTTAATTTGGGCGTGAGTCTACCAGCCATCAATATTACAGTCGTCTTCCTCGTGGAGGAATAAGATTATGGTTCGTATTTGGTTCTACCATGTTCTTTAACCTCGTGGAGGTATCGTGGTGTGCATCCGGCACACGTCTATCGTTCCGTACGTCCAGCACACCGACGATTTCTTTGAATTCACCGTGCGGAGGCAGGGTCCGTGTCCCATACGTAATGAGTTTATTTATACCCTTTTAGCATCTGGCGGATGGTACACCGTCCTTGAAACATAAGCCGGTTATTTGCAAGTTCGTGCAATGTTATAGCGGTATCGATCAATCCAGTTACATAGATGGCATTCAGCACGCGAGCTTAGGTTCAGTCTGTGTGGTGGTTTTGGGTGCGCCCACTGTCCATGTTAATTATTGTGACAAACGATTATTACACATATACGAACTGGTGAAACGAGTGGGTCATACCACGCGTACATACATACGCGTGTGCTCATTTTGTACAAGGTCAGAATTGCTAAGACAAAACTACAAAGGGCCAAGTTCAGCTTATATTTGGTGCAGCGTGCAATTTCCTATCCGTCGTTACTGGTACTTATGTAGAGAACTGAATGAAATTTTTCAAAGATCAATTCATTTTAAATGTCTTACCGTAGAGTATATAGTAACAAATTGAGTCACGTGTAACTTTATCATACAACGTGCAGATTTACTGCATCGGGAAGTTCATATTTTAAACTTACCAGCGTTCCTTTGATAGTCTTTTATGCAGCATATTCGACCTTAAACCAAATAAATCTCTTCAATAATAAACTTTAACGAGTAAACGCAACTAATTGTTTGTAACATTTTGTTTGCTTTTCATCTTAAGTTCGTGTGGTTTCTTTATGAAAGTCTTTCGCTCTTTAGGTTGAGAATGGAGTGCATAAGGCACTCACAAGACCAAATATAGAACCATCGTGCCGTAAAAATAGTCAGTGCCATTTCCGTCTTCGGGAAACGACAGTCTTTTGTTCTTTTTGTATTTGGTTTGTTGATTTATTGTTAGAACTTAGAATATGCCAAACAGTGAATCTTCTTCTCATTTAGTAATGTTTATACTCTCTGTTTATTTACTGTATCCATGTCTACTAAAACCACAGAAAACATTGCTCCTCTAAAAAATTATGTTGAGTTATATTTTAGACTCTACAATGTAGATTGTAGAGGAAAAAGTAAATTGTTGTTTTAATAACAAACCCATTTAAACTGTTTACAATCACTGCTCAACAAACAAGTCAAACATTTAAAACAACAACCATTTAAAGAATATACTTTCGAAATACATTATGAGTAGTGGATCAGCGCTGTCTTGAATCATTCATTGTTCTTAAAATATTGACCATCTTTCGAACCAGTTTTCTATGGAGTGCCTAGATATCTATCTAATATCACTTTGTCCATTTACGGTATGACAGAAACAATTTCTTCCATGGCTTTTGTTATTGCCGTGAGACTGGAGAGCGAATTAATAAGATTTTTTTTTAGATGAATTTTGCTCGGGTTTGTGTCTAAGTTATAGTAACTTGATTTGTGAAGTATATTTATTTTTAGTAACGTTGGAAACACAAATGATAGTAAGATTGTGGGCTAAATAAAGGAGAAACATTTTAGCGCCGCTTTCCTTGACCTATGGTCGTCGCCCGTCTTGTGTCTGGCAAGTGGCATAGCTATCTCCCTTTCCTCTGGCGCGACGCATGTCATCATTTTTGCCGCACGCTGTACATGCGTCTGAACTCTTAGGGCCGATTCACACCGGAATGGCAGAGGCGAGGCGAGCAGTTTCAGTGTTATATGATTTAAAACTTTATCTTCAGTATTGTAATACATAGTATCGCTTGAGAAATGGACGCCGCCGGCGGCCGCAAGATGCCACGAGCGGCCACGAGCGTCCACGGGCGGCCGTAGATTTCTCAAGCGATACTATGTATTACACTAATGAAGATAAAGTTTAAAATCATATGACACTGAAACTGCTCGCCGCGCCTCTGCCATTCCGGTGTGAATCGGCCCTTATGATGAGATGCTTATCTGCTAGAATTTATGAGGTCTTTTAGTTAAATTTTACTTCACTATCATTATGTAATATAAGTCGTTAAACGTGCTATCTTCTTATGTTTTAACTTTTAAACTAAACGTCGAACTGCCGTTTAATATAAAAACAATTTCCACGATAGTCTAAGCTGGAAACCATACAAATCGTTTAATAAAATTACGTTACATAAATCAATTATGGTAACAAATTTTAATTAAATTGTGAAACTCATGGTACAATTAAATTTCTCAATGGGCCGTGGCTAGAGAGGACATTGTTCTGTCAGCAAACGACCACGCGCATGCAGTTTATACCAGCTACCTAATTAGTGGCTTTCTGAACGGTACAATTTTACACACTGAAATATAGTAGAGATCTACTCTTATTTTCGTATTCTGTGGATCTACCTATCTAGTTTTTAGGTCAGAACTATCAAACGTGTTCTATTTATACCTTAGTAATATTGATCGATAAACTTTCGTCAATTACACATAATGTAGTAGTGACGACACTGCCTAAAATATTCTTTGTTACGTTGTTACTTGTTGCCTTATTAGGTTATTACTTATTACCAAACGTTAGTCTCAACAGTTTTTATGTCAATGAAAGTGTTTCATACAGAGAGGGAATTTTCATAAGTGCTTTGTTTTCCTGCAGATGTGCATCCTACTCTAGACTAGAGTCTAGACTCAAGTTCCAGAAAGTACTCAACTATATACTCGGAGTTATTTAGCCTCTAGTCTCTACGTTGTATAGGCTCCTCTCTTCGATGTGGTTGTACAATAGAAGGTCCAATCATGAGCCATCATAGACGAATATGTTCGTTCATCCTCAACTTTACACCTTCGTCATCCTTCATATTGGTTAATTGTGGACGAAAGCTTTTCTTTATGGTGCTTAATTGCTATTCTTTATGATCTCTATTCCTTAATCAATAATTATGTTTTATATTCTTTGCAGCGTTGGCATAAGAAGTAAGAACTGCACTTATGTTAAATCACTAATGTACCAAGGTACCAACTAGCAAGTGAGGTAAACTGTTTCAAAGCGCGATGTATAACTGACATATTAAGCGATTTACAATAGTTTCCAAAGTGAGAGTTCTGGAGGTCGTGTGGGACAATTATTCACACGGCTGCTAGCTCACGGTCAATGATATGACAATGTTGTAACATATTTCAACGAACCGGTTAGATATTATTGAATTACATTATTTACAATACTATGACAATTTATAGAGTACCTGTTTGACTGCATGGTGTGAATACTATACCGACTATGCGTATAATTGTGGTATAATTATTATAGGCAGTAAAATTATTGAATAAGCGCGACCTAATCATTTTATAAGTTTCACGCCAATTATATTATTAAACGTATGTATAAAAAATAATAATAATATGCAGTGTGTAATAAATTAATAAATGATAAGCTTCTCTGAATTGATAGACCAATTTCATATTTTAACATTTCACCCAATGGGTTTTCTCACTATTTTATGTCAACACTAGCTGTTGCCCGCGACTTCGTCCGCGTTAGCATAGTATATTAACTGTCAACCCCTATTTTACCCCCTTGGGGGTTGAATTTCCAGAAACGCTTAAACACATATCCAATAATTTTTAATTAGCCCAAAATTAAGTTTCATGTTTCTAACTCTAAAAATAACGGACTTTCATTCACACTTTCAACCCCAATTTCACCCCCTTGGGGGTATAATTTCCAAAAACGCTTAAATACGTATTCATTTATTTTTAATCAGTAGCCCAAAAACAAAGTTTCATATTCCTAACTTAAGAAATTACGGACTTTCATTCAAACTTTCCACCCCTATTTCACCCCCTTCGGGGTAAAATTTTCAAAATTAGTTCTTTAGTGGATGTCTACATAATAAAACAACCCTAGTCACCAAATTTCGTGGCTGTAACTTTAACAGTTTTTGCTCAGCGATGATGAATCAGTCAGTCAGTCAGGACATGTAATTTTATGAGTATAGATCATCATTCACTGATATTATTTAAAATATTTTTTTAAGTTTGACGTTAGCCAGTCGAAAACGCTAGTGAATTGATAAAATACTGTCGAAAAAACTCAGAAACCGGACTGACGTGTTTGATTGGTATTAAATAACTTAATTTCCGCAGTGATTTTTTACAAAGTTAGAAGTATGGATGACTACGATGACTACAGATTGTCTTTCGAATGTGACGTCATAGATCGTTATAGGACGCCATTGTCAAGGTGCTTCAGTTCTAGATAGTGACGTCATTTTGTCACACCCAAGTACATTTATCGCCATTATTATTCATGGCTATCACCAGCTAACGCCATTGAGCTATTTTAATCATATTATCCATTGTCCATCTATGTGTAATAAAATGTGCATAACATAATTTTTATGATAATTCATAGCGGAATTGACCTCCGCTAAATAATATTTCAATTAATAAGTTTCGATAATATGTTATCGATGCAATTATGGTGATAATGCTATTATTGAAAAAAGTATTATAACTTAATATGTTATAATAATAGGGGAGATAGTGCTATTGATTTCTAAGTCATTTCATACCGGCCAAATTTTTGTCCAGTTGTAGATTAATATTTAATAATCAACATAATGAGCGTCAGTCGCTGCACCCGTGGTGGGTTGTACATTGAGAGTGTCTCAAAGTTGTCGAAAAAATTTTTGCTAAAAGTAATTTTATACCGTATGAAACTTTGATGGATGATTATAATTGAGGTTACGTTTAACCAAAAAATCACCGTCAGCCGTATTGCAGACGGGGGATTCAACGTCAGTCGCGTTACTGAATATGTAAAAAAAATTTGAATATGAAGTCATTTTATACCGTACAAAATTTATACAGGTGAACGTTTCTACTTTGTAAATAATAAAGAAAACCGTCAGTCGTTAATACGATGGTGGAAAAACCGTCAGCCAGCGATATAAGTTATAACTTTTAACCAATATAGCCCTACTTCGCGCTCAATGTATGTCGCGTAGACATTTCCATCTGCAAACATTCAGTTTACGGCGATTTTCGTTTGAATTAACCACAAAGTTGTCTCACATAGCAATTTTAAGTAATTAATTCAATAGTCAATATTTGTGAAGAAGAATTATATACATTTTACTTGTAAAGCGCCATCTGTTGTTATATACTAAAACTAAAATGACACCTACCGAACCTAAATGTCTATAATCTAGATATGAACTTTTATTGGGTGCGAATTGGGATATTTATAATGTCAATTCAATACGATTCCCAACAACAACTTTGAGATACTCCCAAATTTTAACCCACCACTTCTGAAGCAGCTGACGATCAAAGCTGTTATGTATTAGTGGAATACTATTATTGTAATGATTTTCGCTCGGTATGAAATGACTTTTCAAAATGAGCGTGACCTCCCCTACTATAAGTTATAACTTATAAGTAATGTAAAGGCTTATAATTAACTGATCACCAGAAATAGTAACATTTCACAGACGAAAATAGTAAACGATCACCAAAATATAGACCACCATTTTAATGTAAAATGATAACCAAAGATTTAACATCTTGAACCAAAAATAGTAAATGATCACCAAAATTTAAGTTAATGATCACCAAAATTAGTAAATGATCACCAACATTATACTAGCATTTTAATGTCAAATGATCACCAAAGATTTATTATCTCGCTATCCTATTTATGCAAAATGAGTCCAAATAAATCATTGTTAAACCAAAAGTAGTAAACGATCATCAAAATTAGTAAATGATCACCAACATTATACGTTAGCATTTTAATTCATCAAGCCCCAAGCGGCCACATCCGGCCGCGATAACAATGAAAAAGCTATTGTGTCTCGTTTTGCCACGATTGATGGGTTAATGTAAAATTATAACCAAATATATTTTTATTTAGCAATAGCAAGTCTTCGTAAAAGAGTCCCGTTTGTACCCTTTGGGTACGGAACCCTAAAAACGGGACTCTATTACTGAGACTTCGATGTCTGTCCGTCTGTCCGTCCGTCTGTCTTTCTCTAGGTTGTATATCAAGAACCGCTCCAGCTAGACTTCTGAAAATTTAACAGATTGTGTATGTGTGCCGCTATATAACAAGTACTAAAAACAAAATAAAATTATTATTTAAGGGGGTCTCCCATACAACAAACGTGATTTTTTGGCCTTTTTTGCTCGATATCAATAATGGCAACCAATAGGCACGTTGATATTTTCGCAAAGGCCTTGATTATATGTTTACTTCAATAATTATAGTGGAGTTCCCAGAGCGTAAAAATCGTGCAAACTTCCGATTTTTGCAATAGTGGATGAAAATTGAAAAGAAAAAAAGGAATGTGTAGCTGATAACATAAATAATAAAGTTTACCTATTGAAAAGTTGTGCTTTTGATTTTTAAATTATTCTCTTCCACTTCAAGTAAACTCATAAACTGTAAAATTTTGAAGAAAATTTGCATATTTCTTTCTTTTAAATATATAGCAAAACAATGAAATAAATTATTTTTTTTTTTAATTTGTATCGTTGCTTATATTCCAAAGAAAATAAGTTGAAAAAATATATAATTTAGATTTAAAATTAATATTTTTGTATGTAGATGAGCATGCCTCCAAATGTGCTTGTTGTGTGCCTCGCCAGGTAAATGGCGTTCCTATTTTTCTTTGGTTTTAAATAGAAAGTTTAAAATTATTTTTTAGGCTTAACAAAGCCTTCTATTTCTGAATGTGTATAACTTTTTAGCTCTTACTTTATTAAATTTTCTGAAAATGTAGCACAAACTTTTCACGGATATTTCGAAGAAAATCTGTATTTTATTTCTTTTGGTTAGGTTTTTACATAATAAAATTGATTTTTTTTTTCGTTAATTATATTTGCTAAAACATACTTAAAGGAAAAATATTCAAATTAGGTTAAGAACTGATATTTTTTGTATTCAGGTAAGCATTTTCCAAACATAGGTCGCAGCATGCGTCTTTAGTATGTACGTGAGATTTGTAGCACCCAATTTTTTTCTGGTTTTAAGTAGGAAGTTTAAATATATTTCAAAGACTAGAAAAAGTCTTTCATTTGTCGATGCATTTAATGTTTTAGCTCTCACTTAAATAAATTCTCAACAAATATAGAAAAATATTTTCGGTCTATTTTACACACTTTTGGAGATATTTAAACGTTTTTAAGTACTTAAAAGTTATCATTTCTCTAAAAATTAAATACGCACAACAAGTAAGTTTAACACACTTTTCGTTACAACCCTTAAATCCACCCAAACCCTTTTATCTTGGTTACGACGAGCGTTAATCTCTTAAAACTTTGCAAAAACCTTATAGTTGTATTTAGCTTAGCAAAGCAAACTTTCTTTTTTAAAAATTGTGTATTTGGTTAATTTTCAACGTAAACAATCGGATAAGAGTTATTAAATAACAGGAACAAGAAAATTTTTTTTTTCTGGACCGGTTTTATATGGGGAAATATTAATTTTTAATTAAGTAACTAAAAAATTAAAAGCACAAAAAAAATTTGGTAAACTTTGCAAGTTATAGTGTAAAAAAGAAAATGACACCTCAAAAACAAAAATCCATTCACTATTACAAATTTCGGAGGTTAAAACCTCTGGCGACTGCACTATTACAGGTTAACACAATTTTAGGTCTAATTTTGCTCTATAAACGGTACGGAACCCTCCATACGACTCACACTTGGCCGATTATTTTGTTAATAATATGCAAGTGCATTTGTTGTCAATCGTAGTGATTTATTTGGACAGAAATATTGCATTGATTTGCTCACAAGGATTTGGCGATAATTTATTATATGTATTTGGTGATCATTTACTATATTTGGCGGTCATTTTCTATATTTGGTGATCATTTACTTTATTTGGTGATCATTTACTATATTTGGTGGTCATTAACTATATTTGGTGATCATTTACTATATTTGGCGGTCATTTTCTATATTTGGTGATCATTTACTTTATTTGGTGATCATTTACTATATTTGGTGGTCATTTACTATATTTGGTGATCATTAAAGTAGAACTATATTTGGTGATCATTTACTATATTTGGTGTTCGATTACAATTTGAAGTGTTGTCATGACTAAAATAGCTGGTAGTATTGCAATTTTAGACTTTATTTTTTTGGTGTTCAATATCTTTATTTGGTAAACAAGTTTAGGGTATCAGTGCATTTTTTGGTGGTCATTATATTTGTTCCCTAACGTAAAACGCATTCTGACTAAAACTAAAGAAAAACTGGATTCGAGATAAAAGAACATTTTTTTTTATTTCAATAGATTACTAAACATTTTTTATTTCTTAAATGATACCAGAATAGGGGCTTAGATTATGATTTTTATGTACCTATTAGCAAATCGAAAATATCAATATTCCAAACAAATGTTACATTTCATGACAACCTAAATAATGACTGTTTAAAAGACCAATTATAGCTGAAAGTCAAGGATAATATTATTATATAACCAGAACTGGCCACTTACAAGAACAATATTTAAAAAGTAATTACAACATTTGAAAATAGAACTCTTTGGTTGAAGAATACATTTTGTTTCATGTGACTGTCAATTATTTTTCCATTGTGGCGTCATTTTGAAAATTGCGTGTCTTCATTTGCCATGGATTTAACGCGTGAACATTTTCGTGCAATGATTTACTACGATTTTCGGCGTGGGCTAAATCAACAACAGTGCTTTATTCAACTCACCGCAACTTTTGGAGATGAAGCACCATCAAAAACCACCGTTTATCACTGGTACAGTGAGTTTAATCGTGGGCGCTCTATGCTCACGGATGAAAATAAAGAAGGTCGCCCAAAAACAGCTGTTGTCCCACAAAATATAGATGCTGTGCGGGAACTAATAATGCGTGATCGTCATGTTACATATCGCGAGATAGAGGCGTCCTTAGGCATAAGTATGAGGAGCATACATAAGATATTACACGAACATTTGGCTGTAAAAAAATATGTTCGCGTTGGATTCCGCACAACTTGACAATCGATCAAAAAACGGGCTCGTGTCGATTGGTGCAAAAAAATGATAAAAAAATACAACCGTGGTACGTCAAAAGCCGTTTATAATATCTACACAGGTGATGAATCTTGGATCTATGCATATGACCCCGAAACTAAACAACAGTCAACGGTGTGGGTGTTCCAAGCTGAGCCGAAACCAACAAAAGTTACTCGTGCAAAAAGTACTTTGAAGCAAATGGTCGCCTGTTTTTTTGGAATTAATGGACATGTGGCTACAGTGCCATTAGAGAATCGTAAAACGGTTAATTCTGAATGGTATACGACCATTTGTTTACCAGAAGTCTTTGAAGAAATAAGAAAGGACAACCGACAACGCAGAATCATATTACATCACGACAATGCTAGCTGTCACACCTCAGCTGAAACAACTCAGTTTTTGGAGGGTCAAAAGATCGAATTGACTGGTCATCCGCCGTACAGCCCTGATTTGGCACCTAACGATTTCTTTTTATTTCCATACGCGAAGAACAAATTACGTGGTCAACGTTTTTCGAGCCGCGAAGAGGCTGTTGATGCGTTCAAAATGCACGTTTTGGAGATACCTCAATCAGAATGGAAAAAGTGCTATGAAAATTGGTTCCAGCGTATGCAAAAGTGTGTCGATCATCGCGGCGAATATTTTGAAAAGCAATAAAACCATATTAAATGATATATGTTTGTTTTTTTTTTTAATTCCGGATACATAAATAGCAGCCCTCGTATAACTTTGACGCGGTCGCGCGGGGCCTACGACTGTCGTCGGTCGTGCGCGACTGTCATAACTTCAAGACACGATCGCGCGCGGCTTACGAGTCGTAGGCCGCGCGCGTCAGTCGCGGGCCTCGGAAGCGGTGCCATACATTTTCATACGTTGACTATGGTCGCGAGCGTCCGACGACAGTCGTAGGTCGTGCACGACCGCGATCGATCGCGATGCACGGAATTGTACCTTTAGCGTACTTACCTGGTATTCATATTATGTATGATTTTACAGAATTCAAAATATATTACAATAACATGTAAAACTAATATGGCGTCCTGCGCCTTTTAATATGCACGCAGAGAAATCATGCGGCATGCCCTTTCGAAGTTGCACTTGTGAACTTTACGAGCGGGGATCATTAAAACTTTCTATCAAATTTTAAAGGAATGACAATAAACCTGTTTGAATACCTTTACGATTTCCTTGTGCAATTTTCGTTTTCTAAGACAGAATACTGTTATTGGCCACCGGTTACGTTTTGTTTTGCTCCACTTAGATAATACTGAGCCACTTTGCCTAATTACTGGGTATAAATAGGAACACACCGGCCGAATAACGAAACGCTAGTTAAATATGTTAAGCCCCCTAATCACAGTAGTCTCTAGTCTTTACCTTACGAAATAAGTAGGACAGCATTTCATATAGGAGTAGCTTAGTTTCAATATAATTTTTTTCCCGTGGCTTTTTACGAGCCAAACGAAATCGTCCATAGTCCAACCAGTATATATATATAATATTATCTTACTCTCTGTCTCAGCCTTTGCAAACAATTATTTTTTTCCTCTTTGCAGCGAAAGTTTGTGAGTAAATTGTGAGTGTATACGGTTACTACTGGAACGGTTTCACGAAACGAAGTTACTATAACTATGCAAAATTTTTGTCCCGTAGGATGCAGATGAAGTTAAGTTTAAAAAAGAAATACAAAAGTTGATTGACAGTGACATGTTTACTTTTTCAGGATCAGGAGCACCTGAAGCCGACGATAGTGGGCGGGTTGGCCAACGCGGAGCTGTACTGCCTCGCGTTGGCCAACATGTACTCGGACCCCAACTACCACAGCCTCAACCACTGGAACATCCTGCAGACGCTGGCGCGGAAGGGAGTCCACGTGCCCGACCCGCCTGACTGTGCGCTCACCGAGACCGTGCTCATACAGACTAATCCGCTTAAAATGGTAAGGACTTGTTGAGTTTATGCCTAGGTGTGCAGATTAGAGTTAAAATATCCAAAGACACCTTAAATAATCGGCCAAGTGCGAGTCGGACTCGCGCACGAAGGGTTCCGTACCGTTATAGAGCAAAAATTGGCCAATAATTGTGTTTTTTGTATGGAAGCTTTTATTTTATTGAAGAAATTTTATTTTATTTAAATATTATTATGAATTACTGAATAACACATATATATATATATATATATATATGTATATATATATATATATATATATATTTAAGGCCTTTGTGAAAATTTCAAGTGCCTACCTGTTGCCATTATTGATATCGAGCAAAAAAGGCTAAAAAATCATGTTTGTTGTATGGGAGCCCCCCTTAAATATTAATATTATTTTGTTTTTAGTATTTGTTGTTATAGCGGCAACAGATATACACAATCTGTGGAAATTTCAGAAGTCTAGCTATAGCGGTTCTTGAGATACAGCCGACACATATACAGGTGACAGACAGACAGACAGACAGACGGACAGACAACGAAGTCTTAGTAATAGGGTTCCATTTTTACCCTTTGGGTACGGAACCCTAAAAAACGAGGCAAATAGACGATATTTAATCTAGCGTTATCTTTAATCACCATATGTGCTTAACAGACCTTATAGTCCAGTAACGTTAGACTTAAAAATTGTAAAACCCAGGAATTTATGAAGGTTTAAAGAAGTGTTATATGTAGACAGACTGCGGATTTAAAAATGTTATCTATTATTATTGCTTTACTTGCTTAGGTGTTGAATTCGCTACCTGTAACAACAATAGGGATCCAGGATTTTAAACTACACAAATGTTTGAGTAACAGAATTACACAGTACATTTTTTATTGTCATTGTCATTTCAACGAAATCAAAAACCAGGAGATGTAAATAAAATTATTATTTCGTTATAAGTTATTATGTTATAATAAACAAACTGTTACCCAATTCCAGAGCGCGCACGTGGCGGTGATCGAGGCTGTGATGGCACTGTATGCGCGCGAGGTGGTCACGCTGGACCGCGTGTCGGCGGCGGCGCAGCGCTTCGGCACGAGCCAGCCGCTGGTCGGCTCGGCGGTGCCGCACGAGGACGGCCTGCTGTGCTGGATCAACGCGGCGTGCACGGCACTCAATAAAGCGGAGGTAACACTCGCCATTTGAAATTGACACCCTGTCGCAGTAAAAAGGTTACTAAAAATAGGTTGGCGGAGTGGGGTAAGCTATGATATTTTACTAACTGCAACAGCGATCATAACAATTATTAGTCACTTATTTAACTTGAATAAACTGCACTTTACCAAGGCAAACATTTTTAAATTGTGCCTGCTCTTATGTAGAAGCATAAGATGCAGGTAGAATTTCTATTATTATTAAAGATGTTTCTGAAATCAATATACTTTTTGAACTTACAAGATGGCGCAGCGTCAAACGCACATGAAAAGACATGAGGCAATTTTACCAAAAAATATGAAATATATCTCAAAAACATAAAATAAAACTTTGAAACCCTTCCAGGAGAACACTTCGCAACACGTGCCAACGGTGAAGAGTCTACAGGAGCTGTGTGACGGTACAGCGTTAGCCGCGCTGATATCCTTCTACTGTCCGGACGCGCTGCCGCGGTCAGCTGTGCGCGTGGGTCGGATGGCCTCCATACAGGACTGTCTGCACAACCTCATGTTGGTTTACGACTTCTGCCGGACCAGCCTGCCGCATAACGTGTTCCATATGATGCCGGAGGACGTCACTTATATGCGAGGGTAAGGGGCGCCTTGGTCTGCTGTTCTTGGTCTCATTTTGTCGTTAAATTTTTAAACGTATTTTGAAAAGTTGATATGCCATCTATTCAAAATTGAAAACTATTCTCTCATTTAAAAAAAAGAGAGAAATTATTTTATCTCTATGTACTGTCTCAATTCTCAGGATTGATCAAGGAATTTCCATACATAACAGTAATATTTTAACAGGGCTCGGAACCGGTATTTTTTTAACCAGGTTAAAACGCTCTTTAACTGGGTTTATGGATAAGTGTTCGCTCGGAGCGAAACCGAGATGCGAGCGGTATTGATTCTGAAATTAACCTGGTTAATTCCTCGCGGAAAGTAACAACAGTTTCTAGTGCATCATCTAATAGCCAATAGGCCATTTGTTTTGAATGTGTGGACAATGGGTGAAGGTCGTGGTTTGTGTGAGTGGGCGGGGCGAACATAATCGCGAACGGTTGTAACCGATATTTTGAACAGGAGCAGTTTCATTTTGCTCTTTGAACAAAACCAGAAATAATTTCGGTCCGTTCAGAGCGGAATCGAAATGAAAGCGCTCTTTTGGAAATATAGGGCCTTTCTAACGAACAGGATCGCGAAGATTAACGAGGTTTTGAGCCCTGCATTTTAATGATAAGAACTTGGAAATGTATAAAAATAATTAAAAAAAAAATCTATTTTCAGATCGATGCGACAAAACTTAATAGCTATGCTGGCAGATTTGTTCAACATGTTGGAAGTTCATCCGGTGAAGTCAGTCAAGTACCCAGGTAGTGGCGGTGAGTACAATGCATCCGGCATTTTGACATGTATCTGCATTGCATGCTAGAACTACCGGGAGTATGTGGTCATAATATCAGGCGCTCTTTGCCTACTAAAAAACACGATATTTTAACGCTTCTGTAACGAGAGTATGACTATGGTACTTTACTTTCTTCTGTTTTATAATTTATGACCTTGTTGCCAAATTAATGGTTAAAAATCTTTCAGTATTGAAAGGTGAGTATCGTTTTTATGTAACTATGTTTTAAGTATTCTATAGTATTTAAACTTTTTAATTTGTAAAAGATTGCTGAATTAAGGACTGTTATTTAAATGTTCAATCTGTTCTTGCAGTGTTTACTTCAAAGTTCAAACTAAGTTTATACCTTCAAAATAAAAACAATTCTATATTATGTTTATTATAGCTTCAGAGTGAAAGAGCTGAAAGTCAAAGTGAGAGTTAGGTTGCGTTGCACCAGAGGCGTGGTTAAAGTGAAAGTTAAATATGGCGTCCAAACACATACGACATCTGTCAAATTTTTCCGGTTAAAGTTAAAGTTAAAGTTAGTTGGTGCAATCCACTCTTAGAGAATATGTTGTATAAAATTGAGATATATTAATCCTTCGATCGCGGTTTCTTGGAAATGCTATTGTATTCTATTGTTGTCGCGATCACCGGTGCTCTTATGGGGCTTGAAGGATTAATATTATTATTTTAAATTCGTGGTGGTATCATGGCCGTGTCGGGTGCACTTTCTATGTTTCGCTCTCTTGTCACAAAATATACAAGGGACCTATTTCATTGGTCATTGGTGGGTGCATGTCCATTGCTTACGCAAGAAGGATACATGCAATGTCCGCGCACTATGTTAAATGGGATGTTTTTTGGTTGGGAATACTAGGTTACAATATTAAACTTAAGGGAAATAAACATCGAGTACGTGTACTTTTGACGATGTGGCGTATGGGGTGTTGCGAGAGTGAGAGGTTAACTTGTGGCTGAACTTGGGTTTTGGGGTGGCTATCACGTGCGTGACTTGTGGCGAACGTGGCTGTTGCGTGCGTGTTCTGTGGCGTGTATGGCCCGCGGTGTGTCCTGTGGCGTGCGTGGCTGACGATGTGGCGTGTGTGCAGCGCGCGGCGACAGCAACGCGCACGGCGTGCGGCACAAGCGGTGCCTGCCGCCGCCGCCGCCGGCCGCTATCCCGGAGCTGCGCGAGCACGCCGCGCCGCCGTCGCCGCACGCCGCGCAGTTCGCAGGTACCACCCGCCGCCCACCTGCCATAAGAGACCGCACCGTGTGACGTGTTCTGTTTTGTTTTGTTGCATCGGCGGAATTAGGTTTATTGTAAAATTTTGTCTGTAAACAGTTGTAATTGTATCGTGCTAGAATGTGCGTTTATTGTTAAGATATTATGAACTGTAGATAACTTTATTAGTCTGTAATAGTTACTAAATAAGTATTGTTGTTTTATTCCATATTCTGTTGTTATAATGATTATTAATGATATATAATATTATAATAATAATAAATACAATACAATAATAATAAAAATTAAAAATTGTAATACAAATAGATAAAAACTGTTAACAGTGCCTAGTTCCGCCAGCTTTTGTCACATTGTTTTTTTTTATTTGGGAAATTCAAATGTTTCGGGAATCGATCATTTCAGCAGACAATATCATATTATCATCTACAATGAATAGTTTTGTGAAAAAAAGGTAGATAATATCATGTCATAGGCAATAAACATTACATTGAGGCCGATTTCTCTCGGCTTGGTGGTAATGGTGCTGTCTTTTTATAAACAGGATTAGACCATGAAAGTTTATAAGTTTTTTTAGTAGCATAAACTGTCATCAGTTTATTAAAGTCCAGTGCAGTTATTGTAAACAAATGTTTTATAATGTAAACATTTGCATTTGAAATTACATTTTATTTTTCGAAAATAATAAGTACTTATCATAATCATGGGTCAACAGTATTTCTCATTACCCCACATAAATATGTTTGTTATTTTTACATTTTTGTTTTGTCTTTTGTTTTTTGTTCTATGCTTGTTTTTTATTATAATCATATACATTATACAGCATTTAACAAATCACTCTGCTTTTATAATCCTTGGTTATTAATTGTGTATGGAGCTTGCTTGTCTCACGCTTCTTGTGTCGTCTATGTTGCATTAATTTTGAATCAGTAATAGTTATCATAATATTATAATTTATAGGCCGTTATCATACTAGCGGTTGGCGAACGGTTTCGGGGTGGAGCAGCGAATACGTCGCGAACACGCCGCGGTTGCGCACCAAGGATGTCGTGGACAAGTAGCGGAAACGCAACGTTTTCAACGCGTGTTTACAGCGAGTTTACAAAGCACATATTAACGCTGATTCCTGTTGCGCGTACGCTACGTGCGCGGCAATTTCGTTTCCTGTCCGCGGCGTAGTCGTTGCGCGCCCGCTCCGCCCCGAAACCGTTCGCCAACCGTTAGTATGATATTGGCCCATAGGCTTTAACCAGAAATTGCTTCGGAGAAGTCTTATAATTGCAAATAATTTCTGATATTTAACAGAAGACTATAAATTGCTACCCAACGAACGAGGTTGCCAAACTTTTTTTTTCACCGATGTCGTGGTTTCAACCATATTCCACTTGTACGTGTGGATTTTTGTGTTTGTTTTTGTTATGCTTTTTGTAAAGTTATTTATTTTAGCTAGATCAACCGTCTGATGTCTAGTATGGTAATATTGTATTCTTATTACTTTTTTATGGTTTTGTATTTTCCCCATTTACTAATAAAAGATTCATGCCGTGTATACTTACAAATGTAATACGAGTGACAATGTCCTCGTGTGTAAACAAATATTGTATAACTTTAACGTGCGTACACAGCATACACTTTTTATTAGTGAGGGATTAACGTTTTATTTTAATTTGTTGTCTTTTACATATACATCATTACATCTGATATGATCATTAAATTGTTTTCCCATCAATCTTCTTGTCGCTGTGCTCCGAAACAATACAGTTTATGTTAACACGATGACGTCACATTTCAGTGCCGCGTTCGCCGTCCGCGTGCGCTATTCGTCCGCGCGGGCCCGCCAACAGGTCGTCCTGCTCGACGCCCGAGCGCCGCAGTTGTAGCCCGCAGCGGGAGGAGTTCGTGGTACACAGCCGGAAAGCCATCACCACGCTGTCGGCTATGGCCAGACGGGACGATGAAAATGGTGGGTTTACATTGTTTTTTTTTTTTTTTAATATCAAATAAGGGGGCAAACGAGCAAACATGTCACCTGATGGTAAGCAACTACGGTCGCCCATGGACACTCGCAACATCAGAAGAACTGCAGGTGCGTTACAGGCATTATGTAAACCGAAATTTAAACTCGACGATATATTCTAATATGCGGTTTAATTTGAGTGATATTTAAATCGGAAATATTAAGATTTAAAATAATTAAAAACGGATTATAGTTTGATTTTAGCGTTACAGTTTTGACGCATTACAGATAATATGGGTTGTCAAGACTGATCTTTCTAGCTAAAACTAAAATGCATTATAGTAGGGGAGGGAAAGGTGCTATTTTTGTAGTCACTCGAGCGTGATGGAGACCTAGTAGGTTTTATACATTAGGTAAAACTGATCTTCTTCTTCCAGTGCCTCTCCAATCACTGAAGGGTGCAGTCATGCCCCGAAACTTTTCCTTCCTTGTCCAAAGCGAGTCTGAAAAGTTCTTCAACAGACTTTATTCCTGTCCGTTCTCGTAAAACTGATAAAAAAATAATAAGAGTGTTTTTTTATTTTAGCGGCGGGTTCAGAAACTGCAGCCATTTTAAATTTTTGAATAAGAAAATATATTCAGAAAATTGCTTATTTAGGTAAATTATAAATATATTTTAGACCACAAGGACTAAATCATTTAGTTTAGTGCAAAATAAAATATCTGCGAAGCTTAGGAAAATATGAAGCTTTACTTTTTTATATTTTAAAATGCCCCTACAGGCTTACCTGACTTTTGAATCGTCAGTGCTTTATATGGAAGCTTCTTTGAGGTATACTTAACATCCCCTATCTTAATCTGACAGATATGATGACATTTCAATATTCAAAAAGAAATTCTTTTTTACCCACCACGTGAGAAATCTGATTTCTATACCATGATAACTAGACACATGCCGGAAGCTTATATAAGCTTAACCTGACACGCTCGAGCTTATCCCGAAATCCCCTCTTCCCCTCCCCAACTATTATGGAAATAGATGTATTATGCCAATTGATTTACCACGTCATGATTACCTATTTTACTTTAAATCTTAAATGTCAATACCATGATCAATGATCCCAAATATTTTTCGTTCCAGTGGTAGAGCAAAGCGCGGCGGGTCGACCGTCTAAGTGGGCGGGGTCTCGAGAGTCCAGTTTCGCCGGCAGACGGTCGAGGCGGGGCTCCGTGTCCGATGACAGCCAACTGACTGTCGAAAACTTTGGGGGCTCCCAGGTGTGATATTATCCTAATTATAATTTTCAGTCTACAGAAAAATATTTGAAATTACTTATTTAAGATTTACATGTTAACGATAAATTGGATTGTTATTTTATAGGATCGGTTACACTTCGCTGGACGTAATCCCGAAAAAGAACTGGCAACATTTCAAACAGCACGAAAAATATCCGCCCCTGCAGGTAAATTATTATTCTCAGACTTCAGCTTTTTAAGAATTGTAATAAAGTGACCTGGAAATGCTAAATGTTTTACTAAGAGTAATAGTGAAAAAAATCTTAAGCATCATCTTCTCTTTATTTTTATCTTACAACTTCTACATACGTCATAACTGTATTAGGTCCGCTAGACCACAATCCCCCGCTGCGTTCCTCGCGCCAAGACATCCGAGGCTCGATTCAATTCTTTCACGGCGACTACCACAACGGCTCGCCGGAGGATCGGTTCAGTCGCCAACACAGCGTCGAGCGAGACGATCGGTACAGTCGGCAGCAAAGCGTGGAACGAGACGATCGGTACAATCGTCAGCAGAACGTCGAAAGAGACGAGCGGTACAGTCGCCAACACAGCGTGGAGCGGGAATGGGCGCGCGGGGGCGGGGACGGCGGCGAGCGAGACGCACCCGACGGCGACGCCAAGACGAGCTACGCTGACCTCAAGGTCAGGAGCAACGGGGACCAGAGTACGTACAAACTGTTACCTATGATAATAGCATTGAACTAGTACTGTTGAACGACTCATAAGAATCTATAATAGCAAAGTAATAAGGTTAAGGGCCTGTTTCACCACTTCCTGATAAGTGCCCAATACGCTATTCACAGTTTTTTTGACAGATTCTCCATACTTCGTCTATCAAGTTAAGTGGTGGATAGCCTATTCGGCACTTATCAGGAAGTTATGAAACAGGCCCTAAGTGTCGTTTGAGAACTTTTATTTTTTACCTAGCTAGCCAAATTGACCATCACAAAGATGTTATTTAGTAATGGTTGATCGTAACAAATATTATGTTAATTATTGTATGTATGTATTCTATTCACATGATATTTCAATACATTACTACAGATTGCTACTGTTATAATACAAATAATCAAATGTAAAGATTTCTGTGAATGACACAAAATACGTCGTTCCGTAGTCTAGCGCTTATATTAGACCACATATTCCCAAGTAAAGATTCAATCATTACCGTTGTTTTGAATCGACAAATAGCTTTCCTTTCTTTCTTTTCAATAGAATTGTTGCATTTCATTTGACATTGGTATTTTTAGCTTTAAATGTTCAATGAAAACGAGCTTCTGTATATGATTTTATATATTTGGTTGTTTAATTGTGTCAAAACTTTCAAAATTACGCTTTTTACGCCTTCAAAAATCTTTGTCTTGAAATGCACATTCGAAGCACTTGTATTATGTGAACAGAAGTGTTTTTTTCGTATTTATTTGCAAATGTTTATTCTGTAAAATTGACAAGCTCTGATTTTATCTCATGTTTGAATTACATATGAGTCCCATCTGGTATATAGTAGTTAATATAGCGACTAACATAATTTGTAACAATCTTGTGATGGATTTCATTTTGAGTATTTGTTGTATTAGGTCCGTTTCACTTGGGTGACGGCGATCCGATGATAGGAACTGAGCGACGGAAAACTTCATTCAGCACTCCTCCAGCCAACACCACCACGTGGCAACAACAGTTTATGCAACAGGAAAACCAGCCCAGTGAGTCAATAATTTAGATTTGTAGTTCTTAAAAGGTTGTAGTACCTTTGCCGATTATTCGATGTACCGGGGACTGTACGATACAGGTTTGTTGATGGCTTAATAGCTATTCGTCACGTAAAGTATGGACTGTGATGCGTCGCGTGCGGTATAGAGGAATAAGGCTTCGGCCAAACCTATGCGACCAAAGCGACTGCGAAGCGGGAGCGTCTACCGCGCGTGACGTTCGCGTCGGCAGAGCGGGAATAATCTACCGGTTCGCACCGTATTCGCGTAGGTGTGCACACCAGTTTCGCATTGTAGACGCGCCCGCATCCCGCGTAGGTTTGGCTGAAGCTTAACGTCGTAATTTTACACTCCTTTGATGTTGACATCATACATTGACTTTGATGTAACATCGCTCAGTGAAGCTGCATCCATCGGAGCGCCCGCCTTGATCACTCATAAACCTACTAAAGAGACCTTTTAATGAAACACAGCACTGTGCATTTTGACGAGCTATTTTGAACTTGTCTGGGTATACAATGGTGATATCTACAATACGATGTGAAATATTTCCAGACGGCGACGACGGTTCGGCGGCGACGTCGCCCAACAGCGGACAGGCGATGGCGGCGCAGCTCAACAACATCCGACTGAAGCTGGAAGAGAAGCGGCGGCGCATCGAGCTGGACAAGCGGCGCGTGGAGCTCGCCGTCAGCAAGCAGCGCCAGCAGCTTGGCCAGCAGGCGTTCCTGCAGGCCGTTACCAGGGTACGTTTATACAGCTGGCTTGACGTCTCCGTGTAGCAGGGTTAGAGCCTGTCCACACGGGCATTGCGTCAGCGTTGCGTCGACGCAGCGCTGCCGTTTGACGCATAGCCGGCCACACGGGCGCTACGTCATCGCAGCGTTATTACGAAGCAGTCTTAACGTCAACACTCCCGCTTCGTCTCAGGGGCTGCTGTCCGTCAAGTGTGCGTTGCGCACTGCTGTCACGACGCAGCGCGCCGTGTGAACACCTTGGTTATTTGTATGAAAAACAACGCAACTGCAGCGCTGCATCGACGCAACGCTGACGCAACGCGCCGTGTGGACTAGCTCTTAGGCATTCGCATATTACACCGTCAATTCTCCAATTTAACCCACAGCCTGGCATAGAAACGTAAGCTATATTGTTAGGAAATCAGAGTGAAGTAGTCAATTTACACCGCCGGACAGCCAGTTGGTTGCTCGCAAGTTAATAAATTAATTCCCAAGTAAATCAACTTCATAAGCTGAGAAATCAATGCGATACAGTGAGTTGAGTTGGGTGGATTCAATTAGTCGATATAATGTGCGAATATCTTTATTTTGTACGACATACGATTAGTTTGGTAGTATTCACAATTCCCATTCGACCCAGAATTGACAATTGACAATCAATTATCATACTCAATTCCGAGTTGAATTACGCATTATGAATCGGGACCCCGAAACACTTAGTTTTTCAATTTTGAATTTTTTTTTGACTTTCCCTCTCATAATTTGTCTCAGTAGATAGAGCCCGAAAAGCAAAATTTCTTTTTTTTTTTTTGATTAAATTATATTTTTTAATTGGCATGAAATTAGATTGAGTCAGAGTTTACTTGATTGTATATCTACTGTTGAGTGTTTTATTTTATTTTATTGGAGTGTCCATTGACATTAGAGGTAACCTCTTATAAGGTACTGGGATTTTGGGATTTGTGTGGTAGATAGAAATGAGAGTGCTAATGTTTTATTTTTTAAGATTATATTACATGAAATATTACGTACAAAATCAATTAACAACACCTTATAAAATATTTCGCAGGTTTCATTTCAATTACATCTTTGTACAGACAAAAAATAAAATGTTTTGTATTTTATTAGGACGCATTTTTGCAATACCAGTTGGCCTCTTTGGTGAGTGCCTGGTTCGAACGGACATCAATAGATATAGATATTATTATTTATCTGTTACCGTATTTTGAATAAAAAACATTTCTATACAGTTTATTCACATGCTTATTCAGCTTTCTATTATCGCAATAAAGTTAGACCGCAAGTCATTCGAGCAGTTCTATTGACAAGGAATATAGTAATCGCGGCATACACATGAAATAGGCTTCGCATTGTAGATGTTGCAGCTTAACTTTATCAAATATTTTGCGTATATTCTGCGTAACATTGATTTTTGATTCCAAATTTATTCCTTCATGTTTATAAAGATAGTTTTGATCTTTTCACTCCCATATCCATGTTCATATTAAGGAACTGTATAAATGTGATTTCCTTCAAAATTATACTAACACGTTGCACAGTAACTAACATGAGATGTTACATGTAACTCGTTTTACACCTATACATAGTTTGTCACGTGTTCATGACGCCCGATAGCCTTAGTCGACGCATTATAGTTAATCAAGCTTCAAATATAAATATTATAAATCCATGTTATATAAAACATTGTTCACAATTCACCGTCACAATGTAATACGTACTACATATATTAGGTGTTCATATTTAGCGCAACAAACCGCATTGCATAATGAACACGTGACGTAGGCAGTAGACACATTTCGCATGCGACACAGGCGCTCGCGTATTCTCACTTGAGTATATTTTGAAATGATTGCGAGTGTACTTACGTAAAGTACAGTTGCATTTATTATTTAATTGTGGTCACAAATGTACGAGTGTGTACTATCACAGACAACTGTGATTCGCATGTTTATGCTCTAATGAGAATGTTCGCGAACGTCGTGTGTTCGAACTTGTTTGTCGGGTGGTGGTTGCACGATGATAATGTTACAGGGTAAGGGCGCGCGAACACCCGCAGACGATGGCCCGGCCGAGTCACAGTCGGTGAGTATCTGGTGTTTGACATAACGCAATGATCAACAACTATAGGTCTACCAGAATCTGATGGCAATTTTTGACAGCAAATTTTCAAAAAATATCCTAAATCATTGGATAAATTTTTTTATTTGCATGTTTAATACACAGATTAGCTGCTAAAAGAAAAGGATCAAAATGTTTTATTTCAATTACCCCGGTATTGCTAGAGACTAGAGTCAATTTATTTTCTCACTTTTTGCCATCAGATTCTGGTACACCTATAATTACAAAATCATTTAGAATTCATACATTTACAGTTATTTCGTAATAAACTTCGGGTATAATATTTGCTTTTAAAGCTGCGCACACAGTGTAACTGCCGCAGTAAAGCATAATGCCCGTATATATTTGATGATATCAATATAATTTGTTAATCGACATAATTAAAATAACGCAAATAAGTTCTTATTGAAATTTTCGTAATTAAAATACTATGCAGGATATTTGGCTAAACTCTAACATGTTAGTTATTAAACATAAGTAACATGTTAGACAAAATATCTTCTTCTTATTGTAAATTGTGATATTCATTGCATTTTGTCAATACCATGTATTTGAGTATTCTAATGAGCATGAATAAATGGCATGTAACACAACACAAGTTTTGTAAAAATGACTGATAATAATTCCAAAAGCTGCATGATTTATTTTAATAGTAATTATTAAAAATAACAATCAATGTGTTTTTTTTTGTATACGTCTATTATTAAGAATGTCAGTTATTGCAATTTAATGTAAAATATTATCGCTATTTCATTATGATTACTTTTTAGGACATATCGGATTCTGCGAGTCAAGCTGCCGACACAGTGGCATTAGAACAGTACCAGCAATCTATTGCGAAGTAAATATTTTTCTACAATTTTCTAAAATATTTATATTTTATAAAATATTACGTTCTTTTAAATAAATGCCTGACAATTATTGCAGAATGAACTCCAGCCTGCAAGATATACAGAGTGATATCGCGAGGCTAGCTAGTCAACAGAGTCAGCTGCAGCAACAGCAGCAGCACCACCTCCAACAGCAGCAGCAGCAGCAGGCGCAGCAGTTGCAGCAACAGCTCCAACAACAGCAACTGCAGCTCCAGCAACAGCTGCAGCAGCAACAGCAGCAGCTGCAGCAGCAGCAACAAGCCAAACAGCTGTTTCAACCTCCGTCACAATTACCACAATCGCCTTTTCAACAACAGTATCAACCGAACATTCCACAACTGGTAAGTATTAATGCGCAAATATAAATAAAAACTCACGGGTTGCGGGAAACGCTTTGCGACAATCAGCTTCGCAAGAAGAAAAATCTTGTTCACATGAAAAATAAAAACTGAATAATTCAATTCTAAAATGTAATAATTAATACAATTAAATACAAAAAGTAATTCTAATAATAATAAAATGGAATTATAAATCTAATTCTACTTAAAATGCATAATGTTTTCCACTTAGTAATAAAAAAATAACTAACTGCACCGACGCTAATACACCCACTAAATTGCAATTTGCAGCACAGCCAATTCAGCTCACAGCACAATGTGTCGCGGCAACCGCTCAACGCATTCGGCTCCTCACCACACATTCCGCGCGACTTCCATCAGAACCAACAGTACGAAAACACGCAACAGAACGCCCAGCAAACTGTCCAAAACAATTATCAGTATCAGTATAGGGATATAGACCAGGAGTTCGGACGGCAGCAGTTCTATTTGCACGACACGCCCGCACAACCCCAGAGGAAGACTTGGGCGCAGCATGCACAGCAGCAGCAGGAAAATGCGGAGCTGCGAGGTTGGCAGGTAGGCTTCGCACACTTTTCTTCTCGGATACGCCTTAAATTCGATGAATATCGTTACAAACTTTCCATTCCATTCTGGAAATGGGCTTCCTATCGGCATTGGTATCGGGCACATTTGCTTAGAAGCAAAAGTGTTGTTTGGTTCTTCTTTCTTTGTATTTATCTTTCATTTCAAAATTTCTAGCTTCATCAACAAAACCACCAGCCCCAGCTACTCCAGCAGGCAACGCCCGAGCCCCAAAGGACGTGGAAGTCGCCGTCGCCCCAGCCTCCTCCCGAACGAAATTGGAATCCGCAAGGTTTCGTTCTCCACGATAGAACGAATCAACCCTTCCAAGTCCACTACAACTCCGATCGATACCAGAACGGTACCGAAAACGCGCGAGACTCCCAAAACCACTTAAGCTACACTGTGATAAATGCCAACCAGTACGCGTCCCAGTCCCCGCCCCTGTCGAGCCCGCGGCGGTCGAGGACGCCGCAGCGGCAGGGCTCCTTGCCGGAAGTGCGGGGGCGGGGCGAGCCGCCCGTCAGCCTGCACCAGCTGCACGCGCCCGCCGCCGCGCCCGCACCCGCCCCCGCCCCGACGCCCGACGACATGGAGCCGCAGAACATCTCCTTCATCGGCAACGCCGAGGACGACGCGCTCCGGCAGGGCATCAACAGACTGAACATCTCGTCGGGCACGCGGACCTACCGGATCCCGTCGCCGACGCGGCCCTCGCTCAGCAGAAACTCCTTCCAGCAGCTCGAGGACGAGGCCGAGCGGAACGAGAAGGGCTTCTACATATCGTTCGACAACGATCAGCCCAAGAGACCGAAGCCCCCGCTCCGAGCCAAGCGGGGATCGCCGAGGAAGGAGCGCGGCGAGTACGCGAGCCCGGAGCGGAGCCCCGACAACGCGTGGGACGAGCGCCTGCAGCCCGAGGAGCAGTTTGTGGTGCACCGCAGCGCCGCGCGGGAAGCGATGCGATCTGATGACGTTTCCAATAGAAGAGAAACGCCACCCAGAGAACGACCGCAGCGCGTCAACAGCGCCGAGCCCGCCGCCCTAGTTATAGGCGAAATGAACCCTGACCCTGTAAGTTTTTACTGTAATACTGTATAGTGTTGTTTATTATAATTTATAATAGTATTGTTTATTAATTTAAAACAGATATTTTTGGAGTTTACTCCTTAAGAATCGATTTTCATATATAAGGCGCCCGGTATGCGAAAAATCCGAGGGGTAAAACCTACTAACAAGTAACGAAAATGTGTCACGTTTTTGGTGTATTAAGTGTGAGTGTATTAAGACCATAAAGGTAATATACCTATCGGAATATTATATTATATTATTATATAATTATATTATTATATAATATTATATTCCGATAGGTATCTTAACTTTATGATTAAGACGTACACATGGTATGCTGTATAGGCGACTATACCTATATACTATATGTTATTGGGCTTGTTTGTTTCTATCAGTGTCGATGTATTTATATTGCTATTTTTGTTATAAATATCAATAATTAATATTGTTATTGTGAAGTTATAATTTTTATCATTATACTGGCTAAAGTGAACTAAAAGTATTTTGAAATAAAAGTATTTTGAAATAACTATGGCAGAAAGGGGTGTAGATAATAATATTGCCGGAACATCTGATTTCATATGATATTAATCTTTTTTCAGTTAAATAAACTCTTTTTGCGTATGGTTAGATACTCGTACTTAATGTCGGCACTACAAATAGGCGAACGCGTTGGCCAACGCGTTGGCCCAATGTGTAGAACAGGCGTTCGCGCGTTCGCGGTAGGTATTTAGACGTTGGCCAACGCGTTTGCGAGCTTGCCGCGCGGTGTCGGAATGATCAAAGGAAATTTGTCGCAAGGCTTGCGTTCCATCCACACATAGGCCGCGTGATCAGTTCGCCTGGAGCAGCGCTGAAGAGTGCACGTTTCCTTCTTGTGGCGAATTAACATCTAACTTGACGAAATAGCGAACAATATAAGTATAGAGTAAACATTTAAATTTATTGAGTTAACTATCAGAGTAAATCTGCCTGTGGAACAAAAAAATCATATCAAAAGTGCTAAAAAAAATAAGGTTCTTGGACAGGCTATTTTCCTCACGATGTTTTTTAGGGTTCCGTACCCAAGGGGTAAAAACGGGACCCTATCACTAAGACTTCAATGTCTGTCTGCCTTTTTGTCCGTCCGTCTGTCTGTCTGTTTGTCTATCTGTCTGTCTGTCTCCAGGCTATATCTCAAGAACCGCTATAGCTAGATTTCTGAAATTTCACAGATTGTGTACTTATATCTGTTGTCGCTATTAACAATTTATTTATCGCGCGGGAACCGTACATGTTTCCAGGATAAAAAGTATCCTATGTCCTTTCCCGGGACTCAAAGTATCTCCATGCCAAATTTCAGCAAAATCGGTTCAGTGGTTTGGGCGTGAAGAGGTAACAGACAGACAGACAGACAGATAGACAGACACACTTTCGCATTTTATAATATTAGTATGGATTATAAGCTGTGAATAAATATACAGCTGCAGCTGTTAGCGACTCAACATCCATTTTGAATCCGTCCGCACATTGGCGCGATCCTAAGCATACTGAATGACCTTCCAATGTGTGGATTACTCGCAAGCGCCGTTGCAAGCGCACCGCCAACGCGTGGGCCAACGCGTTGGCAGTGCGTTCGTCTATATGGGGAGGCAGCATAAGGAGTAAACTCCAGTCGTGCGTCGGAGCTGACACACTTTTTTTTATATTTAAATGCATCTTGTTATATGTCTATCTTTGATAACTTTTATGTTAATGACTTTGCTTGGATCTAAAGCATATTTGCGTACAACATTTCAGAACTCAGCGGAGGAGATGGAGCGTAAGAAGGAGCGGATCATGATGCTGTCGCTGCAGCGGCGGCAGCGGCAGGACGAGGCGAAGGCGCGGGCAGAGGCGGCGGCGGCGGCGAGGCGCGCGCGGGACTCCGCCGCGGCCGAAGTGAAGGCGGCGCGGAAGGCGGAGCAGGCGCGTCGGCGCGAGGCCATCCTGCAGCAGTACAAGCTCAAGAAAGCGCTAGAGGAGGCCGAGCGGGAGGTACCTACTCGTGAATTACTTGTCGTAATAATCTCTACTCAGAGATAAATTAGCGCTCAAAGCAGCCAATAAGGCATTGAGATCTGTTTAATATCAGTGACGAGAGAACGAGTATGAGTAAAGTATGTTAACTATTTAGCTACACTTCAATCCTAATATTTAGCACTGTTTAAGCCTGGAATAAAACAGCCTTTCAATTACGTCAAAAAAGGCAAATTGATTGGATACATGTTTATACGGCATCCTGTGATTGAATTATATCTTCTCTAATAAAATATAACATATTGTGTTTCCAGGGCAAAGTAGTCGACAAGTCTGAATACATGGAGTCGCTACGGAGCGGCGGCGGAGGCGGCGGGGGCGGCGGCGCGGCGCGACTTCGCGGCAAGCAGCCGGCGCGCGCGCGGCCCAAGACCATACACGTGGACAGCGGCGCGCTGCAGGCGGCTGAGGGCATGCTCGGCTCTAAACAGCCCTCGTCTACTAACCTTACCGGTAAATATGGAATATCGCACGTAGGCCCACTTTAGTATTTGTGGGCGTTACACAAATTACGCGTGTAAAACATACGGTCGAATTGAGAAACCTCCTCCTTTTTGGAAGTCTTTTAAAAATGGGAAGAGGATGAAAAGTTACGAAGGCTCCCCAGTTACCAGCAGGCTAGGCTAGATGTTAAAAAATATATTACTGATAGTAATCCAACTAGCCCGTATTTCACAGTAACAAAGTCGTTTTATAAATCTTATAAATATTTATTAAAGTTGCGTAACTATGGAAAAAAACGTAATTATCACCGCAAGGAACTTTTAACCATTAAAAAGGTAACACAAAATATTAACGTAACACAGGATTCAACTGGGCTTTTTACATATTTTAACAGTGTACAAAGGTGTGCAAAGTGATTTGCATGATTCCATCGAATAAGCTTGAACTGATTTGAAATTGTCCCTTTTTTACTAGATGACACACGCTTGTCTTTTTAATATTTTTGCTAAAAGTGTTTCCCTGTCCCCAGCACCATATGCTATTTTAATTTATTAATTCCAAAGCCGTTATTGTTGTGTTCTGTAAATTATTCTTAGCTATTACAATGTAGATATTATTTTTTGTACTATGCCTTTTTACTGAACACAGCAATAAAGTACCTTCCGTAGATTTCTGATACAAACAACATGCTGATAACTGATAAGTATTTGTAATGACATTAAAATTACAACGTAATTTCTTTCTATTTTATGTACTATTGTTATCGTACCGCTTTTGCGAGCTGTAAGTTTTCCGAATAAAATAAATTAAAAATTAATAAAATATTTAGTGTACCTAGTGATTACACACCATGCGGTAAAGACATGCAAATAAAATTGCAATATTCTGTATCAGTAATCTATGGAAGTGATGTTGTAATACGCTATGTTGTTTTGTTGCGGCTGACACTTGTGTTGTATAGGCACCATGCGTCGAGACTACTATCGCGGCTCCACAGACAACTTGGCGGATAGATCGTCAATGTACCGTGGTAAGTACAGGGACTTTATAAAAAGAGGATTAAAAAGAGAACGCAAATTGTACTATTAATTGAAAAATCTACATACAAATAATATTCGCAAGTGTACGTGTGTGCGCACAGCTCATGTACGCATTAGACCAGGATAGCAAACCTTTTGTTATTGCGTTTTCTTTTTCCATCTTTGTAGTTTTTACTTATACAATAGTGTTAAGTACTCTATTTGTCCTTCGACGAGTAACTTGGGCCATCTTTTCAGCCACCAGTGCGACGAAAAAAGCAGGTTGCAACGTTTGAACTTTTTGCATTATATTTTTTGTAGCTCAGTGTTTCCTAAGCACCAATTAGATAAATTATGCATAATATCAATATTTATATTCTGTCCTTGTGTTTTTGGTTTGCTCGAATACACAACTATATTAGACGTGAGTTTAATGGACCTTCAGGTTATAAATTTTTTATTATTTTAGGGAGACTGCAAAATAATCAATTTTAAGCTCTATAAGTTATTAATACAAGTAATGGCTTAATTAAATGCTTAATTTATTAACCCATCAGTCGTGGCAAAACGAGACACAATAGCTTTTTCATTGTTATCGCGGCCGGATGTGGCCGCTTGGGGCTTCATGAATTAATAGGCTGTTAAATAACACTTCATATCTTAACAGTCTGACATTAATTACTATTTATTCATATTTTCATAAACGTTTATAAAACACAAGGAATCTAGTTTTTTAAGAAACTTTTACATTTTACACGTTGAATGCCTTGACACAAAAATACATTAGTGAACTGACGTAGAAACAATAATTCTTCTTTATTTACGTCAAAAATTATTCTAATAATTTCTGTTTGCTCGTTTCCGAAATATAAAGCCCCAAAAATGCTATGACATTAAGGCAAGGTAGTGGTACTAACGATATGCATTTTAACAATGTGTGGTTCTTTCCTCGTTATTATCGATTAATTATGTCATGAGTTAAGATCATCATTAAAAATATCAAATAAATCATGTTTACCATTTGCCTGTTGTACTCCCCTATTATAATATAATATGTAACTCGTATATCAAGTCATACAGTAACTTATGCCAAGTGACGATGAACAGACCGCATGTGATACAGTCACATATCATTAAAGTATGCCATAGCAACTTGTAAATGAATCATGTCATTTAGACCTACAAATTGACTGCATGCGATTAGGTTTCAACTTGCATATCATTGAGGTAGGCCATAATAACTGGTAAATGAAACATGTCACATAAACCGACAACTTGACCATATTATGTGATACGATCGCGTATGTTTGAACTTTGAAGTATGCCGTAGTAATTGGCAAATGAAACATGTCATATAATATGCCAAAAAGTTGAACGCATGCTATACGATCGCGTATCATTGAAGTAATAGTAATAACTAATAAGTAAATGAACCGTCATATAAACCTACATATTGACCGCATGTGATACGATCACGTGTCATCGAAGTATGCCATAAGTCCATAACTGTATGCCATACGTCACCGCATGTTCATAGACTCGCCGGTGGACGAGCGCGGCGGCATGTCTCCCAGCAGCGCGTCGAGCGGCCCGCTCGGCCGGCGTGGCTCGTGCAAGACCTCGCGAGGTGAGTACGCCACAGCCTGGCCCCGCCCCACCGCAAACCCCGCCCCCTTTGCTCTACTGTCCAACTGAGCTTCGCCGTAATGTGTTCACTTGCATTGCTTGTTTTAAAACTTCATTTATGTTTTTAAATATTTAATTAATTAAATGATATGGAACGTCTTTCATCGCAAACAGATAAGATTTTTTGCAAGTGAACTCATACATACTTCGTTTTAATGCGTAACGTTTAATGCTGAAATTTTAAAACGAGGAAATTAATATGTTAAGTTAAAAACTCAAAAGTACTTATAACACATGCAATATTATTGTCCTCGTGTAGATTAAGTTAAGATTTAAACGTTTTTGAGTTTTTAGCTAAGGCAAAATATAGACGATATAGTTTTTAAACGTTTAAAAATTATATTGTCTCGATGTCTCTTACTGAATGAGAAAACATGTTTAAAGGCGGTTATGCGACTCGACATCCCCGTAGACAGCTTGTTTGACATTCGTAGATGCTTTGGTCTGTATGATTTATTTTATTTTAATGATTTTATTATATATGTGTACTATTTCAGCATTGCATAGATTGGTTGGATTCACCCGTTGCGAGCTTACATATTATATTATTTGCGTTTTGCGAACCCAAACTAAGCCGAGAGGTTTGAGCTTCACCCCGACATATCCCTAGACCTTCCGCGCATTTGAGCAACTGGTTCCAGTATCATACGAGCGAATCGTCATCGATTCGCGTTTTTGTTTTGCCTCTATATCTATGTAACGAGTAAACCGAGAGTTCGCTTGCGATCGCTGCATGGCCGCGACGCTCGACCGCTGTAACACTATAACATTGTAACATGTAACATGACCTGTAACATAACCGTTGCGTTCGCCCGCATGTTGATTGCGTGATGATGTATAGGAAATATTTCAGAGCGTGTGAATGATGAACCACAGTCGACACGTGGAAGGTCTAAATATTCCACTTACCAGAATAACTTTAAGGCGGGAAGGAAATCTAGCTCTCTTATGAACTTGTGCGGTAAGACACGTTTGAGTAAACACCGTGTATGTACACGCTTCACGTAGCCGGGTGTCGTTTGCTTTGGTGCGTTGGGTTTACGTTGCAGCAGCCGGGGGATGGTATGAGGCAGTAACATAACATAGTAACAATAAGTGGCAATAATGAGGCTTTACACAATAAATTCACCCTACTACAACTAATTCTAATAATATTCTTTAATCGTGAAATGTGTCTGTCGTTTTTTATATTGTGTCAACACCTATTCTACATTGTGTCAATTGTTGTATTATTTTTCTATGTGATTATTTGTTTTGAATCAGAATGTTACTGTTTTCTTTCCGCCTGACCATTCCCCTTCTGCGATTCTAGCACACCGATTTTATTTCTAGATCTATATTTCATATTTATGTACTATTTTTACTACTGGTTGTGGTTCATTTTATATTGGTTTATGGTTGTGCATGTTCTGGTTTTTTTTTCTCTCTTGGTGTTGGTATGACGTCGTTTAAGATTTTGTTTCTATGTTTCATGGGCTTACGGAAAAATTATCTTATGGTTGTTCGACTATAATAACTACGCAATTATATCGTTTATAATATTATGAATTTATGACTATATCAATAAATATATTGTACGCTTATGCTGCGCTCGGAGATTAGGATATACATATTAAAGGGCCCGGATTTATATGTAAATACATATTTTTGTTTTGCGTGATTTTCGGCCTAGAATGTGTTTTTTACACGAATTATCATGTTTAGACTGTGAAAAACCAAGTTTTATTTTCCATATTTTTTCATATTTTAGGGTTTTTCAAAGATAAGTCCATATTTTGCAAGAAAATGTCACAATCGTCCATATTTTCACAAAAATACAAAAAAAAAAAATACGTTCCCGCCACCATGCGGCTGCGTATTTCGTTCCTCTCGCGCTTTATCGTCGTATTTATTGTTTACAAAGAAGATTATTCCTTCAGGATTATCCCCATAAGAGCCCCGGTGATCGCGACAACAATATAATACAATAGCATTTCCAAGAATCCGCGATCGAAGGATTAATAAAGAAATAGAAAATAAAGTTTCAGATGCAAAAGGTCCTGTTGCTGACATGGCTAAACAAAAACTGAAGTATTTTTCGGTCTTCGGGTAAAATAAAGGATTTAAGTACGTAACACACAAAGAAAAACATTCTGTGCCGATTATTAGGGTTCCGTACCCAAAGGGTAAAAACGGGACCCTATTACTAAGACTTCGATGTCTGTCTGTCCGTCTGTCTGTCACCAGGCTGTATCTCAAGAACGGCTATAGCTAGACTTTTGAAATTTTCACAGAATATGTATATCTATTGCCGCTATAGCAACAAATACTAAAAAAAAATAAGGGTGACCCCCATGCAACAAACGTAATTTTTTTGCTATTTTTTGCTCGATATCAATAATGGCTACAGCTAGGCACTTGAAATTTTTACAAAATCCTTAATTACCTATATTTGTACTTTAATAATTGATAAAAAATTTAAATCAAATAAATATTTAAGGGTTACCTACACTAAAACAATGTTTAATTATTGTAATTTTATAGTTCATATTTTTCCATATTTCTGTTTTATAGTCCATATATTTTCGATTTTTTTGTCCATATTTTAAGTACTTACATATTTTGGATTTTTTAATACATATTTTTCCGGGCCCTAAATTAATAAGCCATTTGAGTCGATTTAAAGTAATGCTTACTTTAAAAAACTTAATAACAAGTTCGTTCAAAATATATTCTCATTCTAGTAATAAAATATTTAGAATATCTAGTGCTTTTGTAGTTCGTCGTTCTATTTATTTTGCGATAGTATTGTTAATTGT
This sequence comes from Polyommatus iphigenia, assembly GCA_963422495.1. NCBI lineage: Eukaryota > Metazoa > Arthropoda > Insecta > Lepidoptera > Lycaenidae > Polyommatus > Polyommatus iphigenia. The sequence goes on from OY730190.1 coordinate 4,190,019, forward strand.
TATTCATTAGAGCCGAAAGCTTTGCAAATAGTCGCTTGATGTTGCGTACAATATAGTCATTATTATAAGTTTTGTAAGATTATATTATAATATTATTTGTAGCTGGTTTATAGTAACGCAAAATTCATAAAATCTAAAAGTCATAAAATCTCGTCATATTTTTGAATCAATGAAATAATCATTGAATCAAAAATATGACGAGATAATTATTATAGAACCAACTCCTTTAAATATATTACCAAAGTATTATATTCTATGTTAACTTTCTTGAACAATAATTTCTTGGGCAATTTCAAAATTACTATTACTGCAGTCGCCAGAGGTTTTAACCTCCGAAAATTGTAATAGTGAGTGGATTTTTGTTTTTGAGGTGTCATTTTCTTTTTTACACTATAACTTGCAAAGTTTACCAAAAATTTTTTTGTGCTTTTAATTTTTTAGTTACTTAATTAAAAATTAATATTTCACCATATAAAACCGGTCCAGAAAAATTTTTTTTTCTTGTTCCTGTTATTTAATGACTCTTATCCGATTGTTTACGTTGAAAATTAACCAAATACACAATTTTTAAAAAAGAAAGTTTGCTTTGCTAAGCTAAATACAACTATAAGGTTTTTGCAAAGTTTTTAGAGATTAATGCTCGTCGTAACCAAGATAAAAGGGTTTGGGTGGATTTAAGGGTTGTAACGAAAAGTGTATTAAACTTACTTGTTGTGCGTATTTAATTTTTAGAGAAATGATAACTTTTAAGTACTTAAAAACGTTTAAATATCTCCAAAAATGTGTAAAATAGATAGAAAATATTTTTCTATATTTGTTGAAAATTTATTTCAGTGAGAGCTAAAACATTAAATGCATCGACAAATGAAAGACTTTTTCTAGTCTTTGAAATATATTTAAACTTCCTACTTAAAGCCAGAAAAAAAATTGGGTGCTACAAATCTCACGTACATACTAAAGACGCATGCTGCGACCTATGTTTGGAAAATGCTTACCTGAATACAAAAAATATCAGTTCTTAACCTAATTTGTACTTTTTTCCTTAAATTAATAAAAAAAATTTAATAAAAAATCAATTTTATTCTGTAAAAACCTAACCAAAAGAAATAAAATACAGATTTTCTTCGAAATATCCGTGAAAAGTTTGTGCTACATTTTCAGAAAATTTAATAAAGTAAGAGCTAAAAAGTTATACACATTAAGAAATAGAGGGCTTTGTTAAGCCTAAAAAAATTTTTTAAACTTCCTATTTAAAACCAAAGAAAAATAGGAACGCCATTTACCTGGCGAGGCACACAACAAGCACATTTGGAGGTATGCTCATCTACATACAAAAATATTAATTTTAAATCTAAATTATATATTTTTTCAACTTATTTTCTTTCTTTGGAATATAAGCAACGATACAAATCAAAAAAATAATAATATATTTTATTATTTTGCTATATATTTAAAAGAAAGAAATATGCAAATTTTCTTCAAAATTTTGCAGTTTGTGAGTTTTTGTGGAAGAGTATAATTTTTAAAATCAAAAGCACAACTTTTCAATAGGTAAACTTTTTATATCATATTTATGCTATCAGCTACACATTCCTTTTTTTCTTTTCAATTTTCATCCACTATTGCAAAAATCGGAGGTTTGCACGATTTTTACGCTCTGGGAACTCCACTATATCTAGATTCTAGAACATCACATCTCTTCTAACAATGCAAACGTTAAATATACTAAGTACTAATTTAGTATTAGATATCAATTAGTCAATTACCTACCCACTAAATAAAGGTACATCTTATAATAATAATAATCGTTTCTTTATTTTATGTTTTATTTTTAATTTTGCTTTGGTTGTGGGATTTTATATATACAGCTTCTTTAAGATGCTCGTACATCAAGTATTATAAAGTTAATATAATATTCATATTCATAGTAAATAGTAAAGTAGAGCATACTCATTGAATTAGTTAGATTTATTAAATCAATTTTTTAACCTTAACATTGAAATTTTGAGTCATTTTTGGCATACCTACGTATTTTTTTTTTCGTAAAAGTAACATCATAGACTGGATAGTAGTAGAGGGCGTGTTGTAAGCGTGAGAGGTGCGTACAGACTCGGGGCTCGGGCGCGCGACTCCGCCCCGGCGCGCGGCGTCGCCCGGCCTGCGCGCTCTAGGCTCGCCCGCGGGGCCCGGCTCGGGGCCGGGCTCGCTGCCGGGGGCCCTGCCCGGGGGCATCGGCAAGCGGAGGCCCACCCACGACGACAACTCCGACGTCTCGTCCACACACTCCTCCATCATGGACTACTCGGGTGAGTTAAATTTATTTAAAGATAGATTTAGAGAATTAATAGAAGTTAGAGATGTTAGTTTTAGATTATAGATTGATTCAGGTTAAGTGACAATAAAGGGATGTCTAATTATTATTTTTGTTTCTTTTTATAAGCGAGCTTTCGAGAGAGACGTAAAGGTTTATGAAACGTTTTTATAGGTAGTTAGATTCACGTTGCGTCACGTTGCGCTTCCCGACGAGGTCATGCCGACACGTTTAGTTTAAGGCATGGTGTGATTTTCGTTGAGCATTCTAACAAACAGTTTTCGCATTTGCCTTGGCTTTGTCACTAAAATGTAAATGTTTACATCACCATGACGTCACAAGTAACGCATCATCAGTTCCATCGTTTCACTGACCAAAATAACATTTTTTTATACCTAAGAATATTTTATTATTAATATATATGGAGCAACTTATTCAAACCAAAATTACATTACCTCATGTACAGATTTTACAGAATATTCAATAGACAATTCTAACAATGATTACCCATTTTATACATTTTCTTATTCAGCAAATGTGATGTATCTAAAGGCCAAATGTAAATTCTACAGAATGTTACTGAAAATATTTTTATTAATTATACTGGTTTAAAAATTATATAAAACATTATTTTTGATAGTAATTTCAAAATTAAATTCTTTAAAAGCCATGGTACCTAAGTGTTGTCAAGTCGTTTGAAGATAATTAATGTTTTAGTTTATGCTTCAAGTATATTTTGTGGTTTTAGATCGGTTGTAGGCAAAATTTACAAATTTATTAACAGTACTGTCAGACTTGAATGTAGGCAAATGCACCTTTGCTTAGTAGTAATACACAACTTAGACCCAATTTCACCAACGACCACATTACCTCTTTTGTTTTTCATATTAAGAATGAAAGAGAAGACATGACATTTTAACGAGCTGTTAACACTAACAGAGGTTGGTAAAATTGAGCCTAAGTGTCTAAACACATTAGGCTGAATTACGCCGGCGTAAATTCCGCCGCGTTTCAAACTCATACAAAATACGGGCGGAACGCGAGAGACGACACACTATTCCGTCGCGTATTTGTATGCGTTTGACATTTGCGGCGGAATTTACGCCGGCGTAATTCAGCCTAGTGTGTTTAGACACTAAAGGAACATTTTTTCCCAATGTATAACAAGTTGTAGAAATATAACGTCTCTTGCGTAATAAAATATACAATACCTCGAAATGTGTATCTGCCTCATCGCTGACGGTCCTGTATGTTCACGCACACAACCTAACGTCCCGCACCCCCCAGGTCCGCGGCTTTACAAGCAGCCGGCGACGAAGTCTAACCGCGGCATAATGCTCAACGCGGTGGAGTACTGCGTGTTCCCCGGCGCCGTCAACGCGGAGGCGAAGCGGCGCGTGCTGGAGGAAATCGCGCGCTCCGAGAGCAAACACTTCCTGGTTCTGTTCCGCGACGCCGGCTGCCAGTTCCGGGCGCTGTACAGCTACTGCCCCGACACGGAGCACGTCACCAAGCTGTACGGCACAGGCCCCAAGAACGTCAACGATCGAATGTTCGATAAGTTCTTCAAGTGAGTTCGTTTGGATTGATTTGGCATGTTGATTTGGAAATGTATTAATATGAGAGGATAGCGTATTGAACTATTTGATTTTTCAGCTATAGATATAATTGAATTTTGGATAGAAAATATTATAGCAACACTTGTGGTTTTCATTCTCGGAGATGATGAATTCTTCTAGATTCATTCATCTGACGACCACCTTTATACGTACTAACAGAATAATAATTTCGTTTCAGATACAACTCCGGTAGCAAATGTTTCTCGCAAGTCCACACGAAGCATCTGACGGTGACGATCGACGCGTTCACGATACACAACTCGCTGTGGCAGGGCAAGAAGGTGCAGCTGCCCAGCAAGAAGGACATGGCGCTCGTGATATAGGCGCCGGGCGTGGAGACACGTATCTAGTCGCAGGCGGCAGTCGAGTCGAGCCTTTATTTCTATGCTTTTAGGGCGAACACTAGGCCGGAATCGCGAGCGGGTCGCATCCGCAGCTGCTGTACGCAACAGGGCGTACGCGACGCACGTGCGACTCGCTCACGCGTCCCGGCGACGTAAGCTAGCGTATCTCGGTAACGGCCGTCCACTTGTCAGATGGTACGTTAGTGCTTGTGCCTCGAGACCGCAGGTTCGCCTGTGTCGTTTAGTTTGTAGACCCGAGGCCGATCAGACGGGAACTCGAATTTGTTTTACACCGTTCACACGATACGATATAAAGTGCTTTAAAGCGATTTTATCACAGTTTTATGGTAAACGTGTTTTAACGTAATCGTCGCTTTAATAGGTTCGCATCGGCTTAATATGTAGTTAAAATATTCGGATTGTGTATAGGAGATGTGTTTAAAACGGTCTGTTTGTTGATATTGTTTTAGTCTGTATTAGTTTCATGCGTCCCGCGAGTGTCGGTTCGTTCGAGTTGTTGAAATTATTATTTTAATCGTGCTACGTTTTATTAAAAACGGCAAAGACATCTACAAAGACTTGTTATTATTTATAGATGAATGAATATGAGCAAATCTTAGAATCGTGTTTTCTTCTTCGCATGTGTTAATTCTGTTTGACTGTAATCTCCAAAACTTTTTTTTTCTTTTGCATTTTTTTTTCGTTTCTGACAGTTTGCAATTTTATAAATTTTTATTTCAGGGGTAAATGTGCTTTCGATGTTATCGTGGTTTACACATGTGGAGAAGTTTAGGTTGTGTGAGCTTTATAGCGTCTAACTTTTGAGTAAAATCAACAGCAGAAACTTTCTTTGTATGTTCACTTTTATACACTTATACAGCTAGTGAATAGGTACTGCAGTTAAACAATCTAAAGTTTTTGGCATTTGATTTTTGCGTCAAATGAGGATTGATAAGGCTTCATTGAGAGGCGGGACGAGAAGGGGGGGAGGGTGTTTGCCATATGAGTTAGTGAGATGACGTGTGCGTTACAAGTGACTGTCTCAAACCCAACTAGTGGGCCGTTGGCGGTGTGACAACTTGAAAGCTCCGAACTTGGTGCAATTCGCATATAAATTAACATTAACCGGTGATAACTAACACGTATATAGTAATACAGCTAGATTTGTATGTTTTTAAGTTGTTCGTTGTAGTTTTGTATCGTCAAGTTGTCGGCCGCCGGCGCGACCGTAAGGATAACCGATTCACAAACTAATCTGTGCTTACTCTTAACGTTTAACTCATTAGTGATTATGTAATTGACTCGAAGTATGATTAAGTGACGCGTAAATGTTTTAATGACCTTCATTAGTGTTGATTCGAAACCAATTTTTTACCGCTTGTATAGCTAAAATAAGACGAGGCGCACTTACGCGGTAATCGTACTGCCTTATTCTGTAAATAATTGTTTTCTTTTTTTGTATACAGCTATTTATTAAAAGAATGTTAAACGAAAATTGATGAATGTCATTTTTCATTGTTCAATGATTGGTCATCAATTATTATATACTACCGATAGTGTATGGTATGCAGATATATTGTATTATTAAAAAGCATAACGAAATAATATTGAATTTCATATTAAATCTGTTGTTTTATTTATCATAGCTTAATTTTTTTTTATTGATGAAGACTTAAATTAGAGTGCGTTTCATAGAATAGTTCCTTTGCCGTCATGTTGGTATTCCTGTCTGTCAATAACATAAACACGGTAGATGCTCTGCGAGTTTTCATAAGCTTTACTGTGATTTCGTGAGAAAATCATGCCGAAAACATTAAAGAGTGGTGAAAGAATGATGGTGTTAAGAGTGAAAGAGTTTTGTGAACGTGAAAAACGTAATGAAGCCCCATTAATATCGGGTTACCGCCATTACAGCTTAGTAAAATAGGGTTACCAGCATCAGTTTAATCACCCATAAATAAAAGTAAAACTTATGAATCCTTGCAGAGCGTGTCTATAGCCGTGTTTACGTTATTAACAGAAAGGGATTCCAACATGATGGCAAATGAACTATTTGATGAAACGCACTTCTAGTGATGAAAACTACATACACGCGAACGAAGTCGCGGGTAAAAGCTAGTATGTACATATAACAATAATATCAGGGCGAGCCCTAGTATAATATCCCACAACCTGTACATTGTGGTACACTTTACGGAAAAACTATTACGCCTATTGATGTGCTGTAGCATATTACCTAATTTTTATTTACATATAAATGTGTTATCATCAGTCAGTCAAGGTTTTTTATATGTAGATGTGTTATCAATTATCAATAATATCATCAGTCAGTCAAGGTGTGACGACGCGAGCCCTCACAAAGCTCGGCTTTTAGCTAATAAATGCGAAAGTGACTTTGTTTGTTACGCCTTCGGCCTTCACGCATAAAGTACTAAGCAGATCATCATAAAACTTTCATAGGTACACGTTGTCTGGGGTATGGAGGTATGGACATGGGTACCTTTCATCCCGGGAAAAAGAACGGTCCCCGAGGTATAGACGTTAACGCAGGCAGAGCCGCGGGTGAAATTTAGAATTAAATAAAATTTTCTTTAGGGAATTATTATAAAAAGTATTTTGTGATAACATATTATTATCTTATCTCCCCTAATTTAAGGTAGCACAGTAAGGGTAATGAGTAGACATCGGATTATATGCATTTGCATACTTGCATATGCAAATGCATATAATGGCCAGGGCCGTCTCTAGCCCATGTGGCGCCCGTGTGCAAATATTACCCTAGCGCCCCCTAGCAAGCGCGCGGTCTATAACTCTACTACAATGGGTACAGACTGCAGACTATAAGTACAGTTTGTCCGGCCGCGGGTGAGGACCGGTGCCAGACGCCGCCGGTCATAGTCAAATTTTCAGGTGGTGCAAAAACCACAAGTGCCGTCCTTCTAAATAAAAAATAGAAGGGCGCCACTTTTGGCTCGGCCAATCAGCAATCGGCCTAACGCGAGTCGGATTCCCGCACGAAGGGTTCCGTACGATTATAAAGCAAAGATAGGCAAAAAATTATGTTTCTATAGGAGCCCCTTAAATGTTTATTTGAGTACAAATACAATTAAGTATTTTGTGAATATTGGCGAGAATAGGTTAGTCTCAGGTTGTGGCGCTTATAGAAGCGTTGGGGCTACGAGTCGCAGTCGAAAAGACGTAGGCCATGGTTTTCTATGGGCCCCGGAAGCATCGCCCCCACGGAAGCATCACTGCGCATCTCAGAGCTGTGGAGGAGAGTGTGTCGATCGGCGCTGAAATGCAGTGCTTGGGTTTGGTCCTTGATTCTGAATGGTTCTTTAATACCCCTCATTTTCGTCGGCACTAAAACTGAAGAAGATGGCCATGGCACTGAATTGCCTTCTGCCAAAATCTGTGGTCCAGGGCCCACCTGCAGACGGCTTTATAAAGGTGGTGTGCAGTCCTGTTTGGGCGAAATACATAGGTGCCCGGAATAGATAGCTGCTCAGAAGCCCGCAGCATGCTTTAGCGCTGCGGATACTACGCTTCTATCGAACCGTTAGCTGGTGAAGCGGCGTTGGCGCTGACATGGTCCTCTTAGTGGGATCTGGAGGCTCGCGTATTGTCGGAGGGTCTATCAACACACAGCCGAGTTTAAAAAGCGAGGAGAGCGGGTGCTTAGCTTCCAGATCTGGCAACCCGATGGCGCCACCAGGCGCATGTCATCACAATACGCTCCTGGTAAGACCGGATGGCGTCCCCAACTGCCGGCCGCCGAACTGTGAAAGCGATCCGGTCAATACTACAACAGTGGATGGCACATTCAAGGGGCGCCCTTACCTTCGGTCATTACCTGGACCATACGGACAGGAGGAAACCATACCCTAGGTGCCACCACAGCCTGAGAAAGACGATACAGTGCAGCATACGCTTATTGAACGCTCTGCTTGGGCTGAGCAATGGACTGAGTTTTGCGCCGCCCTTGGATTTAACCTTACTACTTATTGGGAGACAGTAGCTTATACCCTCTGCGAAACTGTTATGTTGCAAACGAAGGCTGTATAAAGAGAGCGGGAAGCAAATTGATACGCAGATCCCATGAGGAGGCACGGAGGGCGTAGCCCGTAGGCTGCCCGGCGCCCGGTGCGACCGCAAGAGCGCCGTCAAGAGTAGATATTTTGCTTGTGATCTTGTGGTTTGGCGGCAAAACCACGCTTAGGTGCGGACGCATATAAATCCAGCCTGACGTGAGTCGCGCGGTTCTCATTTTGGCGCCCATCTTGTCGGTCGACAAATATAATCTTCATTTAAATGTGTTTATTCATTTCACGGTAAAAAATAAAGTTTACATAATTTTATGATGCAAAAGCCGAGCCGCTCAAGGCGCGCCTTGCTTTGCTGTAATTCGACAAAATATATAAGAAGAGCTTCAGATGCTTCACAAAATATATGCAAACTGGAGTTATTTTTACGTTGGTCATTAAAGCGCGGCGGGCGGGCGCCGAGTTGCGAGCGGCGCGGCGCTCGGCGTCCCTAGGACCGCGGCGCCCGTGTGCAACGCACACCCTGCACCTAAGGGAAAGACGCCCCTGATAATGGCACTTTTTAGGCGATAGTGCATATTATGGCAATTTTTCGTTGATAGTGCATATTTCGGTAGTTTTATGCCCTCGTAGTCTCCAAACTAACTACCATGATACACACTGAGGCCACAAAACAGAGGTACGAACGTACGATAGATCAAAACACTTTAAATATGTGGCTCCATCCCCATTTAAAGAATGTAATACACCCAATAGGTACATTTATCTTTTTAGAAACAAAATATTTCTTTGTAGTTGGCACTTGGCAACATTATTAAAAAATAATAATAAAGTAGTAAAAGATTTAAGTAATAAACTTACATGGGCACCAAAATGGGCACTAAGATAATAATCGGAAAATGTTGGTAGAAAATTATTATTGGTAATGTATAGGAAATGAAAAATCCTGGATTTGATGAAATTATATAAGAATTGGCACTTTTATTAACGGCACCACCGGAAAACTCTTCAAAAAGCAATAAAATTTTGATATTAAGTGACTTTTGATTGTGCATATTTTGTGCATATTTCGGCCATTTTTCGTGCATATTTACATGCATATTTCGGCACTTTGATCGTGCATATAATCCGATGTCTAGTAATGAGGCAACACTAATTTGCATTAGTGCCAACATGACGGCAAAGGAACTATTTGATGAAACGCACTATAAAAGAGGAAACAAATGAAAGATAATAATTTACAATTGATTATTATTATTTGCCTCAATATTTACAAACAGCTATTACCTATAAAACTAATTAAAATTATTTCTTAAAAACTTTGACATGACTTAGGCAGAAGCCACACGCGTGCGGTGCGGCGGCGGCGCGGCGCCGGAGCGGTGCCGCTCGGCGTCCTGCATATAAAAACCAATGATATGCCACATGGTGCGATGCGGCGCCGCACCGCACCGTGTGGCATTGATTTGCAAGACGCCGTAGCGGCACCGCTCCGGCGCCGCGCCGCCGCCGCACCGCACCCGTGTGGCTTCTCCCTATTACAGTCGAGCATAGAAATTTCGATCGTCGTAAACAGCTTTTATAATTGCAGCCAGTAAGAACAATATTTGTGACAAATATTAGCACTTGGAGTTTCGATGGAAAAATGTCTCCATATAATATTCAATGTATAATAGGCGTTTATAAAATGAAACATTAAACAAAATTATGTAATGAATAATTATGAGCATTTAAACTTGTAATGTTATTGGATTTATAATAATGTATTTAAAAATGAGATCAATACTACCCTAATACATCTAAATTCTAAATTAATTATTATAACTTTGCATGGGTTATCTCTTGGATAACTCGAAATTAAAGTTTTTAAAAAGAAAATTACACTATCAAGAAATTTGTTTGTAATATTTAAATGCTGATCATGAGCGCTAAAATATATACGGCTAAAATTCTTATGGCAAAAATAATACTTACACAAAAAATATTCGAAGAAATCAAGTTTAAATATTTCTCTCATAATCAGTATTCAGTTGTTTCAACATGTTACAAGTATTTTAAACCTGTACATTTTGGCGCATTTTACTCTTATGCTAAGTACTCACATACAGTTTTACTCGATCGAGCAATCACGTAAAGTAAAAACCACGGCTTGGGCTTTCGTCTACACATTCAGCATTACTAGATAGTTTTTCTCCAAATCGAGTAAAGATTATGGTGTGGGCCGCAAAACAGACGCTTGAGTAAAACTTGACGGCTCGCGTCGAGTAAGTTCAAAGGAAATTAGATTTATTTAATTCCATCGAGCCGGCTCGATGCGTACCTATCGTGTTGTGAATTTGCGGTCCATACGATAATTTTTACTCGATTTGGAGTAAAACTATCGAGTAATACCGATAGTGAGTACTGACCAATAAAAGAAGTAAATAAATATTTTTATGAACATTTTAATGATACATGTAGCAAAAAATTTAACATGAAATATTATTAAAAAATAATGTTTAGGAACATTAATTGGTACTTTACCAAAGTGCTTTATTGATTAAAATTTTCAAACTTAAAATAATTTAGTGACATTTTTCTTTGAAACACAAAAAAAATACTATCTCTCCAAATTAAATTAAATAAATCAGGTACTGTATAAAATCAGCAGCAAAGATTTTAATTGATGTAATATTATGAACTTGCGGTGTAAATTTTTTGCACTGCATATTTTTAACGATGTTTTTAACGATGTCATAAGTCATTACTCATTAGTCATTACATACAGGGTGCGTCCAAATTAATGCAAAACCGTGACATTTCAGAAGAGTAAGTTAAATTACCCTAGTTATCTAAATATTATTGTCACGCATTTTGTCCTGTCAGTCGGAAGTAACTGAAGCGACTGTTCTGACTTCCATTTAGAGATATTTGGATGATTCAAGGTTCAGTACTTAATCATGTTGACTGATGATTATTATCTTATGAAAGATGGGTAGAAGTCAAAATAATCGACCGTAACGCACATGAAATCCGGTTAGTAACGTTACTCACCTGACAGAAATTGTTACTCACAGGATAATTAGGATGCTTCCACATTGAAACAAAAAATACGTACATAATTTTATTTATTGTTAGACTAACATAACTGGTAAAATCGATAAAATATTATGTTTTAACTAGTCTTATTAATAACCACAAAGTACAAACACACGGTTTAAAAACTTTTTCTCGGGTTTTGATTTAGTGTTTGGCGTCATCTAAATGAAAACATTTGAAGCTTTAATTTATGCGCAAATATCCCAAATCCAAAAAGAATACAAAATTTCCATGAATTTATATATACAGACAAAAACACACACATGACTATCTATCTAACTAGGAAGTGAAATTTCTACATAATTTCTTCAAAAACAAACAATGTTTTTAACTTGTAAGTTTTCGAGATAATCATGAATAATAAAAACTTAAAAAGATGAAAGTTTATTGCGAGATCGTCATTCAGGGTGAACAATTTTCAGACCAATACGACCTGCAAACCTTGAAGAAAGAGCGTAATTCTGTTGCGAGTATCCATGGGCGACGGTAGTTGCTTTCCATCAGCTGACCCGTTTGCTCGTTTGCCCCATTATTTTATAAAAAAAACTATTTATTAATTGCAGGTACATTTACTATACCAACTTATTCAATTTACACAATAACAATAATTTTATCAATACGAACTAGCCCTAAGTCATATTACGTTATCTACAGGAAGGAAAAATATGAATTTTAACATCTAAAATGTATCGTCATAATATTGACAAATATCTTACCTTGGAAACAATTTCTCTGTGTTTATGATCACCAAAACATACTGTTTCAGACTGCGTATCCAGACTCGCGTAATTTACTTTAGAATTTATCTAGACTTACCGTCATTCACAGGAATATTTTAGGATTTTTTTTTGTGCGTGCACTTTTTCCACCAAAACTAAACGAAGTGATATGATGGCTTTCTAAAAGTTACGTGATGTGATCCAACAGTTTTGTTGGAATAAAATATATTTTGCGACATGGTAGAATTCCATTTCGGGAGCACCTAAAACACCGTTATCTACCGGAGTTACTCACAGGAACGATATTTGGGATTTTATTATGAAACGTAATTTTATAATAGGCATGATAAATTATGGTTATAATAAATGAAAACAAAGGTGTAGACACCGTTTTTTAATTGATAGTCTATAATATTGCAAAATAGTACCTAGTTTTGAATATTTTATAATGTTTAAAATTTCATTACGCAAGAGGACACTTTCATTTTGTATGGAACTGAAATTACTGACTTTAGTTTGATGATATTTTTTTCGATATAGTTATGTTCTTAGCATTACAAAAATATCTTGGTGTACTGAAAATGAATTGTTCTTTAAACTTAATAGGTTTATCACTTGTTGTAACCCGACAAAATTTCTAAATAAGCTAAAAACAGCCGAGGACACATATTTTTTTGAGTCATATACGATTATTTTGACTTCTACCCAGATACAATATGGCACTACCGATCATTAATAGGACATCAATTTAAATCTTCGCTTAAAAAATAAAAATGATTAAAAAGTTAAAAACTTAGCACTCTACGAATAATGTTGCATTAATTTATTCGAAGAGTACTACGTTTATTTTTATTATTTATTTACTCCACTCCAAAAATAGGCAATGGCCTAGAAATGGCGCCATAATTGGCGGAACAGAAAAATCGTATAATAAACATACAAAATATCCCGAAAATACCTTATAACTTAATCTCTTGGTAAAAGTTTATTTCTTCCATGTGTTAGACACATTACTGATGAAGTACGTCACATTGTCAGAGTCCTCGCTTTTCACAACATTCAAGTGTTGCAGAATGTTCTCCGAATGTGATTCCTGCTAAAAATAATATTATGACATGTTTTATAATTTCTATGTATAGGTTGGTCTATTCGAAAAATTTTTCACTGCTGACTTTATATTGAGAGAAAAATACAAGCCATGCAAATAAATTATCTGATATTAATTTTATCAACGCTATCTTATTGTAAATTTTTATAATTGGATGGTCTGTTGATGCCATAAAGCCTGCAATTTTTATGTCGATGACCGATGTATGTATTGTCTTGCCGTCGACAGATAAGGCAGACATTTGAAGTAGAATTATACTGAGTACATCGGATCTGTTGGTAACGAGCTAACGACACATTATGTTATTATTTTAATACTAACCTCCTCTTCGTTATATCCATTAATTTCTACTGGGATCGTTTGTCCGTCATGAGTGATAACCTGGAACGATATTTATTTTAATTTTATAAAACAACTAGATAACGCCCGCAACTCCGTTGCGCCAAAACTCGTTCATTGCGCGGGAACCGTACATTTTCCCGGGACATAAAGTATCCTATGTCCTTTCCCGGGACTCAAAGTATCTCCATGCCAAATTTCAACAAAATCGGTTCAGCGGTTTGGGCGCAAAGAGGTAACAGACAGACACATTGCATTTATAATATTAAGTATGGAAGTATGGATAAGGAATAAAAATAATTTCAAGTTTTCAAGCCACATATTTTTTCAAAACTAGCGATGATTGTAGATCTGACTATGTACTCCATAAGGCTACGTTCAGACGTGCGCGTGTTCTACTATAGCGTATGAGAAAACACATACGCGGTACGCGCGCGGGGTGGGCGCGGATTCAGCGCGTGCCCCGCGCGTGTTTTCCCATACGATATAGTAGAACACGCGCAGAGCACGCACAGAACACGCGCACGTCTGAACGTAGCCTTACTAGAAATAAGCATTGCATATTTCTTGTATTGAAATACCTGAATAGCTCCGCCGTCTATAGACGCGAGCGCCAGCCTTGTTCCATCCTGCATCGTGAACTGTAGCCCTTGCCCGCGCGCGTCCCGGATCTACAATGTTATTTAAATTTAAAAAATCGGCCAAGTGTGAGTTAGACTCGCGCACGAAGGGTTCCGTGCCACAATAGAGCAAAAATAGGCTGAAAATGGTGTTTGTTGTATGGGAGCTTCCTTAATTATTTCATTTATTTAAATTTTGTGATTAATTATTAAAGTATAAATAAAACTGAGTATTTCGTGAATATTTCAAGTGCCTATGTATTGCCGTTCTTGATATTGAGTAAAAAATAGCAAAAAATCACGTTTGTTGAATATATCTATGGACGCTTCACACCACGTCAGTCTGGCCCCGTGGTAAGTACCTGAAGGACTTGTGTTACGGGAATGGGAGCCCCCCTTATATTTAATTTATTTTGTTTTTAGTATTTGTTGTTATAGCGGCAACAGATATACACAATCTGTGAAAATTTCAGAAGTCTAGCTATAGCGGTTCTTGTGTTACAGCCTGGAGACACATAGACAGACAGACAGACAGATGGACAGACATCGAAGTCTTAGTAATGGGTCCCCTTTTTACCCTTTGGGTACGGAACCCTAAAAACTTACATGATCCGTGCTCACTTTCTCCTCAATAACATCTTCTAACACCAAATCTTCCGTTTCTAGTTCTAACTGCACATTCTCCAATTCCAGTTGTTCGTTTTCGACCTCGCCGTGTTCGATATCCATCTGCTGCATCTGCAGGTCTTCAGTGTTTATGAGCTGCTGGTTATCCAGGTATATAGTTTCGGAGTCAGTTTGCAGGGCTTGAAGCTGAGACGGCACTAGGAGGGACGATCCGGAATACAAATCGGACGCCTGAGGCTCTTGTTCTATTTCTACCGACTGAAATTAGTTTTGAGACATTAGTTTTTAATTCAATGCGTATCAGGTGTCAGGGCCCTGTAGTTATTTTATGTAATACTAAATTATTGTACCAATGAGGAAATTGATTTCTAGGCGGTTGACGGACCTACGTCTTTTGGTCGGCTTGTTAGCTGTTACCGCCCCCGTATCACGTATCTTACGAGAGCAATGCGATAGCAATTATTGCGAGATAATTGCTCCAAAATCGCAATTTCGTATCTAGTGCAGCACGAGTCGGCGCGTGAGTACCGGAAACTATTCCATCTCAATTTTTTTATGCGATCCTCTTCAAATTGCCCTCCTGATGATATAAATGCATGTTGCCATGGTGCAACCCGATGCCATATTGTTTAAACAAACATTGTTTAAGCAATTGCAAGGAATTGTTATTTTTCAACCGGACAATTTTTTTTATATTCTTTATTGAAATACCAATAAAAAAGGTCCTATGACTTTTCACGATAAAGTTAATATTTTTAAAGATATTAATTTTTAAAGGTTCAAAAATTCTCAAATTTGGGTACTTTCGACCCATGAAAAATATATTAAAAAAAAAATAATGTCTAAGTAATATATTTTTTTAAATTCTCTATACAATAGTTAATAATATCGTTAATAGAGATTTAAAAAAGTTTCATTGTTTATATCTTTTTTTTTTGTCTTAGCAAAAGTAGACGAAAAATTGTGTTTTTTGTATGGGAGCCCCCCTTAAACATGTACTTTATTTTAATTTTATTATTAATTATTAAAGTACAAATATAATTAAGGATTTTGTGAAATTTTCAAGTGCCTAGCTGTTACTATTATTGATTACGAGCAAAAAAGGCCAAAAAAATCACGTTTCTTGTATGGGAGCCCCCCATAAATATTATACTTTTTTTATTTTTTGTACTTGTTGTTATAGCGGCAACAGATATACACAATCTGTGAAAATTTCAGAAGTCTAGCTAAAGCGGTTTTTGAGATACTGTCTGTCCGTTTGTCTGTATGTCTCCAGGCTGTATCTCAAAAACCGCTATAGCTAGCTACTTCTGAAATTTTCACAGATTGTGTATATCTGTTGCCACTATAAGAACAAATACTAGTTTAGTGTATTTTGTATTGATCAGATAGTAAAAAGCCGCATCCGATGAAAACGTCCGCGGACGTTCGTCCGATAATTTGTTCCCAGCTTTAGGCCCGCCATTTGTCTAGGAATCAACTTCTCTGATAGTACGTCTTATGTTGGTACTTGGTATTTTACGGAATGTCACTCACGTAAAGCGCCATCCAGTGGCAATTAAAGTAAACATGCTCTTTTGACTTTTATTTGGTAACTCAATTGTGTAGTTCCATCTTTCGCATAG
Source organism: Polyommatus iphigenia (assembly GCA_963422495.1). NCBI lineage: Eukaryota > Metazoa > Arthropoda > Insecta > Lepidoptera > Lycaenidae > Polyommatus > Polyommatus iphigenia. The sequence continues at coordinate 4,206,452 of OY730190.1, forward strand.
CGAAGACAATTTTACGTTTCTAACTATATAGATGCCCGGGGGATCAACTTGTAAACCATGTTGGAGGTCATTGGTCAATTTCATGAAAACGATTAATATCTCACCTCAGGGGCGGATTTATATTTTTTTGGCCACTTATTTTGCCGCCCTTATTATGGAGTGTAGATAGAGGAGAACTATCTCTGTATGTAAAAAGTGTCCGCGGAAATGCGTTAAATTAGGGTGAAACTAATTCACCCTAAGGTGGCGCTACAGTAGCAACAAGGTAAATTTTAAATCATTTAGCAACTTTTATTTCAGCTATTTTAGATTATATTTTTCAAAATATATTGGTATTAACCCAGTAATTCTAGTAATAATTTATATTCCAGTAATAATTTATATTTTGTCACCAACGGCTACATTCATTCCTACACTCCATAAGCTGCAGCAAAGGGTATGGAATACCCTTTGCTGCAGCTAGCGCCACTCTCGGAGGATTTTTCAACTGTTATTTACTGCGTACAGCTGGACACTTTTTCAAATATCCTCCATATAAGATAGTTCTCCTCTATCTACACTCCATAGCCCTTATGTACGAAATCTGCCGCCATCTTAGAACGCTGTCGCCCATAGGCGACAGTATATGCCATAATATATGACATGGGCAGTAAATGCCTATACATAAATCCAGCGATAGCTCACCTCTTCATTGATGACGCGGAAGGAGGGCAAGCCGTCGGCGCTCTCGTACGCGACGTATATCACCTGCTCGCCTTCCTCCTCGCGCATCTGCGACTCGTTCACTAGAAGACTTATTGGCTTCTGAAAGTGGTTTGAAATTGAGTGTCAATAATATTGTAATGTACCACAGATGTATGTCATAAACATTGACTCTATCGTTAATGTCTATTATACAATACTAACATACGGCAAAATGCGTGGTTTAAAAAAAATTGGAATTTGAATTGAGTTTCATTAATTTTCCGCCCGCAATTTAATTTTATCTTTATGTATATCATTTTTGTATGTACCATCGAGGAAATTGATTACTAGGCAGTTGACGGACCTACGTCATGTGGCCGGCTTACTGCTTATGTCAAATCAAAGTTAACTGTGATCGGTCGGATGGGTTTGACATAACGCTACCAAATTACTTAGGTCCGCCATCTGCTTAGGAATCAACTTCTCTGATAGTACTAACAATAAAAAGTTTTGTTAATTTAATTAACTTTTGTAATACAGTACAATCCTTATTACCACAAAATACAAATTAGAAACTGTTACAATACAATTGCAAGATCCCAGCCTCCATCCCTCACAGTCGGTTGCCTAGTAACCGTCACCGGACTGTCTTGCCTACTCGCTACACTTTTTTAAATCATACATACCTTAACTTTATTTGAAGCATTAAGTTGCTTTTGTGGCGATTCAATTACAACTTCTTGCTCCGGATTTTCTACTTGTATCCTGAAATGTTTAATTATTTTGTATTCATTATCTTATTTTGACATATTACATTAATCATAGTATGATCATGTATGATACGTGCGTTTGTTTTGCTATTTGCTAAGATCGGGTAGTTGGAGAACTTCAACGAATTGGACGCCTGTCACCTCAGTCCACTCGTGACCACGGCCGATGTAAAGCAGCCGAAACGTCGGGATTAATAAAAGTGCAATTGGATTTTAAAAGCACATTCCTCTCAACACATCTATGGTGGAAACGCAGGCTATCTGCATTGCTAACACTATTTTTACTGACACTATCCCGTACAGCCTAGAGATAAACTACGATAACATGGCGCGCCCCTCCAAATTACTGTTTCAATGTGTGTAGTCACATCCTTATGAAAGAGTTTGTATGTAGTAAGTATTCAACCAATCAACCCAGTACTCGTAATATTTCATTAATCATTAATGTCACTTTTTACCAAGATTTGTAGGTCAACTAATCATAACTAGCCGACCGCGCAAGACAACGCACTTCAAACGTTTTGACAACGCACTCGGCACTTCAAACGTTTTGAATTTTGGAGGGGCGCGCCATGTTATTATAGTTTATCTTTACCTGAGGTTATGTTGGTGTGCTAGGTCGTGCCGGCGCATGTGCAGGCGGTGCTGGGAGGACGTGGTGAAGCGGCGCGGGCACAGCGAGCACGCGAACGGCTTCTCGCCCGTATGGATGCGCTCGTGCTCCGACAGGTTGCCCTTCTGGCTGAAACTCTTCCCGCACACGCCGCACACGAACGGCTTTTGACCTTAAAGAGGAAATAGAGGTGTTATTTAACTATTTTAGGTTTCGATATTCGAAAGATTGTGAAATTGAGCTGAACTACCAGTATGAAATTACCAACGGGCAACGTATTGCAGAGAGGATTATAAAAACCTTTATGCCCGCTGTACACTCTCGCCGAGAGCTCTCGGGCGAGAGTCTCGTGCGAGAGCCCCTGGCCCGAGTGCGATCATGGACATTCTCGCTTAGTTCAATCGCAGTTAAGAACTCATAGAAGATGGACGAAAACGACCATTCACCATTCACCATGCATCGAAAGATATCATTGTAATCCAAAGATTTATAATCATATTTAATTTTATTTCTCACTGATAATGACTTATAATGACGTTTATTATTGTTATTTTTCTGTTCTACACTGTCCAACGGCGGGACTAGTACTGAAAGATGCGAGGGTGTACAGTAGTGCGCTCGTTTTCCTCGCGAGACCCTTTGTCTCGGGCGCAAAATACCGACAACGGACCGAGAGGGTCCGAGACAGGCGAGACGAGGCGAGCGCACCTATTTACACTCTTACACTGGGGCCGCCTTGCTGTGTCTCGGCGAGAGTGTACAGCCGACATTAGACTCTATGTCGCAGAAAGAGGCCTCGGAGCGAGACAGAGAGGATGATCCCACCTCTCTGCCGCTCCGCCGGCGTAGGACGGGAGTGCGGAGGCGTCGCTACGCGAACCTTCTAACTCTCGTCTAACGGGGCTCCGGGTTAGGATGGGAACCTGCCCGGCTTTGTTAGTCCCGGCGTCGAGGGGAACGCTTTAGCTTGCCTAAGCGTTCCCTTACTTTGGTGGAAGTCCGGTCCGAGGTAGACCGGCCAGTCGTGGAGGGAGTCCTGTGTTTGTTAGATCCGGGATATCCCTCCTCTATACGGCTGAAGGCGAACCGCAGGTGGTTTTAGTGAGTAGGAGTCTCACATACCCCCGGGGTGCTTCAGCTAACTGAGGCACATACCCAACCCGGGGCACCCATGATGGGTTTCCCCTGCGTAAAAAAAAAAAAAGGCGAGACGAGGCGAGCGCACCCATTTACACTCTCGCACTCGGGCCGCCTCGCTGTGTCTCGGCAAGAGTGTACAGCCGGCTTTACTATAGTCCGCGCGGAACTAGTTGGCCGCGCCTGAGGTATGTAAGCGGTGGGACGGAGAGGCAGGGGCGCTTCGCACAAGAGATTGCAATAGCAAGATGAGTCCGCCGATAAAAAGACAATCTAAGGAAATAATATTTAAAGTGCATACGTTTTTTAAAAAACGGAAAGCCGATGTCAATAGCTTAGAACAGTGGTCCCCAACCTTTTTTTCATGCAGGCCACAAACATGTTTTGGTCTTGGTGTCGCGACTCGCGGGCCGCAACAAAAATTTTTTAGGGTTAAAAAATAACTTTCTTCAAAATTAAAGATTTAACATTATAATATTTAAAAATATTATTAATGATATTTAGACATTACGTTATTTTTCCGGTGGGCGTGAACTTCAAAATTGTTTAACATCACGCGGGCCACAAATAAAGTCCCGGCGGGCCGCGGGTTGGGGATAGCGGGCTTAGAATATAAAACTGATCAATTGTCTAATGTCTTTAATTTATTCTTTCCAATAATTAAATAATATTATTGTTCACGATATCGCGAGATTGGTCGTCACTGTCTAATCTCATGTGCATAGCGAGGAGCAAGCAACCCGCCCCCTCACCCCCGTCCCTACCTAAGGCGCGGCCAACTAGTTCCGCGCGGACTATAGTAATTATTTAAGTACGCTTTGCAACCTTTGTTAAATCACGATTCAATTAGTCGATCTTGAAAAATAAGCGAGATAGTGGAAATCCGCCAATACCAAATTAGATTGTAGCTTAAGGGTTATTAAAAAATCGGCCAAGTGCGAGTCAGACTCGCGCACGAATGTTTCCGTACCGATGCTGTAGAGCAAAATTAGGCAAAAAAATGTGTTTTTTGTATGGGAGCCCCCTTAAATTTTTAGTTTATTTTAATATTATTATTAAATATTAAAGTACACATAATATAACCACGTGCATAATATAAGCAAGTTCTGGATTACTGATTTAAAGGACCAGCGTGGTATAAAGCAAAGAAGTAGAGAAAAGATATTAGAAATTTGCACACAATTTTATCAAAATTTATACAGCGATAAAACAAAAACATTCGAAAATATTAATTACATCTGCACCGAAACAATATATGCAATTACCGAACAAGAAGTCCACAAAGCGATACTTAATTTAAAATATAATAAAAGCCCTGGGAAAGACGGAATTACTTCCGAGGCGCTAAAAATTGGCGAGAAAACTCTTTTACCACACTTGTGTCAACTTTTCAACAGTATTTTAAAAACTGGTATTTTCCCAGATCAATTTTGCGATTCAAATATCATACTTCTGCATAAAAAAGGGGACAAGTCCGACATCTCCAATTATAGACCCATAAGTTTAATATCTCACATATACAAAATTTTTGTTAAAATCATTCAAAATCGCATAGACTACCAATAAGATCTCCACCAGCCATCTGAACAAGCTGGCTTTCGACCAGGTTTTTTAACAACAGATCATATACACACCATAAATCAAGTAATAGAAAAGTCAAATGAATTTAATATACCTTTATACATAGCCTTTATCGATTTCAACAAAGCATTCGACAGTTTATTTCATACTAAAATTTTTTCGGCCCTCATTAACCAAAATATTGAAACCCCTTATATAGACTAATTATTCAAAATAAAAATTTAGTTTGTTATTATTTTTAGCAATATTCCGCGAAATAAACTTCCACCTTTAAGTAAATGAGTGAGTGTACGCATAGGCATGCGTACAGCACCTCCCTCCTCCCACACTGCCTATGCGTACACTCGCATGCAAGAACTTGCAAACACCACCACCACACAAGCAATAATGTTGGCAAATCCGTGCAAGGCCCCTCACCACCATGCAGGTTGAAAACCTCGACGCGCGTTTCGCTCCAACACCGGAGCATCCTCAGGATGTGGACTCTACGAACAACGTCCGTCAAGTCACACGTGTTCGTAGAGTCCACATCCTGAGGATGCTCCGGTGTTGGAGCGAAACGCGCGTCGAGGTTTTCAACCTGCATGGTGGTGAGGGGCCTTGCACGGATTTGCCAACATTATTGCTTGTGTGGTGGTGGTGTTTGCAAGTTCTTGCATGCGAGTGTACGCATAGGCAGTGTGGGAGGAGGAAGGTGCTGTACGCATGCCTATGCGTACACTCACTCATTTGCTTAAAGGTGGAAGTTTATTTCGCGGAATATTGCTAAAAATAATAACAAACTAAATTTTAAGCTATGGATTTCCGCAAAGTAACGCCTGATTCCATTAACTATTATTCAAAATAATTTACCAAAATAGCTTTGCCGCCGTCAAATTGGAAACCACAGGCCCAAAATTTAAAATTGAGCGGGGTGTCAAGCAGGGTGACCCTATCTCCCCACGCCTCTTTACGAGCGTCCTAGAAGAGGTTTTCAAGAAAGTCTCGACAGGTTGGGGAGTGTTGACAAGAAGAGGCTAACAAACCTCCGCTTCGCCGATGACATCGTTCTGCTTGCCACGTCAGCTCAAAACTTACAGTCCATGCTACAAGATCTAAGCACGGCGAGCCTCGAGGCGGGACTCCAGATGAATCGATCAAAGACCAAGATCATGACTAACAGCACGAAACGCAGGGTCGAGGTAGATGGGTATGAAATGCAGTATGTCGACGAGTACGTTTATTTAGACCAAATAACATCTTTTCATAATAGACAGGACAAGGAAGTAGACCAAAGAATTGAGAAGGCGTGGAAAAGCTTTTGGTCGATGAAAGAACTTATGAAAGGGGACTTTCCACTCTGTCTAAAACGTAAACTTGTCGACATGTGCATCCTGCCCATCCATGGGCGCCGGCAGGGGGTGCCAGGGGGTGCACTTGCACCCCTTGGGAATCTCGGGATTAACAGGAATGATTGAAATAAAAAGCATATTGTAACCCAAAATACCATGCCGTACAAAGATAGTTCGTAATATTTCGGCACCAAATGTATTCTGTTGACGTATTTATTATTTTTAAGAAAAAAATTCAAACCGACTTCCAAGGTAAAAACAATAGTAATATGAACTAACAAGTATTAAATAACTCTTACTCTTTAATAGTGCCTGTTTCAGAATTCGTCTAAATCTCAACTATTTCTGTACATACTACAGTCTTCATTATTTTGAAGTCGGTACCAGTTAATTTAATCGTGAGTTCAGTAAAGTCAGAATATCTGAAACTTTTGGGACTGGTACCGACTTCAAAGTAATGAAGACTGTAGTATGTACAGAAATAGTTGAGATTTAGACGAATTCTGAAAAAGGCACTATTAAAAAAAGTAAGAGTTATTCAATACTTTTTAGTTCATATTACTATTGTTTTTACCTTGGAAGTCGGTTTTAATTTTTTCTTAAAAATAATAATTTCACTCTTTTTAGTTATCTACAAAATAAGGCTTTATGCGTAAATAACTAATACGAATGTTAACTATTCACATTATGTTACAGTAAGCGAAATTGTGGTAAATGCTTGCAGTTATCTAAGCGATGCTGCAATTTCCAAACTTTTATCTTTAAAGGTTTTGGAGTTCTGTTCAGTGCCTTTGGACCAAGAGACACCCTCGTATGAAATTTCTCTTATTCGTAACATATGTTTAACTTACTAGAAACATCATTTTAACCACTATCACAGAAAATAATATATTAGTACGAGGGCTGCTATTTATGTATCCGGAATTAAAAAAAGAAACAAACATATATCATTTAATATGGTTTTATTGCTTTTCAAAATATTCGCCGCGATGATCGACACACTTTTGCATACGCTGGAACCAATTTTCATAGCACTTTTTCCATTCTGATTGAGGTATCTCCAAAACGTGCATTTTGAACGCATCAACAGCCTCTTCGCGGCTCGAAAAACGTTGACCACGTAATTTGTTCTTCGCGTATGGAAATAAAAAGAAATCGTTAGGTGCCAAATCAGGGCTGTACGGCGGATGACCAGTCAATTCGATCTTTTGACCCTCCAAAAACTGAGTTGTTTCAGCTGAGGTGTGACAGCTAGCATTGTCGTGATGTAATATGATTCTGCGTTGTCGGTTGTCCTTTCTTATTTCTTCAAAGACTTCTGGTAAACAAATGGTCGTATACCATTCAGAATTAACCGTTTTACGATTCTCTAATGGCACTGTAGCCACATGTCCATTAATTCCAAAAAAACAGGCGACCATTTGCTTCAAAGTACTTTTTGCACGAGTAACTTTTGTTGGTTTCGGCTCATCTTGGAACACCCACACCGTTGACTGTTGTTTAGTTTCGGGGTCATATGCATAGATCCAAGATTCATCACCTGTGTAGATATTATAAACGGCTTTTGACGTACCACGGTTGTATTTTTTTATCATTTTTTTGCACCAATCGACACGAGCCCGTTTTTGATCGATTGTCAAGTTGTGCGGAATCCAACGCGAACATATTTTTTTTACAGCCAAATGTTCGTGTAATATCTTATGTATGCTCGTCATACTTATGCCTAAGGACGCCTCTATCTCGCGATATGTAACATGACGATCACGCATTATTAGTTCCCGCACAGCATCTATATTTTGTGGGACAACAGCTGTTTTTGGGCGACCTTCTTTATTTTCATCCGTGAGCATAGACCGCCCACGATTAAACTCACTGTACCAGTGATAAACAGTGGTTTTTGATGGTGCTTCATCTCCAAAAGTTGCGGTGAGTTGAATAAAGCACTGTTGTTGATTTAGCCCACGCCGAAAATCGTAGTAAATCATTGCACGAAAATGTTCACGCGTTAAATCCATGGCAAATGAAGACACGCAATTTTCAAAATGACACCACAATGGAAAAATAATTGACAGTCACATGAAACAAAATGTATTCTTCAACCAAAGAGTTCTATTTTCAAATGTTGTAATTACTTTTTAAATATTGTTCTTGTAAGTGGCCAGTTCCGGATACATAAATAGCAGCCTATGTAGTACCAACCACTATGAGTGTTTTGATAAATTTCAAGGATTTCCCTCGATTGCTCATAGATCCATCATCAGTTCACCACTTTCGTAATTGTTATACAAAATTAAAATTATATCCTATACAACAACACGAGAATTTTGAAAATCGGTCCACAAACACCGAAATCACCATCAAAAACATCTGCTTCGATGCAAAATATCACGAAAAGTACCAATAATTGGGTCATAGTGTGATGACCCATGGTATAATTATGGTTGTGATGATGATAATCAATCAAATTGATGTGTTGGCTTATGCTTTCAGTTGTTTAAGCAACGCCGAAATCCCCGAACCTCTACCTATAAGCATTCAAAAGTTCTGTTCGGTACCTTCGGATCCAGGGTATAACCTGGTGCGAAGTCTTACTTTTTGGTAGCATTTACCTCGAATGCTTCAGAAAAAATCAAAATCACTATATGTTTCCATAGAAATTTCAAGGAGTCCCCTCGATTCCTCAAGGATCCCATCATCAGATCACCACTTTTGTGAACATGGTACCAAATTCGAGCTAAACCCTATGGGCAGTTCCATGTAAAAGTCTACCATAAACTAAGAAAATAAATACCTGATTTTGGTATTAAAAATACTTAATTATAGTCACAACATTATGCTACTATTAAGATTTTTAGAAGCAACAATTTCTAAGCATTACTTTTCTAGCAAAGCTGCCATTTATGAGATGATGTCGTGAGCTGGGCTGAGTATGGTTTTGTGTGATGAAGTTCTGACTTAGTTTTCACGTTACGTATTTTAAATTCTTGTCATATTTTGTTACACACTGATTGTTCACACAATTAAATACCGATATAGCTTTTGAGATTCGGGAAAATTCATTTTTAAAAAGATATAATAGGCTTGTAAGATCACAGTGTCGAGTTGTAGTGTCGGTCACATAAAAAACATTACTTTTGTCTTTAATTACAGTAAAATTACTTTAACATCAATAAAATTAGAAACTTTCCTACGTGACGGCGTTACTCAAATGATACTGGCATTAAAAATTTGTCATCTTATTTTATAACACCTAAACTCTAAAAAATATTTTTGTAGTGTCAGTCACATTATAGAGTTGATCACGCCCAAAAGTAGCGTTTTGTTTGTTAGTTTTGCTGATAGATGGCGAAAATAGCTATAGAAAGCAGAGAGAGAGAAGCAGAAAGCTAAATTATTATTTTAAGAACCTGCCAGACCACCTCAAAGTCAAATATAATCCAAAATTTAGCGATGTCTGGAAATGGGAAGCAATTGTCACAAAAATCTGGCTGTAGAATATGAGATTCTTACAGATATCGCAAGAAAATAAGATAAAATTATTGATCTTTAAACTTTATTGAACGTAAGGTAGACCTGCAGAACTGGAAACCTTCTAAAGTAACAGCGACCGAAACTCCATAGTGTCTGGTCGTTCTTACCTCTATAGGGCTCATATAAAGGAAAATTTTTAGCTTTAAAAAATGACGCGAAAGTCTGCCTATCGCTGGCTCTTGGGTTATTATGTTAATAGTTTTTGAGAAGATTTCGTGTTGAGTTATTTTTTGACAAATTATTAGCGATTTCGTTTTTGTGATGTTTAAGTTCAAAAAAAGCATTTTAATGAATTAACTAATTACTGATTTGCTTTTATATAATTTTAGAGTTCATATTGTACGTGCTGAGATACATAAATTTTAAGGTGTCATGTAAAACTACCGACTTTTACCTGCACAAAGTGAGTGTAGTGTCGGTCACGTTTTGGGCTGTAGTGTCGGTCACAATTTCTTTTGCTAATAAATATTTTTTTAAATAACTTACAGGTTAAAGGTAACCATTTTATAATATTTTGTTTCATGCACTTTCAATAAAAATACAAAGTAGAGTTATTTAGCACACAGAGAGAAAGATTATTGGAGTTTACAAACACTCTCGGAAACGACTTCCTTTTGCATGTAGTGTCGGTCACGTTTATGTTTGACTAAATAAATGCTATTTGAAAACAACAGTGTATACTATTTTTTCTGCATAAGTTAACTTGTTTAATCTGCTACAAAGCCATCTTAAAATTGGTATTAACAACATGATGGTAACCATAATATATGACAAAATAAAACGCAAGTCGTATCAAATGTAGAGTCAGTCACATATGGAATTGCCCCTATACAACACAAAAAGAATTTTGAAAATCGTACCACAAACGGCTGAGTAATCGTTGAACATACAAAAAAAAAAAAAGATACATACAGCCGAACATATTACCTCCTCCTTTTTGGAAGTCGGTCACTGTTGTTCGTAAAAAGTAAAAAGAAAAGAAAAGAAAAGAAAGAAAACTAAAATCTGCACCCCTTGGGAATTATTTCTGCCGGCGCCCGTGTGCCCATCCTAACCTACGGTGCTCAGTCTTGGTATTTGACCGATCTACAAAAGTCCCAGCTCGGAGTTTGCCAAAGAGCTATGGAGCGCAGCATTATAGGTGCCAAAAGGACGGATCGTATCCGAAACACTACTCTGCGCTCCAAAACGAAGCTAATGGACGTGGGCAGAAAAGCGGCGAGTTTAAAGTGGAGCTGGGCAGGGCACGTCGCTCGCATGCACCCGGACAGATGGGCACGTCTAGTAACGGAGTGGCTACCGAACGGTCGGCGAAACAGGGGCAGACCCAAGAAAAGGTGGCGCGATGCACTAGACGCTGTCGATAAATAGTGGCAAAATACAGCAAAGAATAAAGACATGTGGAAGGAAAGAGGGGAGGCCTTTGCCCAGCAGTGGGACACCGTCGGCTATTATTAATAATAATAATAATATAACAAAAGAATGTGTGAAAAATTCAAGCGCCTACCTCTTACCATTACTGATATAGAGCGAAGAAGGCCGAAAAAATCACGTTTGTTGTATGGGAGCCCGCCTTAAATATTAATTTTATTTTGTTTTCAGTATTTGTTGTTATAGCGGCAACAGATATACACAATCTGTGAAAATTTCAGAAGTCTAGCTGTAGCAGTTCTTGAGATACAGCCTGGAGACAGACAGACGGACAGACAGACGGACAGACAACGAAGTCTTAGTAATAGGATCCCGTTTTTACCCCTTGGGTACGGAACCCTAAAAACTGATTTCTATATTAAATTACAAAATTTCTATAAGTATGGATTCAATGTCCGCAAAATATTTTCAAATATTTCAAGTTAAATATGGTTCACGTTAGTACTATCAGAGAAATTGAGTCATTTAATCAGATGGCAGACCCGTGTGTTCCGGTTAGGGGACGTCCACAAATTACGTGAGGTGTTTTTTTTTTTTACCCCCCCCCCGGGGGGGGAGCCCTGGTGAGATTTCGTGAGATTTTACTCAACCCCGCCTCCCCCCACAAATCTCACGTGAGATTATTCTAAATGTGGGTTACTTACGTAAACGTTTGGTTTGACAGTCAATAGATTTTCTTTCGAACGAATTTGTGAATGATCTTAATCGTATAACGATTACGCTTACGATTAAATCTTAGGCATACGTACAATCGGGATGAAATTGACCAAAATACAGTGAAAACCGTTTATGGCGACATCGTTTACAACAACATACCGGTTGAATGCTATATAACCACCTGTTACTGGTTATTACAACTATCGGTTTTTATGACTAAATATGAGTAGTCCCTTCGATGTCGTTATAACAGATTTTGACTGTAGTATTATTTTGTTGAGAAAAATATTACGTGAGATTTGCCGAGACCCCCCCCTCTACCCAACGTGAGATTAGATGAGATTTGACTCGACCCCCCCCCCCCCCCCCCCCCTAAACACCTCACGTAATTTGTGGACCTTACGTTTTGTCAAACCCATCTGCCAGATCACAACTAACGGCCGGATTATGTGAAGTCAATATTTCACGTAATTCTGCACATTAACGTAGGTCCGCCATCTACTGTATATTGTAATATCTTACCAGTATGCCATCTCATGTGCAGTGTGAGGCTGGTCTTGTGAGCGAACTTGACCTTGCATATTTGACAGGAAAACTTTTTGATGCCCGAATGTAGGAGCTGGTGGTTTATTAGGTTTGGTCTTGTTTTAAATCTTGCGTTACATATCTGAAAACCATGAATATTTCAATAAATAGTCGTAACTTATATAATAATTTATTAGTAAGTACATCAGTTGTAGTCTCTTACGAACTTTTTGTGTAAGGTTGTAAGCTTGTACATACTTAGGTACATACTATAGTCATACACGGTTCATACCATCGCTATCACTGGTGTCTTGATAATAAATTCGAACTAATGAACTGCTTGCTATCATCGTCTCAATTGTAGGCGATGTAAGCGGGATATTGACATTGTGTCACAGATAGTATATTATTATAATAGGCACAATATCCATTTCGAAAAAAAAGTACCATATTGATTCATAAGCAGCTGGTGAAACAACCTAGATTTGGGTACATTTGGCATTTTCCATATGATAGTCTATACACCCGGCAACGGCAACGCACCTGCATCTTCCTCTACTCGTCCAGGGGCGACGTTAGTTGCTATCCATGAGGTGATCCGTTCGCTCATTTGCCCCTTAATTCTATATTATAAAAACCCACCTTGCAGGCGTAGGGGCGCGCCTCGGAGTGCACCAGCTGGTGTCGCTGCAGCAGCTGCTTGTGGCGGAAGCACTTGCCGCACGTGCCGCACACGAAGCGCTGCGACGCGTGCTCAGACTGCTTGTGGTACACCACCGACGACGGGTGGTTTAGCACCTGTATAAAAAAATACATATTATAATATAAGCAATACAAGATCTATTTTAAAAAGGCTACAAAAACAAAAGCTATCGTATAAAAAATAAAAAAACAATATAAAAAACAAATAAAAAATAAAATGAAATAAATATCACATAAGGGCCAACGCGGCCTCTCTAGAGCAGTCGGTCCCGACTGCAACTTGCGGTCCGTCTATGGCCAGTCTACTGCTACGTTTTAGTAACGATAGAAGGTCATGCTAATAAGAAAAAAATCGCAAGATTTCCTTTACCTTTCCACAGAGATCGCATGCAAATCCCCGGTTACGCGCGCGGCGGTGCGATATCTTGTGGAGCGCCAGCGAGCGCGGGTAGGCGAACCGCGCGCCGCACTCCCCGCACACGTGCCCGCGCTCGCCCATGTGGACCGCCTACATCAGAGTTAAGATCTAATGTTGATTTCTCACGGTGCGTAATATCACGAGCCGCACTGCACCGAGCCGATTTGTGCGAGCGAGCAAGAGCCGACAGGTGAGTCCGCGTTACTTGTTCTCTTGGCGCGTAATATTATCATGAGCCGCTCGAGCCGCGCCTTTGAGGTTACCGACTTTAATCGGATCGGACGCGCCTGCTCGAACCACCCCCTTCACACGGCGTGTGGCTCGAGCTGGCGGGGCGCGGTTCTTGATTTTACGCGCCGTGAGAAGCCAGCATTGCAAAGCGTTTCTACTAGAACGCCACTAGGCTTCGTTGCGATGAATCGCTGTAATAGATCAGCCAACCAGCGATTCTACAATTTTGAAAGTATATCTCGCAAAGTCGCAACACAGTTTAGCTCATCAGTCATCTCCGAGGGAAACGCATTTACTGCTACTGATTTTCTAAAGCAAGAACTAATTATTATTATTATGATTTATGGGGTTTACAGAAGTAAACATTAAAAAAGAATCGGTTGTCTGTAAAGTCGGTTTACTGACGATAGTTGAACGTGACAACTATCTTTGTTGAGATTTGTATACTTCATAATATTTTATAAGTAAATTTAGTTCCGCGATTTGATAACAGATATCGCTGTTAGGCCTCTAGATCGCGCTATCTCTTACCCGACAACATTTGGTATATGTAATTTTTATTTATTATTACGCCAGAGGGATTTGCGTCCCAGGGTAACCCTACAGAACGGATTGGACCAGTATTAGGTACTCCACAAACAGCCGGAATTTCATAATCGGAAATTCATATTATTAATTCAGAAAGACCGGAATACCATACAATATCAGTACGCTCCACACACATTCTGATTTTTTCAGATTATGAATTTCATAGATCGATCTGTAAGAATATGAATTTCCGATTATGAAATTCCGGCTGTGTGAGGCCAGCCTTAGGCGTATGACGTCTTTACAGCCTTAAGGTACAATTCCGTGCATCGCGATCGATCGCGGTCGTGCACGACCTACGACTGTCGTCGGACGCTCGCGACCATAGTCAACGTATGACAATGTATGGCACCGCTTCCGAGGCCCGCGACTGACGCGCGCGGCCTACGACTGTCGTAAGCCGCGCGCGATCGTGCCATATAAAGGTACAATTCCGTGCATCGCGATCGATCGCGGTCGTGCACGACCTACGACTGTCGTCGAACGCTCGCGACCATAGTCAACGTATGAAAATGTATGGCACCGCTTCCGAGGCCCGCGACTGACACGCGCGGCCTACGACTGTCGTAAGCCGCGCGCGATCGTGTCTTGAAGTTATGACAGTCGCGCACGACCGACGACAGTCGTAGGCCCCGCGCGACCGTGTCAAAGTTATATGGCACGATCGCGCGCGGCTTACGACAATCGTAGGCCGCGCGCGTCAGTCGCGGGCCTCGGAAGCGGTGCCATACATTTTCATACGTTGACTATGGTCGCGAGCGTCCGACGACAGTCGTAGGTCGTGCACGACCGCGATCGATCGCGATGCACGGAATTGTACCTTTAAGCCTAGTATCCACTTGAGTATGCTCGGGCGAATGAGCCGCTCATTCGTGCGAGTTCGAGCGTGCTCAGGCGTCTCCACTTGAGCGGCTCGGCCAAATGAGCGGGCTCATTTGGCCGAGCCGCTCAAGTGGATACTAGGCTTTATATTGGAACGCCTTCAGAGCGATCAGCGAGGTAACGCCGCATATTGCGTCATGTTTTTTCGTGCGCGCAGCCCATATCGAATTATAAGACGTTGTCACGTCAAAAATTAATAAAATGATTTATAAAAACAATACCTTCATGTGCAGTGACTTGCTTTGTTTACTGTTATACAGTTTCGGACAGAACTGGCATTTGAACTTATGTCGTCCTTTTTCTTCTGTTTCAGCCTCAGTTTTTGTTTCTGTTGTTGAATCCATGTTCACTTCTGGAAATGTATTTAAATAACTAAACTGTTTAAAAAGTCATACATATATTGCACACTGGATAGTAATCTATGCAATATTGCTATCCTTGTCTTGCAAGTGACATGTCAAATAATATTAAAGAAGGACAAGAACTTTTCTAGTTTATATTTTGTTGTATAAATATTTTGGTTAGGTGGTTAGCATAGCATTGTAGTATGTAACACTTTGTATAATTAAGTAGATGTTTTTATAACATTTGCAATCAGAGTTTATTCATAGACAGATGGCGTAGAGCTATGTTTAGTTATTAATTATTATTTATTATATATTATTATGTAGTGAGGTGAAGAGTAAATGACACATCAATATTGATTTGTTGACAGCCCTAACCCAACCTTTCTATACTTAATGTGTTACATTATTACAAGTATAAAAACTTGTTATCAATTATATTTTTAGTTTTTTCAAAATTATGTTGTAAACTATGAATGATATACCATTGTTCTCTTCACTAGTAGTGATAACATAATCCCCTTCAACATTTATTTCCTCTTCTTGTATTTCCACCACTTCACCTTCTAGTTCATTTTCAGTTACTGTGGGGGTTTCATTAAGCTCCTGCATGGCCTCCGCACTGTCTACTATGGTCATTGTCTGATCTGTGCTCATTTGACTTGTACTGTCCTGTGAAACTGTCTCGTCCTTAATTTCGGTTTTTGCCTGTAACAAATATTAAGAGTACATATTGTTTTTACATGAACAATTATATTGACTGTTATTTTCTTGAAAACTGCAATAGCTACAATGTCCTAAAGTAACAGATGGTTATAACTAGCTTTATAAAATAAGCTCAAATATATTTTTAGTATAACTATGATCAAATCGGACTTAAAATTATTACATTTGTTTCTTCATTTTCCTCTTTAGGAACACAGGGTTCTACAGTACGACCTGTATGTCCCGTTTCCTTCTGGTGTTCACAAAAACTTTGTCTTGTAGCAAAGACTGTATCACAACCACATTTAAACTGTACTGGGCCATGTCGAGCTACGTGGGACATATATCGACCCACAGAAGTAAATTTCATATCACAGATTGGACACTCTTCAATTTTCTGACGTGATGGACCTAAAATATTAATAATAATGGTATAATCTCAACTCCAAGCAGTCAGTATGAACAAGTCACATGCATTAATCATATAGTTTTTTGTAATCTAATTTAAGTTTAAATAAAATGTTAAGTTAATTTAAGTAAAATGTTTTAACCATTAGATCCAAGCTTTTAAAATTGAGTAACAAACCTTTTGGCCTTCCACGACTTCTCATAACTACAATGGGTTCACCAGAAATTTCCAAATGTCCTATGACTTGAGGCTCTTTAGGTGGGGCTGGAGTCTTAGGGACTCGCACAGCCTCCGCCTTAGACGCTGTTTTCTCATCTGCATCTATCACACCCTCTTCAATTAAAATACGCTCCAATTCTGGACCCTAATAATTGCACAAGAATTACAGAGATGCACTCCTACCTATAAATTTAAATGAATCAAGTGAAGTTACATTCTATGAATAAACTAACTCTGAAGTAACCATTACAATTCAACTCCCAAGTGGCCTGACCAGGCCACAACAACAATTGAATAGCTATTGTGTCTGGATTTCCCACGATAATACCTCGTATTAAATGACTCTGACTTTTGATTTTTTAATATGACATTAATCAGACAAACCACTTTATTGTATTAGTAAATTTATTGGAAACAATTATAATAGAAAACAATTGCCACTTTGTTCATCAGACAAAGTAACATTTGAAAACAGTAAGTACCTGAACTGCTTCTTTATATCTTGTAGGAGTCTTTCTCCGTCTTTTGCCAGAGGGCTCCTCTTCATTTTGTTTTTCTTTTACCTCTTTTACAGACTCTACAGGCTTTTGGATGGTTGTTTCTTCTTGGCTTTTTGCACTTTTTGGTGGTCTACCCCTTTTCCGTTTGGGTTTGTCGAGACCAGCTATATGTAATGAAGCTGGGTGGTCAACTAGATACACACCATCAGTTGTATTGACTGAAAAAATGAGGAAAGCATGTTAAGCTAGAGCGGCTTTCAGTTTATAGATATCAATAACGTGATAGACTGATAGTGCCTCTACATTCTACATAGTACCTACGCTTCTGTGGTCCAGTGGTTCAGAGCTCGGCTCTTGACTCGGAGGTCGTGGGTTCGATTCCCGCGTTGGAAACATGTTATTTCCAAGTTTGGTTAGGACATTGCAGGCTGATCACCTGATTGTCTGACAAGTAAGATGGTCCATGCGTCGGATGGGCATGTAAAAAGTCGGTCCTGCGCCTGATCTCTCGCCAGTCGTGTCGGTCGTCCGTCCCACTGGGTTATTAGAGTAAAAGGAATAGAGAGTGCTCTTGTGTACTGCGCACACACTTGGGCACTATAAAATTACTCCTGCGTAACTGGCCCTGGTTTCAATGAAATCGGCCACCGTCACCGATACCGGTGTGGGAGTTATTATTATTATAGTACCTACTTACTCTCGTAAATAATATTGTCAGCATCCACATCACTTTCTTTGGCACCTTTTGCTATACTTCTTTTGTACTCCTTTTCTCGCTGATACAACTTTCTTATAACTTTCTGAGGATAATATTATTATTAAAGTGATTAATAATATAATATATCACACAAAAATCCTTCCAAAATCAAGGAATAAACTTACTTGACCATTTATTATAAGATTCAAAAATTCTACGGTGGCTTCAAGCTGAATTGTACAACCAGGACAAATAGTACGAGGTAGTTGCCCATCATCTGAAACCTAGATTTAGATATGCATTTTAGTATTTTTTAATTTTTCGATCACAAAATAATTGATTGTCCAAAATTTTAAATTTTTGTGTCAAAACTTTGCGCGAGGATCTGTCTACACTACACTACTGTCAAATAAAGAGTGAAACAATTTTTGTTATATCTTTAAATAAATTCCCTAAAATTTTAATATTTACGTAAAGATCTGATTATTCATCTTATAACCACATTTTAATTCTTATAATTTATTTAAAGATAAAGTAAAAAGGACATGAAATGATTTTATGCTTCATAACATGGCAGCCATCATCGTCAAGTAAGAGTCAAAACAGTTACAATTTATCACTATTATATTAACCTTTATGGGCAAATAGGCGTTAATTGTTTTACATAAATTTTGATTATTTTCTTCTGAAGAGTACAAGAAGGTTCCATTATCGTTTTCTTCACCACATAATCTACAAACCGTAGAATTGTACAAAAACACTTCCATTTCTAAAGAAAATGTCAGCCGTCACTCCTAAACAGGCGACATCTACTTCCTAATTGACGACAATTCCTTATTTTTTTTACAAAGATACGGTTTGGGAATCTTAGAAAATACTCTGTCTACGTTGGGAATGGAATGGGAACAGCTGCTCCGCGAAATATAAAACCGAAGAAATACGAAAATATACTAACTCTATTCAACAATAAAATAAATTAATTAAAAATCAAAAAACCCGACTGCAAAAAATGTTAACTAAAAAGAACGAAACAAGACCTAATTCTGCCGGAGGCATCGAATCCATGTTTTAATTGATACGACTCTTGCTTACGAGTTTCATGCCAGGATAAATAGAAGGTTACATAGAAAAATGTAGAAGAAGAAAGTGGATATTACAATGCAGTCGGAGGCATGTCGCACCAAGTTTAACATTAATTCATAAATCATAAAATATTATGCCTCCGACTGCATTTTATTATCCACTTTCTTCTTATACATTTTTCTATGTAACCTTCTATTTATCCTGGCATGAAACTCGTAAGCAAGAGTCGTATCAATTAAAACATGGATTCGATGCCTCCGGCAGAATTAGGTCTTGTTTCGTTCTTTTTAGTTAACATTTTTTGCAGTCGGGTTTTTTGATT
Organism: Polyommatus iphigenia; assembly: GCA_963422495.1. Lineage (NCBI taxonomy): Eukaryota > Metazoa > Arthropoda > Insecta > Lepidoptera > Lycaenidae > Polyommatus > Polyommatus iphigenia. Next base: position 4,225,812 of record OY730190.1, read on the forward strand.
TTTAATTAATTTATTTTATTTGCGACTTTTTAGTTGTAGTCACTAGTCATCTAACCATTTCGATAATCAATCTAATAAAAAATTGAAAAACTACCGTGCTGATATAACCACATATCGTAGGTACACTTAGAAAAGTGTTAGGTACACTTTTCTAAGTCAGGGCAATGCTAATAATTATCAGATTTCCCCAAAAGTCATGGTCAAATTCCCCAAATTGGGGACAAAAATTTGCTGATTCCCCACAAATTCCCCACACATGTTTTTTTGAAGTGAAAACTTCTTTAGCGGCGTTGAGCACTTTTGTGGGATGGGTAAAAACTGTGAAACTCGCGTCAGATTCTCATGCTGATCGAAAAACCAAGGAAAAAACGTAGGACGGTTGGAGAGTAGTGTTGTAACATTGAAATCGATTAATCGAACAATCGATTGTTTTTTTTTCGATTGTCGATATTTTTTAATCAATTGTAAGGGTTTCGATTAATTAAAAAAATCGATTTTTCAAAAATCGATTTTCATAAAAAATGGGTTAAAAATTTAATCGATTGTAAGGGTTTCGATTAATTAATTAAAACGATCGTTTTTTTTTATTTTTTTTTTAAATTTTTTTTAAATCGATTTTCATAAAAATGGGTTAAAAAAATAATGCACAATGTTAATAATCAAGTTTTCACTTCTGCCGGCACTCCCGGAGTGCAACCCGTCTTTTTTTTTCATATGAATCAAAATTCTACTACGTGAGTATAATTTGCATTAGTATAATTAATAAGTAGTAAAAACTCAAACAGTTATCATGATCAATAAGTTTTATTTTATTTGTGTCAGCTTTCACGTTACTTTCTTTATTTTTTCGTACAACACAAGAACCTTCAGCTGAAAAAAAAACAACAACAAAAAAAAAAGAATAGTAGCAAAATTGGTCTATGGAAATAGCGATACATTTTTTATAAATAGTTAGATTGTAGAAATAATACCTCTATAATATTATAAATATTCTTTTCTATATTTTGTGGAAAGCATTTTCTTTGAAGGGTTTCACTTAACACTTCCCCCAGTTTTTAATTCCTTGTCTTGCAGCCAGAAATTGTACAAAGCCAGCGCATTATAATATGTGGGCATCAGACATCAAACGCTTAAGAATAGGAAAAAGCAAATCCCCAGATCATAAACAATATTGTCAATCTACTACGATCAATCGATTGTAAAAATGTTCGATACGTCAATGTACAATGATGAAATATTTGCTAATTATTGAAAAAGATGTCAAAATGTTAAAATCCCCGCATTTTCCCCACATAATGCCAATCCCCAATGAATCCCCAATCAACTTAAAATTCCCCGCAGTTTGGGGAATTCCCCACAAATTGGCAACGCTGCCTACAATACGTTATAATAGGTACATAGGTTTGGTACTGTTTCAATGTATGTTTCTAGTTTTAAGTTTCAAATCATTGTTTTTTTTAATACTTTGTCATTGAATTTTCATCTTGTTTCAGTAAACGACCCTGTTACGACAAAACGCTGTATCCTGCAACACGCCAACTTTCAAAAAATGAGTTTAATTTTTTTTAACTTAAGCTCGTTACCAAATTTTATCCAGTGTAGATAGGTACATGGTTTTTATATGTTTTTATTACTTACAATATTTCCAAATTTTCATTAGAACATTATAGCCTAGGATCCCTTCATAGAAGGACCTTCACCGAGCTGTTTACTGGATGAAAAGTATTTTATATTCAATTACGTATGTCAACAAATTAATTGCAAGTGGGTTGCCTAAAAAATTTCTGTCCAGAATAAAAAAAAAAAAAAAAAAAAAAAAGATTTTTTTTACATTTTTCTGGTTTGGTTAATAGACAAATTCTATACCAATCGAAAGTATGAAGCCCATAGAATATGCATTAAGCATTAACCAGAACGGTACTAGTATCGATTTACTTGCCTAGTGAGCCTACCCAAGAGTTGTGACAGGAAAAAAATAGACAACCTAACGTTTTCATACTCTACGGGCTCCGTACTTTCAATTGGTATAGAATTTGTCTATTAACCAAACCAGCGAAATGTTAAAAAAAAAGTTTTTATTTTTTTTAATTCTGGACTGAAATTTTTTAGGCAACCCACCTGCAATTAATTTATTGAATATCGGAGCCAAACAAACAAAAAATCAAATCTTTCCTCTTTATAATATTAGTGTGGATTTATTGTTCTATTTAATATTAAAACTGCAAGTTATATACATATTTAGAATCAGTGTCTAAAATCCTTTATTTTGATACCCCACTTGATATGCTTGGTAGAATTTTTATTTTTTTTACCTCACAATATGGCGTCAAACATCTGCCATTTTGTTTTTTTTAATGTCACCTATCTAAGAACACTTGGGTCATTAAGACAAATCTAACGATACCTCAAATGTGAAAATCCGTTCAGCGGTTCTGAAGATACAAGGTAAGGAAGAATATTACAAACATACAAGATACGCGCTAAACACATAACCCTCCCGGCAGTCGGGTAAAAAGGATATTTGAAAGCGGAAAATATCTGTTCACAGTTCACACAGCAGTCTGCAGCTCTCTCTCTCTATATGTAATTCTAATGGTCATCAGTAATTTGTCTAACTATAGTTGTTCGATATAATATATTTTATACCCGTGCGACGCCGGGTCGGGTCGCTAGTTATATAAGGAGCGCCAACATTTTTATAACGTTTATCTTAAAAGATTCAATTTTTCGAAACGCCTATCGAAAAATCTATGATATTCTACCGTTCGGGTTTGGCATAAAGCGCTGCTATCATACGGGCTCCCCGAGACATTATGCAAGTGGGTCAAAAGTTTCTTAGCAGATAGAAACATAAAGGTCTTAGTTGACGATGAATGCTTGGAAACTCAGTCTGTTGATGCTAATATCTCACATTTCTCCGTCATTGAGAGTCGAAACGAACTAGTGTCTAAAATAGAGAATTCAATGGAGAAACAAAAAAAGATAGACGTAACTTAGTCCAATTCAAGCCCGCCAAGACACAAGTCTGCGCGTTTACCACTAAAAAAGTCATCAATGGCCGTATATCCTCGTTTTGAGGGCACCTCCTTAACAATCTCCCCTAGCATTGGAATACTTGGCATAAACATATTGAGCGAAGTCCAGTTCCGATATCATCTAGAGGGCAAGGCCAAGTTAGCCTTGAAGAAGCTTGGTGTTCTTAACAGAGCGAGACAATATTTCGGTCCGGACCACAGGTCCAGACCAACGCCTACAACTCTACAAGGCGCAGGTACCTACTGTTCTCATCCTTGGGCAGGGGCGCCAAAATACCAACTGCTCCCTCTGCATCGTATCCAATGAAGGGCCGCTCGAATTGTTGACGTCCATAGTGTTTCAAACAGGCTGGACAGATGTAGCTTCACTCTGTATACTCAATCGGTTGTATCTCGGGGAGTACTCTGAGGAATTTTTCGGAATCATACCTCTTGCAACTTTTCGCCATCGCTCCACGCGAAAAATATACCATCCTCATCACTTTGATGAGTGGCAGTCTTCCACTGTGCGTTTTTCGTGTAACTTTCTGCCGCGCACTGTAAAACTCTGGAACGAACTGTCACCAGCAGTATTTTCGGGCCAAGACGATTTCAAAACCTTCAAGAAGAGAGCGTATTCCCTCTTAAAAGGTCGGCAACGCACCTGCAGCTCTTCTGATGTTGCAAGTATCCATGGGCGACGGTAGTTGATTTCCAACAGGTAACCCGTTTGTTCGTTTGCCCCTTATTTTATAAAAAAAAAATATAAATAAAATAACATTATAAACAAGTATTTAACTCTATTTCTTTGCTTTACCTATTATAACAGTTCATGTTATTTAAAATATGTGAGATCTTAACAACTTTAGCTTAAATTCCGGAAATATCGAAAATACCGGATTACCGGTATTGGTCCAGAGCCAATACCGAAAATACCGGTTTTGCATAAGTGATCCGGTATTGCGACCCCTAATTGGAGTGGAGGCGATGACCATTAATCTGTGTGTCAACTGTCAGACAGTAGTCGTGTTCGGTTGGTTTTTCAACTGCGCATGCGCGGCTTTTTTGTGTGTCAGTGTGAGTGTCATAATCTAAAATACCGATCAATTTCTGTCAGATTTTAGAAAATCTGACAGGTATTTTAGAACATGACAATCACACTGACACCAATTTATAACTTTGCGCATGCGCAATGTCCATTGGAAAACCAAACGAACACGACTAGTAATTTGTCTGGTAGACTGCAGAGTGCAGGGGCATTTTCAAAAAAATTTGTACCCCTGGTTTTTACCTTGTCCCTTGACTTCGCTACAGATTATTTGTAAAAAATTACATACTAACATTATGTAATTTTAATGTAGGAGCAAAAACAAGTTTTATACAAGCGTGAATTTATTTTAATAAATAAAATAAATTCACGCTTGTATAAAATTTTATTTAGTATGAGATTTATAAGGGTTTTTATGTACCAAAAGCTATTAAATTTACCTGTCCCCTTCCCAGAAGTTGTAAAAAAATCTTTAATAACTATTTTTTTTCTTAAAGTAAGTTGCTTAAAAACATATTTTAGATTCCTAAATAGTTAATGTATCAATTGAATGTGTTGTTATTGAAAAATCTAACATAATTTAACTAAAAATTAATTAAAATTATAATCATGAAAAAACGACCCGACCGGAATGTTCAGTTTAGTGACCGTTTTTTTTAGTTTTATAAACATACTACAAAAATATTTCGGCACTAAATGATAGCACTATATTTCTTTGTACATCGAGAAACTCCAATTTAAATTTAGTAGTTAAAAATCTGCTACAAGACACGGACGCAGGTTGGACGGTTCTTCAGAAACGGTTTCTTTGTTCAGATAAGTGACCATATTTTGTAAGCATTAATATACTTTCTCCAACTGTTATTACTGTTGACACATTGCAAAATTCGTTTAGTATTTAGTATAAAAAATGAAATTGTGATAACTATTATCGGTTATTTACAAACACTTTAAAAGTAAAAGAAAGTAGCATTATGTGACTTCCGATTTGTGACTTTTCGCATGGTCACCTATAATGGAACGGACAAGTCACAACAAAGCAGCATAAGGCTTAGTTCATATTTTAAATAAATTATTTTTTTATTCACAGATTTTATTAAGAAAATTAGAGATTTTTAAACTGGTACGATTGACGTACAAATTTTTTTTTATTACTTATGTGTTAAGGTGACGCCGCGTTAAACTAAAAAACGGTGTAGGATATGTTTTAGATTGCTAATTTTCTTGTTTTTTAGTTTTGTTGATTGCTAGTTTTACTTTAGGCCGGGCCGGCCTCTCATAGAAAACAAGCAACGAAACAGCAAAAAATGGAAAGGGTGTAAGCGACAAAATGGTTTTTGTCGCGTAATTTAAAAACCATAAATACATTTCATATAAGCTATGGGCAGATTAAAGTGTATGCTTGAACCAATCTATATACAAATTTTGGAAGCTTAACTCACTCTCCTCTGTTGGAAAAATAGGAATCCCTTTTTTTACAGAGGTCTTTTTGATTGATTATTCTGTGTTATAAAAGTTGACCAATCATGTTATGTTATGGGTAATTCAAAGACAAAGACATGATGAATACTGACAATGAACTTTAATTTCTTAGCTTTAGTCATTGCTGAGAAAATCGATATCGCTACAGCCAAATTATCAAGGCGTCGCCTTAACTTAACAATAACGAATATAGTATTTAAAATGTACCTAAAAGTTTTAATTCTTAAATAATTTTGATTTTATTTCCACTACTTTTCCATCAGTAAAGTTGAAAATCATTTTGTGTCTTTTTTTATAAAAGAGGCAACAGAAATATATAATCTGAGAATTTCAACTCTCTAGCATATAGAATAATATAATGAATGCCATCTATGACCTGTCTATGACCAGAATAAAATATATGAGGTGAGCCGTAAGACCCTGAAACTGTCTAAAAGTTAATACATTTTTTTAAAGCCAGACCACCTCAAAGTCTAATGATTTTGAGGTGGTCTGATCTGGTAGATGTTTGTTATTGGCCTTCTTCGGTAGAACATCGGCTACCATTACATCCTGCGAGCGGCCCATCTCCGTGGGCTACGTTTGGTCTGCTATCGAGACGACTCATCCATGCTGGCCCACGGAGACATGTTTGAGAAGACAATACGCCAGGCGAGCGTGGGTGAGTCTCAGGTTGTGGCGCTTATATGTAGAAGCGTTGGGGCTCCGAGTTGCAGTCGAAAAGACGTAGGCCATGTTATTCTATGGGCCCCGGAAGCACCGCCCCCGCGGAAGCAAGGGGAATGTGCCGATCGGCGCTGAAATGCAGTACTTGGGTTTGGTCCTGGATTCTGAATGGATCTTTAGACTTTACCCCTCTATTTCGTCGATCGGCACTAAAACTGAAGAAGAAGGCCATGGCCCTGAATCACCTTCTGCCAAAATCTGTGGTCCAGGGCCCACGGCTTTATACAGGAGTCCTGCAGTCCTGTTTGGGCGGAACACATAGGCGCCCGGAATAGACAGCTGCTCAGAAGCCCACACCATGCTTTAGCGCTGCGGATACTACGCTGCTATTGAATCGTTAGCTGGCGAAGCGGCGTTGGCGCTGACAGGGTCCCCTCCGTCAGATCTGGAGGCTCGCGTCTTGTCGGAGGATGTATCAACACACAGCCGAGTTTAAAAAGCGAGGAGAGCGGGTGCTACCAGAGCTGGTAACCCGATGGCGCCATCAGGCGCATGTCATTACAATACGCACCTGGCAAGACCAGATGGCTTCCATAACTGCCGGCCGCCGAACTGTGAAAGCGATCCGGTCGAAACTGCAACAGTGGATAGCACATTCAAGGGGCGCCCTTACCTTCGGTCATTACCTGGACCATACGGACAGGACGAAACCATCGACTACTGTGGCACCTCATCCTGAGAAAGACGATACGGCGCAGCATACACTTATTGAACGCTCTGCTTGGACTGAGCAACAACAAATATTGGACCTTACTTATTATTACTTATTGGGAAGCAGTAGCGTATACCCTCTGCGAAACTGTAATGTCGCAAACGGAGGCTGCATAAAGAGAGCGCGAAGCAAATTAATACGCATTTCCATGAGAAGGAGGCGAAGGCTGCACGGCGCCCGGTGCGACCGCAAGGGCGCCGTCAAGAGTCGCCGTCAATATATTTTGCTTGTGATCTTGTGGTTTAGCGGCGAAACCGCGCTTGCGCGCCGACGCATATAAGTCCAGTCTGACGTAAGCCGCACGGCTCTCATTTTGGCGCCCATCTTGACGAAAAATATAATCTTCATTTATGTGTTTTAAGGTTCATTTCACGTTGAAAAATAAAATTTATATTATATCATTATTGCAAAAGCCGAGCCGCTCCAGATGCTACACAAAATGTATGCAAACTGGAGTTCTTTTTACGTTGGTCATTAAAGCGCGGTGGTCGGCCAACGCGGGCGCGGGGCACCCTTGTGAGCGGCGCGGCGCTCGGCGCCCCTAGGACCGCGGGGCCCGTGTGCAACGCACACCCTGCACCTAAGGGAAAGACGCCCTGCTGCAGACACACACGTCGGACACGTCAGAATTCTGATAGTATGCGGATTGCAGGGTCCACAACAAACCATATAAGCAGAGTCGAGTGCTTTCCGGTGGAGCGTCTGAATTTTTCGTGATCAGAATTTCTTATAATGTGCGGCCGGGCCGCATTGATGAAAAAGGTAAAAACTGGCCATGCTGCATACTCTAGTCGTGTTCGTTTGGTTTTTCAACTGCGCATGCGCGGCTTTTTTGTGTGTCAATGGGAGTGTCATATTCTAAAATACCGATCAATTTCTGTCAGATTTTAGAAAATCTGACAGGTATTTTAGAACATGACACTCACACTGACACCAATTTATAAATTTGCGCATGCGAAATGTGCATTGAAAAACCAAACGAACACGACTTCCATTTATGAATTTTAAGCTTGGCAACAATATCTGTCAGTCTTTTGACAACTTATATTTTTGACAGTCCTTTCCGGTTTAGTTCTTTGGGGCTAGAAGCCGTAGTTTCGGTTTTTATTATTTTAATCGCCCGTAATCCTAAAAAATGAGAATCTATAAGGATATTATTACTGGTAATTGTTTTTAGTAATTATTGCTTATTAATTTAGGGCCTTTATTTTAAGTTTAAAGTGTTTCTAAAATAGTAAAATTTCGAAGTGATTTCACTGATTTTGACATTTCGACAAAGTGATGGGTCATAGAAGTTATGGATTATATTTTGTGCCACATAGTCAATGACATAAGTAGTCGGTAAGTATGCCTACTAAACGTATTGGTCTACTTTTCAGGTGACGAGATGTTCTCGGACACTTACAAAATCAAGTTGGTTGACGAGGTCATATACGAAGTCACCGGTAAATTGGAGACGAGGACCCAAGGCGAACTAAAAATTGAGGGGTTCAACCCTTCTGCTGAAGAAGCGGACGAAGGTACAGATTCCGCGACCGAAAGTGGTGTAGATATTGTCCTAAACCACAGGCTGGTGGAAACATATGCGTTTGGCGACAAAAAATCCTACACATTATACCTTAAAGACTACATGAAAAAGTGAGTGTAGTGCTTGTGTGCTTTTCTTTTATAATTAGTGATTTGATAGCTAATCAGTCATTCAAGAATTAGTAAACAAAGTGCCAGATTGGATAATATTATATTATTATAATGTCATACCATAAAATATGCCATGTCAGATTACTTCATATTAACCCATCAGTTGTGGCAAAACGAGACACAATAGCTTTTTCATTGTTATCGTGGCTGGATGTGGCCGCTTGGGGCTTCATGAATTAAACAACAGCTAGACTATAGTTTATTGCAACATGATAATGAACTTAAAGTTGTCACTACCTGTAATGATACCTTGACATTGAATAGCCGGATGAGATAGATAAGACCTAGTAGGTGACCTACATTAGCAACATGCTACTGAAATCTTCATAATAATGGATAAGAATCAGTAATGTCTTCCTTATATCTTTTTTCGTTAGTGAATATATCACTGGTTATATTATCACGTTAACTTTAATTGTGCTAGCTTTGTCTCATATAAAATTGAAAATATCACTTGAAAGCCTAGGACAGCATCTGTAAGTATGACATCTGCTGTGTTGCATGACATTGGGAGTTGAAGTTAATTTAATATAATTGGACTGAGACACTATTGATTCTAAACCCAAGATTTTGTTACCAAGCTGCTCTCGTTTAATAGTATGTTACATTGTTGTTGCACTTGCCAAATCCTTTGTGTTTTTAGTCAAATTTTCAAGGGTAAACAATAAACTTGACAACTTGTCAAATGTGTGTTTTGTATTGACGCTCCCGCTTCGCAGTGGCGTGGTCGCGTAGGTTTGTGCTAAACATTATTTAATGATGGTTGGACTTATCAATAAATTAAAAATGCAGTATGGTGGCAAATCTTATTATGTATGAACTAAGACTTTCATTTATTGATAAGTCCATTAATCATTCAATAAAATAGTTTATTGTCTACCCCTGAAAATTTTACTAAAAAGACAAAGGATTTGGCAAGCGCAATGAGGACTTGTTACAATTGGGATAATTTGTCAAATATCAAAGTATTAAATGTTAATTATTAGGTACCTTGATTGTGGGAATACCAGACACAATAGATTTTCAATTGCCACTGGGTGCCACTTGAGAGTTGATGGGTTATTGTTGCATTGTCATTACCAATCTGTGGAGTTTGTTTATTAAATGTAATTATGACTTATAGATCTACCATCGAAGAAATTGATTCCTAGGCAGTTGACAGACCAACATCATTTGGTCGGATCATGTCAATATGTTAATTGTGATATGTCGGTTGGGTTTGACGTAACGCAACCAAACTGCGTAGATCCCCCATCTGCCTATGAATCAACTTCTCTGATAGTACAACCTACAAGAATATTGAAATACCATCTAATATTTGTGCATAGCATCATCTAATACCAAGGGACGGTTTTGTATCCTCTCATGGAGCTTTTGATGCAAGATTAAATACCTTTTATGAAAAAACATTCATCCACATGGTGATTGTTCATGAAAGGGGGGTGACATTTTTGTTTGCTTTAATTTTGAATTAGATTTAGTTCTGTAGTATTTTCACAACATATTAAAAGTGATATACTCTGCTATGAGTATTTATGCACTTAACGTTTGCAACCGCGAGAACAAAAGATTTCCAAGAATCCACAATAAATGACCTGTTTGTAATACAAATATAATAATTTGAAATTGTTTACCTTCAGGTAAACTTGCACTTACTTGCTTGGTGCTAGCTTCAGCTAGCACCAAGCAAGTAGCTAGTGCCAACTGGCTGTTACATATTGTGATAAGGTAATTCTCACATTTTTATTTCTATTTATTTTCAGATTAGTAGCAAAATTAGAAGAGAAGTCTCCCGACCAGGTTGAGGTTTTCAAAACAAACATGAACAAAGTAATGAAAGACATCCTCAGCAGGTTTAAGGAACTTCAATTTTTTACTGGTGAATCTATGGACTGCGACGGTATGGTTGCCATGATGGAGTACAGAGATATTGATGGTGTTTCCACTCCCATCATGATGTTCTTCAGACATGGACTTGAGGAAGAGAAGTTCTAAGTACAGCATACGTGATATATTATTACAATTTACAACGCCTAACATTTTTTTATTTATTTTCTTTATCATGTCTACTCAGTACGCTTCGGCTACACCCCATTGAAGGCTGAACTGAACTTTTTATTAAATGAATGTTGCATATTATAAATAACAGGAATAAATTAATGTCAGCATATTAATGTATTTTATTTCATGGATGTTGTAATGTCTGTTATAATCTTTACCCCCTACTCTACTGCTCGTACTGCAGTTTGTACTATGTACACTCCAAAGAACGCCATAGTAGGTATGTAATAATATTTTGATATAATATAATATTATGTATTGTACTATTTGTACCATACAAATTTCATTTGAAAGTGTATTATGTGATTTTCAACCTTTTTTATGATGCGACCCCCTTGGACAAAAATGTTTGCGACCACCACTCTTTGTTTTTTTATCATTTTACATGAATGGTAATTTATTATCCTTAAATATTTCATAATAGGCCTGGAGATAGTGACACAAAATTCTTGGTGATTTGTGCCAGTATGGCGGTTTTACAGGGGTATAATTACGTAAAGGCAAAAAGGAAAATGATGGTCATAGCGCTCACACTGGCAGCCCAAACGCGTGGGCGCTAACGAACGTGTCGGATAAATAACGAGTGTCGAACGATTTGTTCCACAAAAATGCTTGTATTTTCAGATAGTCGAAAAAAAACGTAGTCGAAAGCGTAATGCCATAGTTGTCGGGTGCGGCTTACAGCCCGCCATACCGACGCGAATACGTTAATTTTAATAAAAAAATTGAACCATTTGTACCAGGCAAATTTTTGCATAGCTAATCATCGTCGAGTACCCATTCACGAAAATCACCTTGCCATACTTTTCCGACAGCTCCCAATGGCCGCCATACCACTGCAAAGGTGTAAGTTTTTTTTTTCGCCAAACGATTTGTACCACCCTGAAACTTTTTTTAACAGTTCCCTGTATGATCAATTGATCATAAATAGGAGTCTGATAATGCCATACCTGTGGGGAGGCAGCGAATGTGAATAATATTTTTTTCAAAATCCTAAGATTTCATACGTAATTCAAACGGTTTTTCAAGTATGGCGCCACTTTTTCCGTCTACTACAAGTATGGCAAATATAATAATGGTCACATTGTATCGTATAATTTCCAAAAATCCAAATGCCATACTGGTACAAATCGTCCAATTTTTATCACTTTTTTGCTCAAGTCCGATAGTCATCCGCCCCATGGTTACAATCTGTAATAAATTTTTTTTGGTACAATTACCAAATGACGAGAATACAATGATGCCATGATGTAAAAAATGATTTTACGTATTTTTTAGTCGTATTTTTAAAACGTGTCAAATAAATAAGTAATTCAAGTATGGCAGCACTTTTTCCCCCTACTAGAACAGGGTTTCTCAAAGTGGGGTACGCGAACCCCTAGGGGTTCGCCATTCGACGGCAGGGGGTTCGCGACAAGATTTACGTAATGGTGGCTTGATAACTTGCAGACACGCGCGGCACTCTTTTGGCACTTTACGTGTTACCTTTTATGCAAATAAAAACCTTATTTTCTCAACAGTCAATTTTATTATTTTCTTGGAGAGGGGGGGGGGGGGGGATTTCATTAGTCAGTAAGGGGTTCGCTGCCACCTGGAAATTTAATAGGGGTTCGTGGAGCCGAAAGTTTGAGAAACCCTGTTACTAGAAGTATGGGAAAAAGTAGTTTTAAGTTCACTGGGGAAAAATAATAACGGTCATATTTTGTTAAATACTTTCCAAAAATTTAAATGCCATACTGGTACAAATCGTGTGGCGAAAAAAAAAACTTACACCTTTGCAGTGGTATGGCGGCCATTGGGAGCTGTCGGAAAAGTATGGCAAGGTGATTTTCGTGAATGGCTACTCGACGATGATTAGCTATGCAAAAATTAGCCTGGTACAAATGTTTAATTTTTTTTTAAATTAACGTATTCGCGTCGGTATGGCGGGCTGTAAGCCGCATCCGACAAGTATGGCATTACGCTTTCGCCTACTTATTTTTTTTCGACTATCTGAAAATACAAGCATTTTTGTGGAACAAATCGTTCGACACTCGTTATTTATCCGACACGTTCGATTAACAGCCACGCGTTTGGGCTGCCAGTGCGAGCGCTATGACCATCATTTTCCTTTTTGCCTTTACGTAATTATACCCCTGTAAAACCGCCATACTGGCACAATCACCAAGAATTTTGTGTCAGTATCTCCAGGCCTATAATATTATGTCAATATTTTTAATCTTTTTATTGTTTTTAAATGAAATAGTACTCTCGACCTGTGGCGACCCCCCAGGTCGATAAACACTGGGTTAAATAAAGCATCTCTTGAAAACAAGATGAAGCATTTTGCATTTGATGTTACGTCTTCAATGTTAATCCTTTGAAAAGACTAGAATAAGTTAATCATTTAAAACATAGATGGCGTTGTTCAAATATATTAAAGATGCCCATCGTTTTCAAGGTTCCATAATCCATACCAAATGGTAAAAACTGGACGCTATTTCTGTCTGTCCAATGTCCATCCGTCTGTCTCCAGGTATCTCAAGAGCCGCGATAGCTAGACAGTTGAAATTGTCACAAATTATATTTATGCATTTCTGTTGCCGCTATAACCGCAAATAGGTACTTACTAAAAACAAATTCAAGGAGAATCGAAATTTTACGCTGTTCGCCTCATCGCTGGGTTGCACCAACCAAAAGTTAAAGTAAGTTGGTGCAACCTACAGTTATAAAACTAACATTTTAGTTATTAGTATGATTCAAACTGCACTGCAAACTATGATAATATATACTCAATATTTAATTTGTTGTTGTTGTTTGTTTGTTGTGTGTTTGTAGGCTCAAATCACACTGGGGCAGATTAGTCGCAGCGGTTCGTCATGTTCTTCGCCAAAGCATAGGTATTCATCCCTACTGTTCTATTATTAAAGTACTTTCTGCTATGAAAATAATAAATATTATGGAAGCGTCGAATAGAGAACTATAGGTATATACCTTAATCTGTGATAGAGAATGCGGGCATCGACGCTGGTGAAACTAAAGGAACCGCAAGTCGTATCTCTAAAGTCTAAAGTTTAGTTTAAACTTTAGGACAGTTTAGGAAGTATCAAGTGCTAAAGGTTTACCTACTTTCCTATACTTAAAGTTAAATTTTTAATAATATTTTCATCGGCATAACTCTAGGAATCTCGTCATCCACTGCCGGTCATTTGACAATTTAATTATTGCTTCTTACTATGACACCCCTAGGGAGAGAAAGAGAATTTTTTACATAAAAGTTGACATAGAAAGACGACACAAAGGAACTACTTATTTCTAAATAAATCTATTTTAGGCTTCTTTATTTCGCTTTATAAGGTATTATATAGGTCTACCAGAATCTGATGGCAATTTTTGACAGCAAATTTTCAAAAAATATCCTTGATCATTGGATAAATTTTTATATTTGCATGTTTCACACACAAAATAAGCCGCTAAAGGAATTAAAAAGGATTAAATTTGAACAGGCCGCCCCTAGGCCGCGGCCTATACGGCCTATTTATAAATCCGGGACTGGGAGGGGGCCGCAGGTTGAGTATAGATGGACGGACTGGCCAGATTTGTACTTCATTGCGTGGGGAAGTCTTCTAAACAGCCGATCTGTCAATGCACATCATCAGGAAAATAATGATGTGGCCTGTGGGTAAGAACAATAAAATAAAATGCAACGTTTGAGGTATGTTTTATTTATCGAGTTTGTATGTAGGTTACTACTATAAAGTACAGAAATGACCAATGATCTATTATAACGTGAACTACTCACAATTTTATCATAATAATATGTATTCGATTGTATGCTTTAGGCATTTTACATTCAGCGGCACAGTGCCGTCTTAATCGCTTTAGTCTTAATATTCTCCATAATATTTACAAAAGAAAATCAGAATTCAAGTAAAGACTAAAGTTAGAATAGTTGCCGCGTATGTCGAATTCAGAATAAGGCAAGTTATTGTTTATAGTACCTAGCTGATAATTTTGATTAGGTACCTATAATGTAACACCAACCATTGAAACAAAAATAAACCTAGATAAAATGTATTTTTTATTTGGTGAGCAATGAATAATAAATAATATTATGCACATTGTAACGTCCAATATAGGTATAATAATTTGTACGGTCGTTGGTATAACAGTGTATCATAATATTGTGTTATTAACATTATTATTAATATTGGTTAAAAACCGCATATTAGTATTTCCTTAGTCGCTATTCCTCTACTTACCTAAGTAGAGGAATAGCGACTAAGGAAATACTAATATGCGGTTTACACCGCTATTTACTTTATAAAAACTATTTTAGCTCACGTAATTTCAGTTAAACTAGGATTATCTTAGGTCAATTGGTTGGTGTATAAATAAAGTACTCATTCTCAAACTAAAACATTATAAAATAACAGCAAATGTACTTAGTAAAATAAGATTATTAAACAGCATAAGGCCCATGTAAGTTAATATGGTTTTATTTTTTGATGAACTTTAAAAATAAGGTAAATTAAAATCCAACCATTTAAAGCTTCCACAGGCCTCGCCTGATACCCGTAAGAGGACCCAGATATACATTAACGGTTTTTGTTTTATTTTGAAGTATCACTAGTCTTCTGAATTTATATTCTGTGAACTAAAAATGTCTGATGTTATAATATCTCTAATTTGTAGATAAAAAAAGGGATGGTTTTGATATGGAACGATTTTGATGTACTTATTCGACAGTTAAATGGACGCTGGTAAGCATTTGTGTGTATTAGTTCACATTTTTTTTTGTTGAGTTATAAAATATGCAGTCTAAATGATCTGATAAACATGACTGAATTTATAACTCAATACGTAATTTTGTGTGGGATGTTACACAAATGCTTAACAGCGTCCAAATGTAGTCAAAAGACCGGACGATAGACTAAACAGGCACTACTGCTTAGTATGATGATAAGAAGGTTAAAGATTTCCCCAATTGTAACATTAGGTACCTACTATAGATAAGACAACCTAAGAGGAGCAACAGCCGCTATAGGTAGGTAAATACGTCTAATAATTTTGTTTGCCAAAAATATACATACTTAGGTATGTCTTATTTGAAATAGTTAGGTATATTTTAATCACATTTTATATTGCTTTATTGCCAATGAAATCATATCGCTGTGACATGCTAAGTAATATTTAAAACGGACGCACACAAAGTAAAACAAATTTTTCACAATTTAGCTAGACGACTAACTAAACATTCGAAGCGACGTGATACAAAATTGAGCTTTACATTATATTTCAAAAAGAGGGTGCATGATCGATTAGAGGTGCTCGAGTACCTACACGATACGATTGTTGACTCGCTGCAGCTACAGGAGATAGACAGTTGACAACAGTATCAGTCGACAGCAAACGATAGCATCACAGGACTTAAAATAATTACGATTTAGAGGGAGCGAGAATATTAAATTTTATAAATATCTCAATATAGTATAAATATATTTACATTTTACTCCTAATATTTTTCAATATATTGGTGTCTTATCAACGTACTTACTTTAATGATTCATAAATAAAATAAGATTTAAAAAGTTTATGGAATGATATTTGTACAAAATCAAACACAAACTCCGCCAAAAGGCGGAGATTTAATATAATAAATATAACGAATCACAAGGCTTACAATATTAAGGGGGCCGACTCGCAGCCTCCCGTTTTAACTTATCTCGACTAGCCTGTACATTGTATGAAACATACGTTCGTATCATCATAATATCGTATTTCATTTGATATACCGAATGATAAAGTAGGAAGACGAAATGTCAAATTGTTTTATATTCCAGCTGCAAATCGATGTCGCATGATGATACGAAATACGTAGTAAACGAAAGTCACACTTTCGATCGCCCCACTACACAACTAAAATAGTTCCGTAACTAACTCATTATATTTATAATTTACAAATAAGGTACTCTCTTAAATCGAATCGATATAGGATAGTCCACACCGGTCTGGCGTCCGCCGCATCGACGCCGACGGCCGAGCACTACGTCCAGTCACTCGGCGACATAGAAAAAAATGGAATGAAGATTTATTGCTAGAGTTACAAGATCACAAACGGTCGAAAGAGTTCAGTACTCAACAGTTGAACGTATTGGAGTGGCTGCACGAGCGGGGGTAGTCGCCTGCCCGGCCGTAGTCGCTCTCCTGTATGATGGAGTACTCGGGCTCGCTGTAGTCCGGCACGTCGCACTCGTACTGCCTCTCCCTGTCCCGGTCGCGGGGGAAGCCTATCACCGTCTCCGAGTTTCTGATGTAGCCGTTCTCCTGCTTCCGCGAATATCGGGTGTCCAGGTTGCGCTGAAAATTTTCAGGGTGGCAGACGATCCCGTTGCGGTTGTTCTTCTTGTCCGGCAGGGACCGCAGCGAGCCGTTGTTGAGGTGGTGAGCAGGCGCTCCGTTGTTGAGGGTGAGGGGTTGGTGCTGGTGGCGGCCGTCGCTGCCGATGTACGTGAAACCGTTAGCGGGCATGGTGCCGCCGCCTCCCGAGCGCTGCGGCCGTCGCGCGGAGCCCTGGCCGCCTGACATGAAGAACACGCTCGGGGAGGCGTAAAGCTCTAGCTACAGTTCCGTCACCGGGATCGGCCTGAGGCCTGGGGTGTGCGGGGGCGGAGCGGGGTACTGGGACGGATGTATTCCTCGAACTATGCAGTCCTCCTCCGTCGAGATGGGCTTATGATATTCGAGATTTTTACGCCCCTTGTTCCATTTGTAGTCTTTGAGTTTCTCTTGCATACTCTTTCTGTATCTGTAGAGTATTAGAACTAGGGTAGCGATCACGGCTACGCAGGCGACGACGACGATGCAGATGATGGTTTGCTGCCTCGTGTCGTGGAGGACGCATCCCAGGTCGTCGGCGGTTAGAGATCTTAAGTATTTATCCTTTAAGTGTTCTGGGTTGGCGCACTGGATTTGGGTGAAATTAGATTTGTCGTTAAGAAGCTGTTGAAGCCACAGAAGTTGGCAGTCACAAAATATTGGGTTATCTGTCAGTTCAAGCTGCCGCAATTCTTTCCCAATAAAGACGGTTTCACTAAGAGTAATGATAGCATTATCCCTCAGTGAAACGTGGCGCAGCTTGGGTAAGCCTAAAAAAGTACTATCTTCAATGATAGCTAACTTTTTGTTGTTATTGAACAAAACGGTTTCTAAGTTTATATTATCCTCTAAAGCACCCTTCTCCACTCGTTCTAGTTGTGTAGCGCCAGTTATGTCCAAGAGCTTAAGATTCTTCAAGCCTTTGAAGGAGTGACTTTCGAGCACGATGAAATCGTTTTGTCCTATGTACAGCTCTTCTAATCTCGTCAATCCCGCGAGTTGCTGGGTCGGAACGTTAGTCAATCTATTTCCAAAGAGGTTGAGGCTTCTCAAACCGGGCAGACCTCTGAACGCATTTTCACTAATATTAGAGAGACCGGCTCCGTTCAAATCTAAAACTGCTAGTCTGTTCAGTCCAGCGAAAGCGTCATCGGGCAGGTTAGAGAATGCGTTCAAGCCGATATGCAGCTCGGCCAAGCTACCCAGGAGACTAAACGAGGCCGTCGGCACGGCACTCAGTTGGTTATCGTCTAGATATAATATTCTAAGTGCAGACAGGCCGGCGAACGCTCTTGGGTCTATTTTCGATATTCGGTTCTGCCCTAAATTCAATTCCTCCAATCTCGGTAACGTCGAGAAAACTCCGCTCGTCAGCTCCTCGAGAAAGTTGCGCTTCAAATTGAGTACAGTCAGGGAATTCAGTCCTTGGAACGTAGTGTTAATCACGGAGGATAGTTTATTGTGGTTGAGGTGCAACTCCTGTAATTTTCTTTGGAAAGCGAAGCTCTTGGTGGGAATATTGACGAGATGGTTCTGCGAGAGGTCCAAGTGTTGGAGTTCAGCGTAGAATTGCATCGAGCTGTCGATGGTTTTGATTTTATTGTTGCGTATGATAAGTCGTTGGATAGAGGGGTTGAGGGCGATGGGCAGCACGTCCAGCCGGCTCTCCTCGCACACCACGACCAGGGTGTCGTCGTTGCAACTGCAGCCTCCGGGGCAGTTGGCGAGAGCCGCGACGCTCGTCTGGCACAGCAGGGATATCATCATGACCTGGAATTGAAATAAGCAATAATTAGCAAATTAGCTTTTTTACATAATAGTGTTTATAAGGGAAATTATTATATTATTTGTGTACATAATGCAAGTAGATATTGAACAAGATATTGAAATCTTAATTAGTGGTAAGGTCCAGAAATATTACACTTAAGTAGGTTTAGGTTAGTAATGTTATAAATAAAATTATACAAAATAAATCAATCTACGTAAGAGAGCTTCACAGTAACTTAAGCAAAGTAAAATGAAGTAATATTGAAATGGGAAATTTTGCACAGTTTTAATTTATTAAAATGTGCTCGGGCGAGGCGAGGCGCTCGAGGCAGCTTCTTTGCGTTAAAGACTTTCACCATTATTACGTTTCCCTTTAACAATTAGCAGTCGGATCTCGGGCAAGCTAAGATTGTGCTCCATAAAAATCTTTATTGAATTTGATTGGAAAACTTTACCATTGATAAGTTCCGTTCGGGAAATTCATTCGGGATAACTTATGCAATTCCTATTTCATTTCAGTTATTCTTTGCATAAAATTTTGCATCTTTAAATTTCGCTAGCGATTATTCCTGATTGAAAAATACGAGCGTGTGCATGGTCGATTATGGAACCCGTCGTTATCGACTTCTTAGTCATAACGAACGATAAACGAGTCCGTACACACAAATCATAATCAAAACCCGGTATCAGAGTCAGCAGGGTGGCGGGTGGTGGATTCGCTGCGCTGGCCGCTCCCGATAAAATCCAATAAACAGTTATTGGGATTTGCCTAGTTTTTAGGTTCTTTCATAAGCGTAAAATGCAACGTCAACTTCAATTTGGATTAATTCAATCAGTTTTCAATTGAAATAATATTTTTATTTTAGTTTTACGACGTAGTTTCGTTAGGTAGAGATTAAAGTTCAAATAAAGTTCAGTAAATCAGTGATTCGTAGATTGAACTTTATGAGAAGGATTTTTGGTTACTAATTGAGCTATTAACAATCAAACTATCAGAATGCTATGGACAATCAGTAACAAAACCTAGAGTTTCAAACGCGGCGTTACATGGAATCAAAGCAGAAAAAGAAATGGGCTTTGTAATTAGCTTAAATCAACGTGGACGCAAATAAAAGCGCGCCGATTGAGGTGCACAATGACGGCTTCACGCGTTATTACGGCATTACGGTGTTCCTGCGCCGGCCAGACAAGGATGACACCCGCCGTCTTCGGCCGGCCAGCGGGAGACGGGTCAGGCGGACGTGGGCGGTGCCGCGCTTCATTTGGCAGCGACAAACGTTAGCGAAATGAGTGGCGCATTATGCAGATTTCGCACTTGAACGCGTCTACG
This sequence comes from Polyommatus iphigenia, assembly GCA_963422495.1. NCBI lineage: Eukaryota > Metazoa > Arthropoda > Insecta > Lepidoptera > Lycaenidae > Polyommatus > Polyommatus iphigenia. Next base: position 4,246,007 of record OY730190.1, read on the forward strand.
GTGACGTCCGGTTAATCGGACCTGTTAATTGTCCGCACGATTTGTCGTCAATGGTCAAATTCGTCTGCGGTCACCCGATTGTTATTGTCTATTTTGCTTCATCATCACTAACATGTAACCACTAACACAATACTGTTGGCTCGTTTCGTTTCGGAAAGAAGATTTTAATAGTATTCTCAGTCGCAGCGTTCTACTTGAGTATATTTTATTTTGTTAAGATTTATAGCCGCTGTAGTAATTGGTAGAGCGGCAGCGGTGGTGCAGAGTAATGACGAGATTGCGTGGCTCGCATTATAATAATATTTTATACCGCCTCTTGTGATCGGAAACCGACAATTTGTAAAGAAAACAAAGTATGATTTTAATGCTAAGTATTACGTTCTTCTGACTTCAAGAATTCAGACTTCAGAATTCAAGAATTTAGGAATGTTAACCTTTTATTAATTCCATAGTTTTTGCGTAAGTTACCTAGCCAGTACACATACAAAGATACATACCTAATCAAATTTCTATAACCAGGCGACACAATTTCATTGTGACACCATTATTGTGCTAGATGTGGATTAAAAGTCGAGCACAAAGCCATTGTTTTTGCTAGTTAATTAAAAATAACTTTTATTTTGATTTCTCTCGGAATTTAAAAAAGTGTTTCGTTGTTGCTCTACTGACTACTCTGTGCATATGTAATGAATATTTTGCCATGAGATGATTATTCGGGAAAATTATGGCACCGCCCTCTGTGTATCGTATTTTCTTTTTTATTTAAACGTGCCCAATTTGTTTTGCGCGTTAAATTTATATTATCTCTACAATCCGTCAATTCGGAACGTGAACAGCCTACGTAGTGCCTCATGCAAAAATACGAGCCAAATGGAAACATTATTTTTGCGATGTCATTTTTATTTCAAGTATATTTTAATACAGAATTTATAACAAGATACGTATTCTGATAGTAAAATTATAATCGACCAATTTTCTCGCAGTCGTAAATAATTCTGTCTGATGGAAAATTTAAAGATTTTGGCGGCTTCGAAAATATGACCTGGGTAAATCATCCAACTATAACACAGTTTCAGCGCGTTCATACGTGCGCGTTTTCTATAATTGTAGCGTTTAGGAAAAAAAAGTGAATCGGCGCGCGCAGAAAATGCGCACGTCTGAACGCGCCCTTAGATCCTGTTCGAATTGCATCAAAAGCAAATTTTTAGAACGAATATCAGATGATAATCGTTAGTACTTTATGTATTTTTTTTTTACTTTAACTTACAATTCAAAACTAAATACCTACAAGAATAATAATTGGGGTTCTGTTTTGTGCTTAGATATTTATACTTATTAACATGATCATCACGGCTTTTTAATTCAAATACATCTTCGATTTGGTATGAAAGTTGTCATAGTATGTTCACTCTTCACAATAATGTAGGTCTGTCATCTGTGCTCCGGATCTGATGCACTCGGGGAGATTTGCAGCGGCGCTTTGATGTTATTGTCATGTAACCAACCTTGGCACAATTCGTGTCGATGTGTAAATAAGAACACTCACTTAGCTGCTCTCGTTTACGCTAGCTTTAGTGACGCTTTTGCAACGAATTCATTTAGCTATTTTATATTGAGTTCAAGATGTTAAATATTCATATCACTTGTAACTTAATCTAGCAACTTATTCATAAAGCGACTATTGATTCAGAATTGTTATTTACAACTAGATGACCCGGAAAAAGTGTTTTCACCATAGTTATAATCTTCTTCTAATTACTCTATCTTATAAAAAACCTCATTAAAATTAGTTGCGTAGCATTAAAGACTTAAGCATATAATGTGTATAGGGTCAGACAGTTGAAAGCGACTTGTTTTATACTATTCAGTAACATAAGTATGTCGGAAAAATAAATAGGGAAAATTCCAAAATAAGTACTTACAATTAGAGCGTTGGTCGGCGTGAGCGCGGCGACCCGCCGGACAAAGCGCGCCGGGGACATCTGGGGACAAGCGAACAGGAAAATTAACAAGTGCACCCGATAATTTGGCCCCGCAGTTGTCGTGTTTGAGTTGCAAATGACCCGCTGTCCCCGCCCCTCGTCCCCGTGTAGTTTGCGACAAAACGCACGAAAGCTTATTACAAAAATACTTAAAGTAGACTCAACAAAGAACTTTCCTATACGTTTCCACGAAGCATTGTGATTTGTGCAATTACTTTCTGCGATGTCAAGCAGTGGTATAATCAAAACTTAATGAATAGGTGGCAGCCGCTATGATGCAACGGTTATACGAAACAAAAGAATGAAACATCGATGAGAACTCATTCAGAATGCGCGAGTTGGGTCTACAGACGGCGTAGCGAGTTGAAAGTAGAAAAAAGTGGCTTACTAAGTAGATGGACATCATTATGACAAAGACGTATAAATCGTAACTAAGCTAATGCCGTGTAAACGAAGTTAACATGTCAATCGGTAAATACAGTCTTCAGATCACCACCTGCTCGTTCCCGCGGGGGCAGCTATTACGCGCTTGCCCTGCTTCATAATATTTTCATTGGAGTTCAGCAGTAACTGGCCGGGCCCGTCATTACTCGTTGTGTGTCCTCATTTAGATTTTAGTCCCGTCGTTGAGCTTTATTATTCCCAATCACCGTCATACGAATTGATTTGTTTTATTCCATACTCCGAGTAGAATAGCGCCATTAATTAGCAGCATTGAAATTGCCGTAACTCGTAATTGTTCAGTAGATTAGAATTATTCGTGAAATTCGAAACCTGACGCCGGACTCTATTGGCTAATGCTTCCAGCGTCAGGCAGCGTTACTAAAACGTGAACGAGGATTCAATTTATTTTTTTGCTTCCACATAACTCTAAAGCTTACACGTTTAACTAAAAGCCGCCCGACCGTTTCGACTATGCGTTAAAAATGTAGCTACATTAGGAGAAAATTTTAATTCCTTTCGCAAACAATTTTAAGTCGAAATTTTCAGAATGCCAGAGCACATTATCACTCGAAACGTTTAAATACCGCAGTGTAACAGCGACGCGATGTATTCCACCGCACGAGTTAAAACTAAAAACTTTTAGTTTGTCGGTTTGTTTGCGGGCGGCGAGCGGGCGGCGGCCGCGGCCGGGGGCTCGTTACGACAGTGAGCACGCAAATTTCCTCCAAAAAGTAATTTGCTCCGTCACAACGCCGTTACTGTGACAAGAGGTTTACAAATGCTGAACAAAGAGCCGGTAATGACGACGCTAGTTTCGCTAAAAACTTGTTTTGTCCACTCGGGTTAACTGAGGATAGTCGAAATTGTTTCTACTTTTTAGCACAATGGCCACGAGTAATGTCCGCGTTTTGTCGTTGGCTCTGTGACGTCACAGACGTGGACTTTATGAAGCGAATGCTCAAAAATAAATTAAACAGACAATACTTTTCTTATTTGGCAACATTGCTTCACATTCGGTGCTATGTAAAAACCGTAAAATGCAGAGGACAACTCTAAAAACTCATTTTTTACTTTCAAAACTAGTTACGACGAGACTCAGAAAAGAACTCTTACATTGTTGGGTTATACAAAAAAGTTAATACCCACATCAATTGTTAGAAAGAAAATGTGGCGCGTGACCCAGTTAGAAAGTTAAATCCTGTCGATGTATGGAGTATGGGCTTCGGGGATGAAAAATGCATCTCCCGCCGTTAATTCAGGTAACCTAATACGGCTGAAAACTCCCGCGGGCAACTTCCACGTATAAAATAAGCTCGCTCCATCCTCAAGGCACGGCCCGCGGAGTTTTTTATGGTTCATGATTTAAACTTTAAACCGGGGTTAGCTCACTATAAGTTTCATTCGACGGGGTTCCGTCGGAGCCGTAACTTTTAACGACGTTGACGCCACATTATTTTGGTATTTAGGTATCGGGTGGTATTGTTAACTTTTATGACGTTATCAGGGGCTAATGGACGGTGAAGTTGTTTTAACTTTTCTCATTAATATTTTTATGTTTCTGTCTGTTGCTATTCTCTCTGCCTGTTAGTTCTGCTACCGATCGCCTAACATTAGGAGGTGTTGTTATATTACTTAAATCAGGGGTCACCAATTAGTTTCGCTCGGGGTCCGTATTAAGAAATAAAATGACCTTCGGGGTCCACACATTAAAAAAAAATCGGCCAAGTGCGAGTCGGATTCGCGCACAAAGGGTTCCGTACCGCTATAGAGTGAAAGCAGGCAAAAATTGTGTTTATTGTATGGGATTATATAAATTTTATCAATATTTTTATTTTAGTATTAATAATTATTAAAGTACAAATAAAATTAAGGGTTTAGTGAAAATTTTAAGTGCGTACCTGGTGCCTTTATTGCTACGAGCAAAAAAGGCCGAAAAAATTACGTTTGTTGTATGGGATTAATTATATATTAATTATTATTAATTTTTAGTATTATGTAGTTGTTATAGCGGCAACAGAAATACACAAATTGTGAAAATTTTAGAAGTCTAGCTATAGCGGTTTTTGAGACACAGCCTGGAGACAGACGGACAGACATCGAAGTCTCAGTAATAACTAATAGGGTCCCGTTTTTACCCTTTGGGTACGGAACCCTAAAAATTATATTAAACAAATGTGATTACGTAAATTACAAAGGTATTTATTTGTACCAATGAGAAAAGTGACAATTTGTGTTCATCAGTATGTCGAGACCGAAATTAATTTTTAACGAAGTTCGTCTTCGAACATGCTTGGTCCGCACACGATGGGTCGGCGGTCCGGATGCGGACCGCGGTCCGCCATTTGGTGACCCCTGACTTAAATTATTCGGTCCAGTAATAGAAAGGCATTTCCGAGCTTAAATCTCTATTCTGATTTCAGAGAACATTTCCGTATTTAAATTAAAACATGAGGTGTAGCGTAATTTAGAATAACAGTTTAAGGACAAAAGCCGGGGACGATTCGTAATGACGGCGCTCACATTACGCGGGGTAATATTCTCGTCGGACCGCTCCCGTTCGAGATCAGATACCGCAAATTAACCGTTGGATCCTCGGCTCCGCGGTTGGATGTGATCCCTAATTTTCAAATACATCTTCGGGAATAAATAGGGGATTACGGTTGGCGTTTGGCGCGTAAATAACCCGCGTCGGGGAGGTGCGGCGCCTCCGAGATAAGAACTGGGGAAATTGGCCGCGCGCTACTCCTAACACTTATTTATAAGGAAATTGATACTTTGCGCACATTATTTTTAATGATCTCGCCCTTTTTACGCTCGCGAATTTTTCTCATTACTTTCTACGGTGAATTAAGTTTGGCGCCGATTAACGAGATATCGTAAATTATGTTTATTAAATTTGGATAATCAAATGTTTATTTTGTAAATGGGAAATCGGATATCAATATTATCATCTCTGATCTCATTAAAATGCGTAAAAAGCTCGAGTAATGACACGTTTATAATAAAAGTTAACACAGTAGGAAAGTTTTTTTTTCATTTGAGATTCGCAACATTAACTTTATAATTTAGAAATACCTTCTAAACATTCACAAACTAAACTTATGTGACAATATATATATATATATATATATATATATATATATATATAAAGCTCACTTGAAGACTGACATGGTGATCTATCAACGCACAGCCCAAACCACTGGACGGATCGGGCTGAAATTTGGCATGCAGGTAGATGTTATGACGTAGGCATCCGCTAAGAAAGGATTTTGATCAATTCTACCTCCAAGGGGTTAAAATAGGGGATGAAAGTTTGTAAATAATAATACTTCTTAACGGAGCGAATCCGCGGGCAAAAGCTCGTAAGTAATAAATAATAATTAATTTGCACATGCCAAAATTTCCAAACTTCTCACGACCTGCGTTCGCGGGTTTTATGACTGTCACGTAAATTTATAACTGGGTTTAAAAGTTTCAACACAAATGTGTTAGTTTTATGTTTCTAATTTAAATTATACAGAAAGTCGTGTTAGCATTTAGATTAAATTCTAATTTGATTTATGGTTTAAAAATTATAATATTCATATTTTCACATTTAGGAGACCTTTGAACGCGTATAACATATTATTATTATTATTATTTCTACATTATTTTAATGAACAATACGGTAAAGTCGGTTCTTAGTATTTTAGAATGTTGACTATTAAATATATACGATAGTATACGTATACGATGAATTTTATTAACTTTCTGTATAATAAAAAATATGAAGTTGAAATAACGAAACAACACCCTCCAGCTGCCTCCTGTTGACTCGCGCGATTGGAGTGCACAACGTATTGCGATTTCAAGACTTCTGAACTCTCAAATACTTGAGCATAAAAAAATGGTTTTGTCCAAATTCTATTTCTGACTCAAAAAACGCTGTTTCTCTTAGGGAGATCGCACACGTCGCACTTTTTGTGCGATCGAGTCTGCGGCTTACATACAATCTGCATGGCGCGCGCCATCAGATTGTATGTAAGCCGCAGACTCGATCACACAAAAAGTGTGACGTGTGCGATCTCCCTTAACCCATCAAGCCCCGTACGAGCACCGGTGATCGCGACAACAATAGAATACAATAGCATTTCCGAATTCAGAATCCCCGATCGAAGGATAACGAAATAAAAACTCGGCCATTGTACGTCACGGTGTCACCACATTAGCATTCAGTAACATAACGACTTCAACTTTGACCTATTCGCTCGGGATCTAGCCCAAAACTCAATAATTGTGATAAATTACCTTTTATCCCCGTTTCAAATTAGCACCGGACGGCTTTAATGGGAGCGCTCGGGAGCGTTCGCAAATTGCTAGGTCCAGGGCTGCCAGGTCACCGAAGCTAGCATCCGGACAAGGCCAGCTTACCCGACATTTGGATAAAAAGGCCAGAAACCCTGCTATTGGGGACTATTGAGGAGGAATTCGCAGTGCAGACTGGAGCTATAAAATCAGCACTAGGCTCTTAAGTTATCTGTCCAATCTTCAAGCATTAGAATGAAATTGTAAATGCAAATCTATATTTGTACATACTCGAGCCAGGTTGGCCTAAGCTCGCGTTAGATCGAGAGGAGTGAAAATTTTTTGGGGGAGATCTTTGTCCAGCTGTGGCACAGCATAGGCTCTTAAAAAGGCTCGACAAAAGCCGAACCCAATTCTTATATGGGGAGTGGGGACACACAATAAAACCTGAGTGTGTCCGGTTTTAGCCGGACGGGAGGCAGCCCTAGCTAGGTCAAAAACATTGACGGATTGCCGTCGGCGCGGTAAGTGTGATGTTAACGACAATTGCGTTTATTTATGGCTAATTAGGGAACTCGTGGAACGGCTGTTTCATTCTCTCTGTAATGGCCGCTATAGACATCTAATTACGATCGCCGAGGAAAGTGTTCGCTGATTGCTGAAGTCAGTTTATACTACTGTTATTTTCCAAACTTATTAGTTTGTCCTGTACAGTGGCTGAATAGCTGTAACTCTATTCTATATTCTTCCAGATAAACTTAAAGAATCAAAGAAACTATGTTTACATTATCTTTGTGCAATCTTTTAAAACATGTTAAAATTCTCGCAATAAAACCGAATTATTTATGACAAAAGTTCTGCGGGTGAGATTTTATAGAACCTCGGGGGTGGTTTTTTAAAATAACTCGTCACGACCTTTGGGAAATCACGGAAGTCCGGAGGTTTCTTGAAGATGTCTCCGTTACGGGAAAACGGTCCCTATTGCGTACGCAATACGAGCTACAGCGGCGGTGTTGTTATTTTCACTGCTGAATTACACGGCGAGTTTATTGAGAAAAAGATCTGTTCATTTATTACAACAATGTAATTTGTTTATGGCGAAAATTATGATTTTTTGTCTTACTACATATTATATTAGCGTGTTTAATATTTCACTAAATACTCGTAAAAAGTTATGTTAAAGAGATGTTCTATATATTAATATGAAGTAAGATGAATTTTATGTATGTAATGTTGCTGAACTTGCCTGACTATAAATACTGATAATAAACTAAAATATATTGGAAATCTACTCGCAAAAAACGGAAATCATTACACGAACCATCAAATCCAATTCTAAAAATAAAACGTAAGCAAATCCCTGATCAAACTTTAGATAGAAACTTTTTATGGGACATCGTTGTTTTACTGCGCGCCTTGCGAAATAATTGTACTGTTTCCGTATAACAAAACGAAATTACAGGTTCGCATACCTTCTGAATATATTGCATCTTCATGGAGACAACTTGGAGAATGTGTTGAGCGTCCCAATCCCGGAGATTACGCCCAACGAAAAATTTCAGTAAAATAACATTTTCTTATTTTGTCACCTCTACTTACGAGTGGTTCTAGTTCGAAGTTTGGCTAAATCTTTTTTGTTTTTCTATTTTAGGACAAAAATATTTTTTAGATACGATACTGTTAATCGCTACCAACTTCATTGCCCCAAAATCGTCTCAACGCTTGGAAACTCTTCATTTTATCAGCTCTATATTTTCACGCTACGGTAGCGTTACGAATAATACTTACGAGTTACGAACGTTAGTTCGTACTTAGCACTACAAGAAGGGTTATCATCAGACTTCCAAGGTTTTTCACGTTTGATTTAATATAGTAATCAAGCCAGCAGTTTCCAATTAGATGCAGTCCCGATGTTTGTCCCACGATTGATTAACGCAAGGCAATTTCATGAAGATGAGATAGCGGACTAACGCGACATTAGTTATTACCCGTGTGATTGCGACCGCATTGTGTATGTTATAAATGGACGAACATACTGTTTTACGGTGCGACATTTTACTAAAATATTAGCTATTGCACGAGAATCCGTACTATACTGTACTCGGCGAAACATGGCGCTAGCGGTCATTGACTCTCTGTCATAAACTTGTCATTTTCTATAGAAAGCCACGATTGACAACATCTGACACTTAATTGTCAATCGCGGTTTATATAGAAAGTGACAAGTTTTTGACAGGGAGTCAATGACCGCTACCGCCATGTTTCGCCGAGTACAGTATAGTAATATTATAAATGCGAAAGTGTCTGTCTGTCTGTTACCTCTACACACCCAAACCACTGAACCGATTTTACTAAAATTTGGTATGTCATAGGATGCTTTTTACTCTGGAAAAATACGGTTTCTACGCAATACACCAATTTCTGCGTAACGAAGCTTTGCGGGCATCTGCATCTTGTATGTATGGTTTAAGGGTGTATATACTTTGCATCAATAAAATCCGTTTCCAGGAGACATATTTTAACCTAAAACTTTAAACGTCAAACATCCATCCATCTTTTTATTTGTCCATTCATCCAGCCTCAACTCCTCACACGTTTTCACATTAATTATAATTAATTATAACAGAGTATGAATATTATTATAACAGAGTATGAAGATATTATGTTAGTTCCATTCGGGAAAAGGAAGACATTTTCGGTGAATCTTTAAGTAACATTGAATACCTGTCCTATAGTATTTCTTTCATAAATCGTAATATAATCGAATTGTGTATTTGGTTGTGGTTAAAAATGGCATAACCATAATTATTATATCCTACCCTTGGCCAAAAATGTTGGTTATAGAATGAAATGTTGGTTAGTTAAATATTACTGCGGCTAAAATTAATATTAAGTTAAAAAATATAAGTTACTGGATAGCGGAATAATTTATTATATTTTATAACTTATAAGCTACAAAATACAACATAAATTATGTTAACGTTATAATATTAATAGTCTATTTAAATATAAAAGCCTATTGGTATATCAATTTTCAATTACTAATTTTTATAACTTTTGAGTTATGAATGTTCAAAATAAATTTTCTCTTGTCGTATTGAGGTTTATTGCGTTCTTTAACATTTGTATAAAAGATATTTCAATTGGACTTTTATATGATATTAATTTTACAACATATAATATACACTTTAGTGGGTAATAAAATGCAAGAAATGACAGAAATAGGTTTGTTTAAAGTTAAAGACGCAGGCGCATTCTAAATAAGGGGCTTTCGCGATCAGCACACATTGCATCAACCAGTGCCGGATTTTTATTTTTTTATGAGCGTAGGCCACTTTATTTCCGCCCCCTAGGACGATGCGGTCCCTATGCCGCAGGCTGTCGCAGGCGGGCCATATACGGCCTATTTATAAATCCAGGGCTGGCAAAAACGTGTCTTGCTGTCGCAAGTTTGTCCCGTTCCGTCGCGTTTGTCGCAAAATTGTTACCTGTCGGTACCGAAGCAACAGGGCTTGCAATATCTTCTGTCTGCCTGTTGCTAACCTGTCGCAAATAAGCAAGCAATCACCTACTCACAAGTGCTTTATTCTCTTCAAAAATAATCCTCTTCTTGCCAAATTTGCCAAGCCTCTGAATGTTTGTGGTGTACAGTAAACAATACAGCTCGCTAAACACAAAACTAGCGCGGCCGGTTCACTTGTAATTAATTCAATATGCGACTGCGACTATGCGCTTGCATCGTATATATGAATATTAAATTGCCTAAGAGATAAAATGCTAATTTGGACCAGGAGCATACATATTTATTTGGTGACTAAATTAGGGCCGATAGCGTCTTGGCGATACTGCAATGCTAACTGATTTTACCTGCATGCGAGCTCCATTGTATGATATTGTTTTAGTAGCCAGCCAAGAATTATAGGCATATAGAAGCAATATTGTATTATTTTGTTTTTTGTGGTTTGATAGGAAACGGACTGGACGAAGCGGAGAACGAAGCTACAATTCTAATACAACAACAATGCTAATGTTGCACTAGAAAAGTAGAGTCAGAAGAAGAATACAGAAGAAAAGTAGATGATCTGATAATGAGAAACATATTTATTTGGACATCTCTCATCTCTGACAGGTATAAGTATAACCCATTGAAACGGCCGGCTCGACCGGAGAAATACCACGTTCTCACAGAAAACCGGCGTGAAACAGCGCTTGCGCTGTGTTTCGCCGAGTGAGTGAGTTTACCGGAGGCCCAATTCCCTCTCCCTATTCCCTTCCCTACCCTCCCCTATTACCCTATTCCCTCTTAAAAGGCCGGCAACGCACTTGCAGCTCTTCTGATGCTGCGAGTGTCCATGGGCGACGGTAGTTGCTTTCCATCAGGTGACCCGACAAAAAAAAAAAACAGTCAATCACACGAGAAATCTACTTACGAGCCATTTCAGTAACTATTCGAGCGGCAAAAATTTATGGTTATTAGATTTTTTCTAGAAAAATGCTACGAACCTTTATATAATTTTTGCTATTATATTACCCCATTCATAAGGTTTAAATTGACTACCGAATAGTTTAATGACCTTCGGAGTGTCCAATTATAAAGACAATGTTCATTCAAATTTACAATGTTTTCAGCGACAATAGTTCCGAATTCAAAATTCGAGTTGCGAATATTTCAAGCTTATAAAATTGTAACTGTATCCTTTTTTGGTAAACTATAAATCTGGCTATCGATGACAATAGCAATGAACGAAAAATGGTTAATCCGTTCGGAAACAGGCATTCTCTTTTAGGTCGCAACTGAAATCTGTGTTGCTGGCTTTTTGCATTTCGGGAAGGTTTAATAAATTTTGCTTAATAGCTGGCTTTTTCGCACCTGAGTCGGGTGCTCCTTTAAAACGAATTTACCGCCTCTTTGTTAGCTACGCGTCTGTTAATTCGTTTACCCTCGGCGCTCGAAGACGGCGCTGCTCTAATGGGGGACTTTTCTCGCAATTAGCCGCAATTAAGATGCTCCGGACGCGAATACCTCGGCCGCTTCGATACCGATACAGCATCGATCCACGTATCGTCGGGGAAGATTATTATAGATAATTCGATAATTGCAAACTCCCCTTTCAAAGACGGCGGCGCAGGTTTTTAATTGATCCGCGGCTTATTATGTGAACGTGGACACATGTCGAGATACTCGTACGAGACATTCAAATGCTTTTTTTAAATCATTATCCACTTGGGTGTCTGTTCAATGTTCATGCTAGCGAGCTGAGTACTTATAGGTATACCGCTCGTGTCACTTATCTCCAGCCTAATGAACTGTCTTATAAATTGTAGCGGTGCTATGTAAATTACTAGTGCATTATCAAAAACGCGTATTTACTTTTAATCCTGGGCGTTGGGAATGCTACTACAATAAACAGCGATGGAACGGTGATATAAAACACGGGCGTTGTTATCTCGGCGCGCGGCTGGGTGGCTGGGTGGTCCGCGCTCGGTCAAGCCACTTGTCTAATATGGTCATTACCGAACTCTTATTACGTGGCGTTAGAAATTGTAAAACGGATAAGATGCTGTGATAAAACCGGATTGGGGTATAGATCGTGCGTTCGGCTCGTGTTCCGCCTATTCGTTCGACTATAACTGTCCCTTTAAAACAATCTATTTTTATGATATTCCTACCTCGTTGTCTTTGGAACGTCATAAACTTATTGTGAAACGAGAAAACTTCATACGAGGCGCGAGTAAACAGCATCGGCGGTCGTAAATAAATTTGACTTTCGTCGTGTTTAATAACGTCGGCGAAGCCCTCCGGAGTACGAACTACACTAAGATTGGAACTCCGAGTCTATTGTTCTTTTGATGGGTTGGAAAACAAAAAGCCGCTTCGATTGACGCGCGGCCTCCGGAAAAACTTCTATATTGGAGCCTCCAATAACGAAACAAACTTTATGTGGAGCGTTCCTTGACATAAGAAAACACTTCATAGGGTCTAGTGGAATGTATTGCCTATTACGTCACGTTCCACCTCACCTTCGAGTGCGGGAGCGGATTTGAGCGGAATCGCGCCCTAAGCTCGTTTTAATAAGACACTTTTTTGCATTGCACGAAAAAAGGAAAATTGGTTTTGCAACTTCAAACTCTCGACGATATTGATGTTTGTGAAACATCGCCATGTTTCCCTAACGAAGATTAATAAGGATTTGATGTTAATTACATAAGCATTAAGGAGCTAAAACACTGTGATTTTATTAGTGGTATGTAGAGCACAACGTAGAAAGTGGAACTATTCGATAAACAGGTTCAGAATGCAACCTGAGAATTTTAATATTTTATTTCGATTAAATGAAAATATTAAACGATTTTGCGGGCGGACAAAATCTTCGGTACTACAGAGTAATCTTATACGATAACAGCCTTTACAATAGAGCTAGACTCATACGATTAATTCTTCTTTCCGGATTCTAGAACAATGTTTTGTATAGCGTGTTATGTAGCGTGATAGGCGTGATTTATGCAGGTGCAGGCCGCAATCACGGCCCATTGTGTAAGATATGGGAGCTGCCCGCCGCCCGCCTGTTACCGCGTGATTATTATATTGTCTTAACCGCCGAATTAGCCCTCAATCGCCGTGAATTATTGCCTAACCTCAGCTTGATGATAATTTCGGTTGTGTGACTATTGGATTACAGAAGTGATTGGAGAATGCAAACTAGATAGTTGCTGTAGCTCTACAAGTCTACTCCTACATTTTCAACATACTCTGCAAAATATCATCAATTCAAACTCCAAGTGAACTTACACTTTGTTTGATTTTTAAAGCCTTTTTGGGTATTATACATTTTCTTACAAATATTTCAGTTATCTACAATGTTTCTTTATCTCCCCAAATATCATCCCGTTAAATCTTTTCCATTGAATCCGCTAATGACTCGCTAATCCGATCGTTATCGTATAAACGTTGAATCGTAATTCGAAATTAATTTAGTAATAATCAGCGCCGTGTAAACCGACATGTATGTGGGCTCTCGCGCTATGTGAGCTATGTTGCGGTCCGCGCCGAATGCCTCTATACTATACCCTCAAAGATATGACACGGGATCGGCCTCCGAATACTTTAGTTTAATTTGTATGAACTATGTAGGTAGCTTTCATTACCTATGTCAGTCAGAATTATTATCAACATAATATTATGTAGTCAATTTCTTGAATTGTAATCGTTTTTGCAGTTCTAGTATCTATAGTCTCTACATTAGTTTAAGTATTGGAGGTTACTTATTGTGCAAAACAAGAATTTGCAGTGCAATCCCCACTTCAGAATAAGCAAGAACGATCCCAAAGAAGAGACTCGAAATAAACTCGAACAATGAACGATCAAAAAACTTCACAAATCGCAATCAAAGCGGGACTAAAATATTTAGACGTTAAACGTTCCCAAAGCGGGTCTCAGTAATGGCCTAACGTAATTAAGTAGCGATTAATAGCTTTTGATTTAAAGCCGTAGGATTTACTAGGAATCGACTCGTCCGGTCTCCGGTCTCCGGTCTCTATCCGACCTGAGCACTGTAATTAGAGAGCCCTCGTCTGCGAGTGAAGGATAGCACACGAGACCTGCTATTTAGCCTTTGTCTCTCGAGCGCTTATCGATACAAAAATTAATTAACTACAAAACGCTCCTATGCAAAATCCAGTGTAGTCGAGAACCCTCTTTAACCGCGGGAGAGATCAGAGATAAGAGCTCACTACACTATTTTGTTATTTTCATGTAGGAACCCTTTAATTTATTAGCGTTGCCTTATTTATTAGCGTTGAAGGATTAAAAAAACGTCGGTCCCATCGGCGACCCTTGAGGTACACCTATCTTAACGTATTCCACCATTCCCGTGAGTGATTGACTTCGATTAGAAATATACTTCAATGACACGGCGAGATAAATACTCAACACATCAGTATCTCTGGAGTACTCGGCCGGACACTCGGACAGATAAATTTACTACGTCCATCATTATTCAAAAGTTATTGAGATAGAAGGTGTTAAGTGGAGTCGGGACTTCTGGACACGATATTTATCCAACAACGCGGCCAATTCATCTACAAGAAATATACTGCAGCGGTAGTTATTTATGGTCGAAACGTTAAAAAATTCCTGGCTCGGCGCAGATAATATCTACTCCGCAGATTATCTCCGCGGGTCATTTCCGCGCTGGCCGGAGTTTTATCAATTCGGGGCGAGCGATCAATTAGACAGCTCGAGGTGTAATGGATTCAGACGTCGCGGGGTCGTGATCGATCACACGGAATAAGTACATTAAGCAGTAGTCGAGTGTCGCCTGTAGACGCGGCGCGCGGTCACCCCTGATCGATGGTTTGCGCCTAAAACGTCTCCAGAATTAAGTAAAGAAATCCACTTTACTACCGGCAGGTAAGACCGAACGGCGAACACGTGCGGGAACGAACGTAACCTTTATGTCGGCGCAATAAGCCATTTATTATTCACTCGTTTGCTCGAATAAAACATATAATTGCGTTAGCTTATAACGATCAATTTTATGTGTCACCGAATGAGTGAGTGTATAATTGAGTAGCCTCGCGAATTACAGGCCGATTGTAATGTTATTGCAGTGTTTACGCCGTTTTAATGCTGCCAGTTCGTTAAACAAAAATTCGCTTAACGTAAATCAATACGCGCTCATGAAATATAAATAATATTATTGGACTTCGCATATTGTAGCGGCTAATGGAAATAAAATTTAACGAAGCGAGCGACTATCGTTTAATATTATAATGAAAATGTGGGCCGGCCTCTCTTCGTGCACGGACCCCCGCCGCTAAGCGATGCAGGCACGGAAATGTCACTGATTAAAACCCCTAAAATTAAATCAAAGTCGAAAAAGGGAAGCGAAAGTGACTCACGTGTTTGCTCCTTCATTTTACATTTATTGTTACAACACGCTATTGATTCAAAAGAGTCATTCTTTAAGTTGTGCCTAATGTATGTTAAATGCTGATATTGTAAATCATAGCCATAGAGTTTAAAAAGTTAGCAAAAACTAAAATCTGGCAACACCCACCGATAATACCGATAGCCCCGTAGCACGGTCATTTACATCGCAATAACGTGATTTTGGTAGCCGCAGGAAATAGCACAAAAATAGCGATATTTGGCTCAGTTGATGGAAAATAATTTGATTTTTTAGATGCCTGCTCATAAGTCATCAATCACCTAACAAAACTATTTTGACAAATCACTAGGCAAACAACGGACAAATAAAGCTGGATCTTACCTGAAAAATAATTAAAAAATTTAAATTCAATGAACAAACAAAATATTATTTAACTTTATATTTTCTTATGTAATAACGAGAATAAAGTAGCGATTAAGTTCGTACTCCTTAGAAAGTCCAATTAGTTTCTAGGACTTGAAAGATAAAATTCAAAACAAACATTTAGTAGATTGATTATATCTGACAAGTGTTTATGTTTAAGCTAACCATATAATATTGTGTATTGTCAGAATCGGAGATCTGGAAGCGACTAAGGTGTTAATTCCCAACGATCGATTCAGTGAATAATTTAAGATTGCAACCGTCAATCGGGTCGCGTCGACATGCGGGCACGTGAGTAACTCGCACGTTAATTATGTCGAGTGATCTCGACGAGACCGCGCCCGCGCCACTGCCGACGAAAAGTAATCACGTCGAATGTTTGAATTTGGAACGATACAAATTCGTTGCAGGCTTAAATCGGTCGGCAAATTCAAATATAGAATGCGTTTTAAACTGAAATTAAATTTGTATTCGACTGAGACGACGACGTATCAATTTACAAGAAATTTATATGTTAGCTAAGTGGAAACGTGATTAACAATTAAAGGAAACGGGAAATCCCCGAGCGGGATGGCTCTGAAAAATTAATGCCGCATATCGAGAGGTATCGCTTTTCGTCGTATTTGGCGAATCATTTGAGAAAAACAGGAGGAAATTCGCAGCAGTCATTATGCTGGCATAATATATTATTATTTATCAAAATTACTACAAACATCAAAATAAATTAAAATATTACGACAGATGCTGATGTTTTAAAAGATTTACCTCTACATAGGGTACTTTGCTAGATAGGTAAAGATAGAAGGCATGTATAGTATACGGCAGTCTGATGGCATCTTAGTCTATCCCGGTGGGACATTTAATTTATCACAATGACTGTCCATTTGCCTCGGAAGTGCATGCGACGGAGATGGATTATCAGCCATTAATGACGCCCCAAGGCACCAGGAGTTTTCTCCGAAAACAAATTCCTAAATAGAATTACTTTTTCGTATAACAGAACGCCCCGTGATCAAGGTTTTTATAAAAACCGAAACAGGCATTTAATTACGCCACATTCGATTTTTACAGCGAAGTTACCATGGCGCTTGTGACGCCATTCAAATCTCATACAATTTTGATTTTTACTTGTTGCCGAATTTTTCAAACGCGACTTGACTAAGCCAGAGGAACTGAGATGAAAATAAACCGCGATATAATCCAAAAGCGCGAATGTAGTTTTATTTGCCACGATTATCGCACAAATAATACGAATCAATATGAAAACAAACTTGTTTCCCAATCAAATATTAACTTTATTGGCAAATAGTTTTTGTTCGTGGAATAGGATTAAAGGGAATACAATTTTCCGAATCGGAATTCAACGATAAAACATTTATGGACTTTTTCGGATGTCGATAATTCGAAAATAAATATACTATGAGTAAACAGGCCAAAGATATAAAATGGCCAAATAAGGTAACTTAATTCTAAACTGAAAACGTTTGGTAGTTATAAAACGATATTTTTCAAGGAACCAAAACGAAAAGCAGGACATTTTAATAGCAAAATGTCATAAGTTGACGTCATTATAAAACCCCCGGCGACGTCCTCGACATGAGCGAGCACTCGAAATCCTTAACATTTGCCAAATGCAACGTAGATACAGAATAAACGCGTTCAATTTTACATCCAACTGCTCCAAGACACATGCATTGTTGAAGCCAAATATTCCCGTGACCTAATCGTCGCAGATAAACATGAATTCGCTGCCAACGTTTTGGAAGTAGTTTCCTCTATCGCGAACCGGGATCGGATTCGGTTCTCGAAGTAGATTAACATTAATGAAGGTCTACTCGGCTAATGCGTCTCATAAGACTGATGACCACTCCAGTTTTAGTGTTGGAAAGGGACCAAAAGGGTTTTGAAGCAATAATTAATTGGGCTGCCCATTACGGGGCGTATCGCTATACACAAGTTTCAATGGGCTCGATCCACTAATGTACCAACATTATAATAATATTATTCTAGCAAAATGACTGGTTGTTTTAGATCTCATGTTGATAGGAGTATTCAAAGTAAAAACGAAGTAAATCTATGACAAATCCAATGCCACCAATTGCAGTATTGAGCGAAATAGTAGCCAAGTATTAGCTCAAAATTTCAATGCATTCATTTAACGCTACGAGCACACATCATCCACTACACGGTAAATTTTTTACATAGGTAACTATCATCATGACAGCTAAAATAGTGATCGAAGAATCGTAAGAAGCGTTTATCAAACACGTTTGTTATTTCAAAATCCCTTTGTCCTTGCCTACGTAGTTCTCACTGTTATTGACTCGGACTGGACTAATGGGGTCATACAAAGCTTCGGTACGTGTGTACGTACTTCCGTTCGTCCATTAATTTTACTGCACTACAAAGCAGTGATTTGTTCCGGTGTCAAGAATACATCCTCCGTTCGGTCCAATCTGATGACCTCTTATTGTCTCTGGCCTGCAGTACGATCCCCTATTTTGTGGCTCTATATTTGATTTACTATGTAATCATATTAAACAAACCGTAGTAACATCCTTAAAAAATTTACCTTCAACAACAGAATGGCAATATGAAAGGACATATTGAAATAAATTTAATATTTTAACATTCTTTGAGCCGACGCTAAAACTCGGATCAAAGAAAAAGGAGCATAATGCGCCTTAAGCTCTCCACGAAGGCGTGAAACTATACTTTAAAGAAAATATCTGAAAGAAAATAAGCGCCGAGCACAAAGAAACCCCGAGATAGTTTACAAAGCTTAAACACTTTTTCAAACTTTATTTACACGTTTACCATAATTTCAATTTGGTTTACGAGTATAATGGCGCTCTCGAGGATATATCGGGGGGAATTCCATCACGTCGCGAAATGGCAGCGGCGCTGGCGGGCAAAGGGTTCCTGGGAGATCGTAATAAAGTAATTTATCCACTTCCGATAACGGCAATAATCCCGGGATACGATCACGGCGCGGGCGTGTATGCTCCAGCCGCCGAGGATTTGCGTGGTGGGACCGATAAGCAAGACGCTGCACTATTTGAGCGCCGAGCGCGATATTCACTACCGACTACCGAGACCGTGCTAATGGATTTAGAAATGATGAATTACCCGCCGCCGACGACAGTAACAATGAAGCCTGGAAATAAAATGTTTCCGTCGATGCTTTAGTTGACAACTATACAAGTCGCAGAAGTAGAAGAAACAAATGAGTGAGCAGCAGGTTTATACAGCAGGAACAACACGTTTTATCTGAATAATATAAACTATAAAATATAAATTACTTCCTAAGTGTTAGGAGGTATATTGGCATGACGATAGGATTATTATTGTTATTAGTCGACACTTAGATCCAATTGACTATTCTAATATCGTTTGTATTATCACAATATGAATCGCATCCTTACTGACAGTAGACCATTTTCCGTTCTTGGAATTTTAGTTATCTCATCTAGTAGCCGAGCCGGACGGATATATACTCTGAGCTGTGAACACTAGGGTTTACTTTTGGATGCACAGATCTAGCACGGGTACGCTAACGATAATTCGCAACACTATTATTAGAGGTGTTGTTGAGGAAATGTACTTTATCTGAATTCATCGAGCAACAACCGAGTTTGCACATAAAGCGAATTTATATGCTAGTTGATTGAAATAGAGTGTTAAGGTTGATTCGTATCTTGGTTAATTAGAATTGAAATACTTGAGCAGTTTCTCGTCTAGATTAATAATGTAGCACGACTTTAACTCTTTAGCCTAGGAGTAATACGGAAATAGATTTATAAGCGAGCAACATTTTAGATAATAAAAAAGATGTAACTTTTATCAGCAACATAAAACCCAAAACGATAAAAATTGCCGATAAAAAAGTAACTTTTTGAATATATACTTAAATTAAAAGGTCCCGACCTTGGTCAACCGTAATTCTGCGAGAGCCGAGAAAATCAGGAAGCAATAATTTTGGCGGGTTAACTGCGGGGCGTTCGCGTTCATACCTTTAATATTGGGCCACGGAGGCAGCCGATATTTCTTCGCACGAAAATGTACGCGGACGGCGGAGCTCCTATATTTATTTTCTAAACAACTTTTGATGTATTTTTCTTAAGTCACGGCTTGTTTATGCGCCGCGGCATGTAAGCTCTCTAACGGGGGCTTATCTCCTTAAGGTGACACATCGTCGGCTAAACACGGTGGTGCATGACGCTGAATTTATTTAAACTTCGTCTTGACCCGCTTTTGCACGCTTCAGGATTTTTTGTGAACTTCGACAGTGAAGCACCTACCCCAGATGCATGTGCGAAATGATTTCCTTCCTATATAAAAGCAATTAAATGAAATGTCGGGATCGGTAACGATTACAACCCCGACCACTTACAGTAATTACCACTCGGCCGCGGAGTACGGGGAAGGAGCGTTACAACGAATAGCAGTTAAACTAGTAATATTAATTTAATATGTTAGCGTGGTAGTGGGACGGCGCAACGAACATTATTTACATAATTTCCGCCAAGAATACGAACGTTGTGTCATACTTGCAATTTAACCGATTGGGATTTATAGGGGGCTATAAAGAGTTTGTGCAGGAATAATAGCGCCTGATATATTTCGCTCGCTGCATTTACGATTCAGCAATCGCGTCGGTGTGACACGTTTGTGTCTCGGTGCGAGATGAGCTCTTTAATCAAACTCCCGACACTGGAGGAAAAGTTCTATTTTTGTTTCAGGCGATATGGAGTCCAAAAATATTGCATCTCGGATGAGAAAATGTAATAAAACGTAAGTAGAGCTTTTTAAAGATAATAATTTATAACAAAATTTATTACTAAAAACTCATTTCAAACTGAGAAACTCAATCGCAAATCAAAGTTATATCCTTGTATGGTCGAGTTTGAACATCGAGTCATTGAGTCATGTAGTTGCAACTTGTAAGCTATGCACATTCTAGCTCGCAAGCGATAACTCAGCTCGCACTACAACAATCTACGTCAAGATTATTGCTCTGAACATTTCTAGTTTTAGAACGCGCAAATTAACAAAGCGTATCGCAGCGATATCGCAAATAAATTAAGTCGAGTTTATTAAGCCATAAAACGCGCCATATTTATTGTACCTGAGACTTCCATACGTTAACTTTCCGACGGATAATTAAATATTACCTTTCGAGTCCCGTAAGCTTCTGTCAATTAGACAATTACGAGAGAAATTTACAGTCGTTAAAATAGTGATTTAAGTTTATTTACTACGATCGAGGTATACCATTATCCTCTTTAATGTGGTTATTATTTTCTACTTTAAGAAAAGCCTAAGCGAGGAAAATAACCTTCTAGTTTGACTCGGCGACCGGCGACAGAAAAACTCAGGGGCTACTACGAAAATATCGCAACAAAAGCGTTATGATGTGATCAGTTAATTTATGAGGGTAGTTGTTATAATTCATTGCGCCCTAAACACGCACATTTGTCGCAGCGATAAGGGCCAGCGGCCATTTTGTGTGCGACGTCACTCGCCCTCCGGGATTGACCCAATTTAAAGCTGACCTACTGTTTGACGTGAATTATGTTAATATAAAAAATACATACTAACGAAGGCGAGCAAGTAGCGGCTCGGGTTTTGTGACATGTGTACGCGGGGGTGTATTTTCACAGCGACCCGACTTTTTACTCCAAAGAAAATACCGGCCGCTTGGGGATTTAACTTCGTAATTAGGGTTGATAAAACTAAAGCTAACAATTATCATAAATTATTTGTGTAGCATTACCATCTAAGTAAAGTTTAAGGGATAATTAATATACTAACATTTGTATAAAATATTATAATAAATAACGTTTCACGAAACACCTCCAAAGCTTCTGAATTGGAACCAGGAACACAGACATGCAAAACGATTAATAAAAATGTTGAAACCTCCGGCTCTACATCTCTTGGAAATATCTTGTAACTTAATTTGCCTTCAGCCCGGCCCCGGCAATACGTTATCTCGGAGATAGTCGACTCAATCGACGTCCAACGACAAGTCGGCGCGAACAGTTGGCCCAGTATCGGCGGGCGGGCGATTTATTACCTCTATCCTCCTCTATCCGATCACAACAGTTTTGTGAATGCATGTTGTGAATGGCCTTTATGTCTCGCAGCTGGGCCCTCGTGTGGATGATGAATTGAAGCACGTGCCTAATGCGGACAACGGTAAGCTTCGACGTTGTCGCTCGCAGGAAGTTTTGTGATTTGATGGATTGGGACATTCAAATGTAAAAAGAAAGTGAAGTCCTTTATTAATTAAATCATATGCGAGTGTATTTCATCGTAATGGGTTAAAATTATTAAAAAATGTCTCCAAAACGTGGCTAAGCCTTTATTAAGTTTAGCATTATTTATACGCAAGTATTCATCTTTACGTCACAACATTATTAAAATTGTCAGGCAAATAAGAAAAATTCTTATTAATGTCCCGAATACTCTCACGACCAATTTAGTAATGGGCCAAGATGAAATAATCCGATTAACGGGTTTTTGATGAGATTGTGAAAATACCTTCAAAAGATATATCTTAATATGCTTTGAGTAACGATACGGCCCATCGGTTATTTTCAACAGAGAATGACATAACTTGATGGTGAATTGATGATTATTGAGCCCATCATCTGAGGTTTTTACAGCTTAAGCAATTTGTGTCTAATATGTGTGGAGATTATAACGTAACCATGATATTTACGATCTAACACATGACCAAATAAGGTTTTGTATTGGGAATAAACAAAACGTTTGTTATTCGAAAGCGAGCATTGATTTAAAATCTAGTGATCACTTACAAGTTACGGATTTGAGAGTTTCGAATGCTGCGAGTTGTAGAGTCCAGAAGAATTTGCGAAGATTGATGTTCTTGTGCGGACTGATAAAGAACAAGTTTCTAACTGGATTTTCTTAGAAATCAAAGATACTCTATATTAGTGTTACATGGATTATTATTTATTGCTTATAAAATAGTATTTTATTATCTCATTTATTAATTTAAATGTTGGATATGAACACGGCTTTAAGCGATTCTGGTAAATTTCGATATTCGATGCTGTTGATCCTCTGAATACGAAAAATCCCTCGATCGTGGAAAAACGAGACACAATAGCCTTTCTATTGTTATCGCGGTCGCATGCGACCGCTTGGGGCTCGAAGGATTAAAGTATGAATGTTTCACATCGTGCTGTCACTGGACGTTATTTAGAAGTTATTTTAAATGTAAAATTTATCTTCGAAGGGCAGCGGATCGTTAGAAGGAGGCATTTGAATGCAGCATTTATTAATCTAATCGGCCAAGACCGCAGACGCAATTATGCTCCAGGTGGAACCATAATTGGTGGTGGTAAAAGGTGTACGGTGGTATAATATTATATTATTTATAGCTTAAATGTACGCGATAGTAGTAGCTTCTGTTAAACACTGTTCAGCAGGTTCCTGAAGCTGAACGGTATAACAGGAAGAACTATTCTATGGCCAGGACGTATGGCCATAGAATATTTCTTCCTGTGAATCAGCACTGCACTATTATTTTGTCTGTCTTAAAATATCGTGCAATCCAGACAATAGAATCAGTTTTTGTAAACCATACATTTTTACCACAAAACGCGTTAACGACAAGCTGTTAGCCGTGCCTCTTCAACAAAAATTGTTACCGGAATAAATATTATGCGGTTGCTGGTTTGGAATTCCTGTTATTATGTAACATGGAAAACACGACAGTAATGTGAGGTTAGTCATGTGCGACCGGCCTTAGCTAATCGCGCCGTCAGCCGCAAGCCTCCCCCCCAACTCCCCCCTCCCCCCGCAGCCCGCGGACGTCAGGATGCAACCGACAATCCGCCAGACCGCATGCCACGGGCACCGGATAATGCGTGCAACCGCCTTCCTATTAATACCACACGATTTGTATGCCGAATTAAAGGAATGCTCGATTTTGTAGGTGTCAGTTAAACAGCTGGTGTTGCCATTTTGAGTGTTTAATAAAGTAAGCGATAATAATTTGATGCTAAAGCTTGTTAAGGAATTTTCACTACGACAGTTTGATTTTACGTCAAATTGTTTAACTACAACTGAATGGGCATCGATTTTAATAATTAATTAAGTCTGTCAATCGCGGTTCTTTGAACCGAGAGTCGAGACACACAATGAGAAGATAAAGATTGAAAAACGTCAGAAACTTTTCCACCGACGATAGTTAAAGACCAATTAAGTGTATTCAGTTGTCAACGGACCTCAAAACTGAGGGTAAATGTAAATAGAGAGTTGAAAGAACGCCGATGTGCACGTAATTAGTGCGCGCACGCTACACTGCCCGCCCGACCCGTGACGTCGACAGACAGTCCATGTCCGCAGCGTTCGACAGACATCGCACCCATCGACTTGGGCAGGCATCAAACCCATGCCCGCAGACCTCGACAGTGCCCGCACCCTTCCCGCAGACGTCGATAGAACTGGCACCCCTCCTCGCAGACAACGGGGACACGGACGGAACATCGAATTGCCTGCGATTGATTAATCGAACGCTTGTCGACACGAGATCGCCGGCTTAATTGAAAAGTCAACGTCTCGATGCCTTTGCCGATAAATTACTCAACGTGTGTTCCATTTATTATTTTTGTCTATAAGACTCGTGTAGGCTGTTTTATATGTCTTAGATATTGACGATACTTATATGTGAATAAGTTTTCGTTGTATAGCCTTATTATTACGATGACCACGTGCTAAACGATTATATTATTAATAAATTTGTTTATGTGTCCTTAAGCTTCTGTGAAATGCCAGCTGTTTTTAATTTAGACGTACTTTACTTGAACTCTTATTGTCGCCTAGGGGCACTTTGAAAATTAGTACCCCGAGGTACTAAAAACAGAAACCATGAAGATTGTCTGCGTTATTTTTTGTCCTTGCTACAATATTTTTAGCTGACGAATTTTTTTTAAGAATAAGGGTAAATTTTTGAATATCTACGTAAATGTAAATCTCGGAATTATTATTTTATATCGTATCCTTTAATTGAAATCGATTCAAACAAAGAGCACGTCTTGTGCTCGACTCAATAACGACCACTCAAGAATAAAATGGAATTACTTTTATATTCAGTTTTCAGCTTCACTGGAGTGCAATTATAGATGGCAATATATAACTGCATTTTAGTATTGTTCAGATTTCAATGTGCGAGCAGATTAAACCTACATCGTCGCCGCAGCTACAGCGCAGAATATCCAGAGTAATTTTCAAAGACAGTTTAATAGTTTCTAGGCTAAATTAATATGAATTCGTAACGTATAGCTAACGGAAACGTAATAAAGGCGTCTTTTATGGGGCGCGGAGTGTGGTTCCGCAGCACGAGCGAGCTACGCTGGAGTCCGGGGAACAATACGCGACGGAGCTGCCGGTCAATTCGCCAGCAAATAACTTCGCTGAATTCGTGGGCAAATGCATTCGCCGCCGGAGCATCCGCCGCAGACCCTCGCGGCCTCTCCCCCCGGCCCCCGCCCCGTGTTGCGGTCGTATAATCCGATAGACTTTTCGTTGCTTTAAAACGAATTGCAGTATCAAGAGGATCGCGTTACGAACGGGTAATTGGAAATATTAAGTTAAAAGGTAAGGACGTGCAGTTAAATTTCGTTTCATCTGCATCGCGTGCCCGCAGACAGAATGACAATAAAATTAGTCTCAATTATGCCCGGTTTAAATTCCCTCAAAGTGAAATGTCGACTGAAATGAAATCTTTTGCAAAAATTTTTGTTTGCGACTGAAATTGTTTTGTGAATTACATAATACCGCCGTGTGCCGCCGGGATTGGGTTAGTAGCCGGCAGATTAATAAAGAGAGTGATTACTTTTAAAGACCCAACTTCTCACAAAGTGTACTAATAATGCCGGAGGGCTGAACGATTATACACAGAAACCAGAGTCAATTTTATAAAGAGATATTCCAACGCACAACAGAACTAGTAAAAACGTTAATTCCAATGCGTTAAAATACAGAAATGATAGAACCTATCCGAAGTATTAAAGGAGTTACCTCGACATTTGCACGACAGAAGCGACAATAGAAACAGTGCCGTTTGTTCACAATACAAACACTAGTTCGCTTTGCATCCCGCAACTTAGTGAAAAGACAATGTTTACGCGTACGACGTCTATACATTTTCGTTTACAAAAGCCCTCCCGTGACTAAAGATCAGGATAAATAAATTGATATAACGTAATTGGTTTTTGTTCTGCGTTTATTTTCGTCAATGTATCTTTTTCGGTAAGTGAAAGTTCACATACTCGTAAGTTTATATTGTGATATTGATGTAAGTTTTGAAACAGTTTTATTGCGCTTCGTTTCTTTTAGCTACTCATTTGTAGAGAACTATATTACATACTAAGTTTGCAGAATAGAAGAAAGAAAAGTAGTTAGAAAATCCACGCGAAGCAGGCAGGCCATCAAAATACAGTCGTTTTTGAGAAATTTAGTCATTGCTGACTTAATTTTATTGGTAGACATCTCATTAATTCAGTGACTAATATCGCCTTAGCTGGTGTCATTGGAAGAACACCTCATTCTTACATCATCAAGATAATAATAAAATTAGAATATTCTGTATGATGCATCAAAGACTTTGAACCTGTTACATCAAATCAAAACATAATATTTTGATAATATTATGTTAAAATGCATTTATAATTAATACATATATTTTCACCTGAAAATATATGACTCTCAATAATTACTATGTAACATAACAAAATACTACGAGCAGTCTAAATATCAAAACATAGTTTCAACCTAATAAATCACGAAAGACAAGATAAATATCGAAAATAATTAATATTTTCATCTGTCGGTTTATTTTGAAGCGAGACGTTATTAAATTAAGGCGAAGCGCCGTAATCGTTATTAACGACTCGGGTTTCTATTCATAAATCCGGGCACCGACACCACCTGACACGGTCACATGAAGAATAATTAAAGGGTCGACAGGTGTTAACGAGAGAATAAAAATCCTGCCGTATGATGAAGTGTGTTAGAAAGTTGATAAACTTTCGGCCGAGAAGACATTACTTAAGGTTACGTAGGTCAGGATTCCTTTTCCTATCTTGGAATGTATTTGTTTGAAATTGAAAAAAAAAAAATCTGTTGGTTCATTACTTTCCCAGAGGAGATTATTTTCATTTCAAAACTTAAAGCTTTCTAGAGCCGTAAGTAGAGCCCAAGCTTTTGTTAACTATTTATAGTTAGAAGGACTTTAATTCTAAGTTGAAAAGAATTAATAATTGTTTGCTTGTATAATTGTTGGAGCTATAAGAGAAGGCCTCAGATGTTAATTGAAGCAAATAAAGTATAATGATATAATCGTCGGCAGCACATAAAACAATTCCAGCATTTCCAGCCTAGCGCCCGCCGCTCGTCGCGTGTTCAAAATGAATTTTTCACTCCAATGATATTTTTTGGGCGATATTAAAAGCACTCGCGTGTAGGAACGACGACACGCTTTCAAACGTAAATGTGCTTGTAATTGTCTATTTTGATTATGAAAACAAACGTAAAAAACGTAACATACGTAAAAAACGTAACAAACGTAAACCCATACTAATATTATAATTATACAAAAGTGTACCTATCTGTGTATCTTTTGGTTACCTCTTCACGCTTATTTCGCTGACCCAATTGTATGGAGATAATTTAGCGTCAGGATAAACATCTAGTTCTCACTTCTGATAGCCCGAAAAAGCCTTTAATTTTATTTTGCAAAATATAATAAAACCATGAAAAAAGGACGGCTATTTTGTGCGCGCTCGCCGCAGACGAATGAGACAAGAGGAATACTCTCCGCGCCAGCCGAGTTGTTTAATCTGTGGCGCTGTCCATGAATTTGTAAAAACGTCCTCACTCGTTGGATTATCACATAATCTACAATATATGTTACAAAAAAACTGCTTTTGTAATATTCCTCAACAAAAAACAAGCCTAC
Source organism: Polyommatus iphigenia (assembly GCA_963422495.1). Taxonomy (NCBI): domain Eukaryota; kingdom Metazoa; phylum Arthropoda; class Insecta; order Lepidoptera; family Lycaenidae; genus Polyommatus; species Polyommatus iphigenia. Next base: position 4,274,026 of record OY730190.1, read on the forward strand.
AAGCGAGACCCGAGATAAAGATGATTATAATACCGGAACTCGAAAGAGTAATGAATTTATAATTACCCTGTAAACGAACCTCAAACCGCCACGCCACTCATAATTCACGTGCGCCCTGAGCTAATAACAAAGAAGTAACCACTTGTTATAATAAAGAGGGGGTATTTTATCAGCCCCGCCCGCAATTAATGCGTCACGTAGACTTGGCGTGCGTACAAGAGCTGATTTAACAAGCGGAACTCACGATACCACCCCGCCTCCAGGTGACTGGTTCTAGCTTTTAGGGGCACGTACACACTGGACCTGAGAAACTTAGGTAGGAAGAAGTTAGGTTGCGCGTTTACAGTGGGCGACACAGCTGATTCATACATCTCCAAGAGTAAGGGCGATTACACGATGGGCGAAACTATCAAAGCAAGACAGTCGTCTTATATACCTACAAACTGAAATGAGTTCAGTATGGGGGCGTATGAGATGCGAATGACATGGGATAGCCGCAACGTAATCGATAAATGCCCCAGCGCGTTCGCACCTCATGAGGAAGAGCCATGCGTAGAACTGGGTTAACGTAGTTCAGTGGACACAATTGAACTCGACATTATTGTGAATCTGCTTTGAACTATTTGCGTCGTGTTGTATTGGAGCCCGCTGACACGGAAGACCCCGGCGGGGAAGGCATTGCAATACTTTTAATTACCCATTTCCATGAATCTGCGCCGGTGGGAAAGTGTAAAATATAACAAACGGAAGGATGCGACGCTGTCAATCAGGAACAAAAATGTAATGGCTTAATGCGCGCTTTTAAAAATAATATAACCGAGATAGGGCTGCCGCTATCGGGCTTTTCCGAAACACTAACGAGTCTGCAATTCGCGAGCGCAAACATTCGTTGATATAAATTCAAATTGTTACTGCTGGTAACGCGCTCAGGAGCCGGCCGCGTTATTATTCATAGTCGGGGCACTTTATTTAATTTGCGTTATGCGCAAACTGTACGGTGGGCAACCTGTGAATAACGTCATAACCGTTAACTCGCAACCCCGACTCGCCGGGCCGCGCGGAATGCCCGCTTGATTCACTGTACGGAGCGAAATAAACGGTTAACAGCGCACGGCTTTACACGTATAACTCGATTTGCTTCTCTGAATTTTCAGCAAACAAACGCTTTAATGGGACAAAAGTTTAAATGTGAAATAAAACAACGATGCGCTCTGTACACACGGAGTGCTTCAAATTTTACGATGCAATATTTTTCGCTATAGTCTGTGGATTACGTTTGTATCTCTTATAACATGTTGAAAGCCTCGTAAAAGGGAAACGGCGGAACGCACCGCGCACGACACTTAAGCATTCGCTTCCTGGTTCCTACAAAATAATATGCTACGCGACTCGCAAAAAGTTGATAACAAACTTAAAAGTTTTATTGCAAGAAAATTAGCCTTCTAACGTAGTAGGAGTTTTGGTTTAGCTTTAGATAAATTTTTGTGTTAACGTGCATGGCTATCAGTAACGCTCAATTCCATTAAATTTTGATGCCTCATAGGATTATTAAATAAGGTTGTTGCCGTTGCTGGTGCTAACTAATTACAATCTGAATTCTGCCTAAAGTAATTTAATATGTTGTAACTTGGAAGGCTTCGTATAGTTAGGTACACATGAGTGACGGGTCAGACCTATAAAGGCCTTTCGCTTCATACATTTTGATAGACCGACCCACGTGGAGTTCGCTGACAGGCCATACGAGTACGAGTACGCTTTAAACATAGTCCCTTATATTCGAGACGTGAGTAACATTCCAAGTGGGGCATAAATCTTTTTATCTTACATTTAGATATTTGCAATTCCCGCAAATGACCTGTGTAAAGCGAGCGAGAGGTGCAATAACTCGATTTGGGAATAAATGGCCCGGAATCTACTGTTCCAATCGAGAGCTCTATACGTGAACAATTTTATACGACAATCCACCCGTAGATACGCTGGAAATATGATTTTTTTCTTAGCGGCTACACGCTTCGTTGGTTGACTCGTTACCGGTGAATTTTCGTATGAAGGTTTCAGGTTAGCCTATTTACTGTTTAGGTACATTAGTATATCACGTGGAATAACTATCTCAGAAATAAATACATTTTGCCCTGGAGTCGGTGTCGTAATTAGTATCGATCGTCTCGAGCCCCTAATTGTTAAAAAGCTGGCCACCCGGTTCCGAAGATGACAGATGTACTTTTAAAATTGGCGGAGTTGGAAATCGCTTCGGTTAAGAAAACGCCTGTAACTGTGGCACTCAGCTTCCGAAGAATTATGGTTTTCACGTCAAAAAGGTTATTGATGAGCGAGGGCAAATTAAGTTAAGCGGTTGTCGGATTAGCGAACGTCTACGGCGTCGGTTTTTGTTTAACGAGGTTAAATACGTTCCGTGTTGAATTAATGGTGCAAGATTTCACTCGATGCTCCGACATAAATCATTCGGGTAAGCTCGTTTAAAGAATTGCTTCGTTTCGGATATAATGACGCTATTGGGAATTGTGTTGTTGCTGGCGACTTATTCTAATCCGAGATTAGATTCAGATAAAAGATACCGAAGAAAGTTTCCTATTGAATCATATTTTACTCGAGACAGTGTACCGAATGCGACAACGATTTTTATTAAAATGATAAACAAAAACATAGCGAGACAATTTAATACGAAAACTTTGAAGCGTGGTTCAGTAAACTTAGCTTTCTAGCTATTAGTTATACGGCGTTTTGAGGTTCCAAATTACAATATAAGACATTATGATATGATATGGATATTCTCAGAGACAATAATCTTAATATAAGATTTTGGTTTGTGCGAGGATTCAATCTGGGAGAGTTGGTTGTGGAGCGGCTGTAATCTCATGGAGAGCATTTGCGGTACTTCCCATACCGGGCCAATTAGTTCAGGTTCTGTTTATAGGAAACGAGCGTTTCCCAGTAAACCTCAGCTTCTGCAATACTGTCCTGTTCATTTAGCTGATAGCTCGCCCGTATTGGCTATCATCAGCATTGACGCTGGAGTTTTTAAGATTTTTTATACTTTAACCAGTCCTTGTTATTTTTTTAAAACCGAATTTTGTAATTTCCGAAAACAGTAGGTATATTAGTAATACATTTGTGCAAGTAAACCTCAAAAAATCTAAATCGGGTATCGAACTCAAAGCCAAAGTGGATCTTAACAATACGGCCGCTAAGTCATAAGTCATAGTTAAGACTTAAGATGTCGTAAAGTTCAATTACAAATTACAATTTCAAATATAAAATAGAGCATACTGTGAAAATACTAATTCCTCAAGGCAGTAAAAAATATTGCTGACACTTGCCGGCGTAAAGATGGTAAAAACGTAAGTGCAATAAAACAAAATTAAATCCGACGAAGGTAGCGCACATAAACTGAGCAAATATAAAAACTCCGGGGAGGAATCGTTGAATCTAAATTGCAATTGTAACAATTTGAATTCATTTGCTAAAAATCTAATCACGTTTTAATTCGTAAGTTTCCAGGCTTGATGAGTGCGCGGGGCGAGCCCGGGGGAGGCGAGCGGGGCGGCGGGGGCAGGGGGGGAGGTTCGTGACGAGACTATTGATACGGACAATAAAAATCTTGAAGGTTGGGCGTTTCTTTCAGGAAATTAGCTGTCACATTACGTTCCTATTAACGCTCCGTTCGGATCAGATAGTCCGGGAGTGGTCGATTAAGCTTCGTTTGTGATGACTTGTGTTTGTGCAATTACTGTTAGGGCCTTTGTGTTGAGATTTCTGTAGCTTACTTGCTTTATTACATTCAAATACCTAGGTTTATATGGAAAATGTTCTTTATTTAAAAATAGTTTTGCTATCGCGTTTATGAAGCGATTGCAAATACGACAACAAATTACCTCAATCGAAAACCCGGCTTCAGTAATTCGTAATTAAATAGTGTTGCGGTCTCGTGGCCACAAATTAAGTTAAGGTAATTATTGCTAATGAGTTGTTTCTGAGACCCGAGGGCCCCAATATTCCTGGCCCCGGCTACTTCCGCCTCCCGCTACTTTTATTTCTATTTACGGAGTGTAACTCCGTTTCAATTAGTTTTCCTCGGAACGTAAATGGGTGAAAATTTTAATTACCCCCTACCAAGGTGAAACGCAACTTTGACTGATGCTGCAGTTGACATTTGAAACTTGCCTTTGAAGTTGTGGAAATGGAAATATGGATGGCGGAATGTGTGTTAATTATGGATGCCACTTTACATAGATAAAACAAATCATTATAAGTATTATGTCGAGATTCAGAAGATGAATGAAGATGATGATCCAAGACCGCTTTCAGTCACAACGACCGCTTCAACTCCGTTATGTAAAATAGTCGATCTTATTTACAAAAAATTTGCGCATAATCCCGGCAAGCGAGCGCACTATTGCAGTAGCAAAAAATAAAGTATGTTTCACAACAGTTTTATAACATAAAATTAAAAAGCAACTCTCAATAATAATAATTATTAATATAATACAGTACTATAGTGTCCCCATTCGTAGCAAAGAGTTATTAATTTTAAAAATATGTTGTTATAAATGTTCCGTTTAGTCCCTGACGCTGACGTTCTAATTAAATAGAGCACTTAGAATTTTTATTTCATCTCGGTCACATAATATTTTCATGCTGAAATCGGAATTTTTAGACTAATTAAGATAGTTCATTCCGTCGGTTTAAATGGGTCACATGTGAATGCGGCTCGCTGTCCTGGGAGTGTGTCAGTGTTTGATTATTGTATGGGAGATGTGCGGACAAATTAGAGTTATTGCACAAAAGCCCGCTGCACACACTCATGTTTATTTCCGTATTTTATACCCGGATTTCGTTGCCTTTCGTTGTTGTTTACATAAAATGTACGCTCGCTGCTTCTCATTGACACCAAATTAAAAAGTTACAAAGCTTAAAGAACTCGAAGAAGAATAGTGTTTTGGGTTGCGACACCTTTACTTTCACGCGCGTAAAAATTACCATTTATCAATATCTCAATAGACTATACGAAAGTAAAACTTAAGACCGATTACATTTGCAGTGAAAAGTGTATTTTCGTGAATATAATCACCGATACCTCCGCCATTTTATAGCGAACGAATCCACGGGGGCGTATTAAACATGGAACGAAAAAGAACGACTCATCGAACAATTCAATTACAGTTATAAACAGGAATTCGGTTCATGGATTAAGCCCTTTCACGGAGGGGAAAACAAAAATATAAATCGCCGCAAACTTTTCAATATAGAGTCGGAAGCTTAAAAACAATGGCCGCCGAGTCCGCTCCGAGCACCCCATAGAGGCGCAATTAGAGAAAAAGGGCGGCAAAAAGTTACAAGTGACCGCTTTTGCACAATCGACTCCGATACGGGGATCGTTTTTTACAATTTTGAGAGACATTTAAAACTCCGAGTGCCGTAGAACGACAGCCCCATAAAAAGTACAACTGTAAAATGTAAAACTTCATCGTCCCTCGCGAAGATTTAAAATGGAATTTTAATATTGAAATTATTTTTTATTGAAAGCGGATTTGCGGTTCGGAGATGCTTGAGATTTACGCTTATTTATTTAAAAGTAGTATTAATCTTATTACTTCATATTATTGATAATTTCATGATTTAAGTTTAAGTTTCGAGTTTCCAGAACTTTATCTTTTAGTAAGTTTTGAATTATATAAAGGCTTACTGATTTTATTCATCTCCATGAGTCAGAAATTGTGCTGTAGGTACAGTATTTGTAATATAGGTAACAAGTAACATTAACTTACCGTAAATATTCTGAACTCCATTTTGTGATTGGGCTGCTTCAGACTTTCCTGGAAAGAAGAAAAATTCGCTTAGTTTTTGTTTTACAAAATATTGAATAAACATATATTATGTTCGCAATCTACGTCTAAATTTCAAACATTATTTTTGAAATCAAAATTTATATTGAAAACTCGTGTGAAATTCCTCCAAACTTTGTGTTTCAGAATGGACGTGAGTATAGTCAATTTGCCGTAAATAAGGATATCGGTTAGCGTCATTACCGCGTCGTATCTCGGGTAGTGTAGTGTAGCATTATGTAGTACAGCTACGTAGTGTAGGGTAGAATTATGTAGTGTAGCCTCCTGATAATGAGGCGGCCGTGCCTCTGTTACAGATTACACTGTTGATATATTAACAACGTTCCCGCTTCACACCGCCGGTGGATTAACCGTGCCATGATTACGGCTTTGTGTTTTTACCTACTTGAATCAGTTATTGGATGCTATTGCTTTACTTCAGTCAGATATATGGCATGAAAATTAGAACATTTTGAGTTTAATTTAAACTGGCAATATTATGTCAGTTAATCCTTCGATCGCGGATTCTTGGAAATCTATTGTTCTCGCGGCCACATGTGAGCTGTGGCCGCTTGGGAGTTGAAGCGTTGATTATACCAACTTCTGTCATCTTATGAAAAAACACTTATAAATGTTATCTAACTTAATGTTACCCGTAAGATTGTTTACGCAGGAATTCGTTAATCGCACGGCTAAAGTACAAACATTTTTTTCGCAAGTATGCAAAACCCAGGGCAATAATTTATTTCATACAAAACTTCATTCAAATCGGTTACCGGCTTAGGCGTGTAGAGGTAGGATATAGACCGACAGACGCATGTGGGGGTGACACTTGGTATGTTAAAAGGCAAAACTTATTAAGGTCACGAGGGGACCCCAGGGGCCGAAACGTCGAGAAAAAGTATGTACTCGTAGTAGCATTACTACTAGAATACGTCGCGTTAAGTCCCGATTAATAAGTTTCAATTATAATAATGCAACGCGAAAGTCAAAAAAAAATTATTAAAATGCAGTCGGTTTATTAAATTATCATTTTTACTTGTTAAAATCCGACTTTGGTCATTAGTAATCTGTACGAGGCAGTACGTAGAGCCGGGCATTATCTACTTACAGTGATACCGCTGGAGCCAGCAGCCGGGAACGTGCTGGACTCGTAATTAAAACAATGTATTTCGCAGCCGGCGGCGGCGCGACGCTATTAACTGCCAGTCTACGCAATCGCCTTGAGCGATCTACCAGTTGTACCCTCTGTCTGGGTTGTGCAGTCCCCAACAGCATCGGTGCACTTCAGTTGAACCTTACTGCTATTGCAATAAGTTGCAAAAGTCGTCCAGCAGTTCTGCACACGTACCTTCAGTCTGGCCTGGATGTTCGACATACGTCCGAATTAAAATAAAGCGTACTTTATGAATTTAAGCGAGCATTAACCTTTTTGCAACGTTTAATTTTTGCGTAAGCTTTCATTAAGTTCACTTGTCAAATAAATCTGTCCGCTCGCTCTGAAATCTTACAAAATGACCTACTTCCCGACGTTCGAGTTAAAACTGTGCATAAATAAAATACCGCATACGAGTTATTAAGTTCCACGTGTTATTTTAACCAAATTCTTAAGTAGATATAATCTACGTTATAATATATTGACAAAATATAAAAATCTGTAAAATATAGTGTTGACTTCTGATTATTATTATCTGTCTTGTTAAAAAAATAAATAACAAGTTTCTACCATGTTTCAACATAATGAAGGTAAATAAATCTCGTTTTGTACACAAAAGAAATATCACCGCTTTTATTAATGCGACGTCTACGTTAAACTAGTCACGATAGAATACGCCGGTGATTTATGAAAGTATGCGAATGTTAATTTTTGTCCGTTATTTTTCGTCGACATGCGACGTTAATATGAAACAAGGCCGAGCATTATTGGTTTTAAAATATCGGAGCCGCATTCACGAAGTCGGATAAGGTTTATCGGGTGAATAATTTTTAAAGACATTTTCTAGAGAAATTCTGCCTCGTGCCCGTGCCACCGCTCGTGGAACGATATTTATACGTACCGTAAGAGGCTCGGCGGATAAATGTTTTATATACTTTTGAGCAGCAAAATTTCTGTGCTCGGGTCAGGCTCGTTATACAATTAGGAGCTCAGAAACGAGCTAAGGTCCCCGGGATATTAAACGGAGACAGCGTTAAGTCTAGCACTAATGCGGATTACACGGCTCATCCTCGGAGCGAATAAATACAAGGCATCGGATGTCAGGAGTCGGCGGCCGAGACGCGACGGCCGACGGCTCAAAGGAGGGCCGGCCGAGATGGTTTCTAATTACGAGCGGGACCGTTATGCAAATCGAGGGTGGCGAGGTTCATGTCTCTAATAAACATGCGCCGCTGCGGTCAGACCGCCGAATTGCTCGGCCCCCAGTCTCCGCGCGCACGATAAAACCGCTCGCAATTAAGTGGCCACTTCGACCGATTACTATACTCTAATGACGGGAAATGCTCGTTGATTTTTTGTACGTTTCGGTCGCCCGCTGCGGCCCACGTCCGAGCCGGCGCTAGCCAACTTCTAGTGGCGTTACGGTAAATTGAGCGGCGATCCGAGGAAATCGCCGGGTCGTGCCGCGACTTCGCTCCGAAACTGGGCTAAAAGCGCCGCTCGGCCGCACCCATCTAGTAATTTTTCACCGGCGGCGACCGTCAGCGGACATTCCCGTTTAATACCCGTTTACGGGGCTCAGAAATCTGCTTCGATTCGTCGAAAACGACGCAACTTTTTGTCGGGTATAGCAAACAAATTCCCGTAGTTTAACGCTGAAACGCTCTGCTCGAAAATATTCATTTTTTACACGAACGGCAATATTTCCGTTTGTATTGGAACAATCTGGGCTCGGCGTAACAAAGGACGAGCGTCTAGCGACGGTGTCGGGGGGTTTTCGCACGTGTTTCGAAATCGTTGCATTTTCAATGCGTTTGTGAGGGAAGTCGTTACCGGAGTCGCGATAGCAAAAAGAATCACCGGGCGGGTCCCCGGGCACGAGTGTCCTCCCGCCGATGTCGACTCTATTCAAACGGCGATAAAGGATCCTATCCCGCGGTGTCGCAATTACAAGACACAGCACTAGTGCTACGTATTAATATTCAAAACTGTGAATGTGCTGAATCCCCGACTATTGTTCGATGCCTCGCAGATCGTCTATGGAGAATTCAAAAACTGCATCGTCCAAACACGGCTGACGATTTATAGCTTCAACAGTAGCAGAGATACATTCTGTAACAAAGCATCATAACAATAGCAGTAATACATTTTCATTGTATGACTTAAAAATTTGTGCATGTTGATGCACTTAATAATGTGCTGTTTGAAGCATAATCTTTATAAATGTATTATTATGTAATAAAAGATAAATCTCAATAATTTTGAGTACCTAATTAATACACTTTAAACAGCTTAAGGTATTAATTAAATATTAATCGGTGCGCAGATGTAAAATCAGCACTATTGATTTAATATAACTAAGGACCGAACTTATCTCCCCGTAAGCTAAATTAGTTGCTTCGAGGTTTCAGATTATTTAATTTAAATTATCTTTGAAAGTCTGACCTCGTTTAATGTGGCGAATGTTTATTATAATGGAGCTCTCTCGTTCCGGCTTCGAGGGCACACGCTAATGTCGTGTATTTTCCTTTATTTGCTTCAGTGGGCCGGTTGCGTATCGAGACGGGGACAATTTCATTTATCTTCCAAAGAAAAAAATAACAACCTCACTCGTGACAATTTTCGAGTGCCATTAAGATCCACGCAAAAAATAAGGCACACTTCAAGAAAGCTTTAATCATATCCGAGTATTGTTCGGCTGAAAACGTAAACAATGCCGACGAAACAAATGATTCTGGTGATAAATTGGCGAAGGAGAGAAATAACTCCCCTATTCTTTTGTCCGATTGATTGCAAATAATCTAGCCTACGGAACTGATGGATGTTTAAGCGATCAGTCTTTTAGGCTCAACGTTTTCAATCAACTTTTAAAATAAATCAGTGATTTTCCGCTACGAACTTCAGCTTTAAAAACGTCGTAATGTATATATTTAAATTCGCAAGCCGCCAATAAACAAAATAATCTTCTAAGCGCGATCAAAACAAATTATAGCACGTATTATAATAATTTAGGTCGAATATTTTTCAAGCTACGAACATATTTTTCTATATCCACTTCGAAACTGGTGAAATTCTTTCAAAGAAAATGTTCGGAATAAATAAAGTTATTTCACTTTCGTTGCATGTCAACCGCTGGCAACTATGCGAGGTGTTGCGCCGACACGCGACCGCTATTGAGTCACTTAAACACTTTTGTTACTTTTTACCGAATTCCTCACTTATAAGTCTAATGTATACCGAGCTTGACTGGGTGTCGTGCGACTCTTTTGCACGTAAGTGGAATTGTCATGATAAGGATAAAGTCATTTCCACATTCACCAAACTATAAACATCACACACGACGGGCAAAAACTTTTCTAAGCGATTTAATCAACGCCCCGAGTAAAAGTTTTCTACACCTAAATCATGCAAAACGACAAATAGTTGATGCCAAACGCATCTGTGCCAGTGGCGATCGATCGAACCCCATACACATTCGATTACCGGCTCGGCTATAACTTAGGAACTTTTAAAACCGACTTCCAACTCGGTTTTCCGCTGAACCCGCGCCAAGAGTACGTGAAAATCGCGGGGACGTCTCACTCGGCGAGGGCGGGCCGGGGGGGGGGGGGGGGGGTGCCATGCTATCTACACATCAAGGACATGTCATACTCCGGAGCTATTGAATTTGGTGCACGGAAATCGGGATCTACCTCAACGAGTTTTATTTAGAAAATCCACATCTAGTGCTCTAGCATTATGCTCAAACTACTGAACCAATTTGGATGAAGTTCTAAAATAACTTTGCCATTGGCGGCACAACATCTAGCATTAAATAAAACAAATTAAATAAGTTGAATTTACCTTTGGATTCTATTTGGCATGTTATATTTAGGAGGTGCCTTATTGTGATAATATATATCTATGTTTTTTCTCATAATAAAAAGTATTTATAACGAAATCTTCTCCCGTATAAAATTTAAAGCCACAAAGAACATTTTAACCCCGTTGACACTATTTACAGTTTCTGTATCAAATATTTCTTGAACAGTTTAGAGACAGTTCTGAAAATTTATTTTATTTTGTTGTTCACGCGGTCTTTTCAGCGGAAAAATAGGTCGTTAAAGTTACGTGTTAGTCTCTATTAGGTACGGCGGAGTGCGAAAATGTATCTACAAATTTATAACGATATAAAGTCGGGAGGCGACAGAAATCACGTTCGCTTCGTAGACAGTATGATCGTATACCATTCCATTATTATGAAAATATAGATTGTATTTTACGTTGTCGACATGTATTTTTAAACATCGCTTCACTTTATATACTAAACATACCAATTAACAAATATTTTTTCTTTATATGCCAGTCAAATAAGCTTATGGAAAAATCCTCCGAAATACCATCAGAGGCTTCAAAAATAGCGTTAACCAAATAAAACCGCTATCTTTGATCTCGAGAAGGCTCCACTACGGATCCTAGCTTTTATAATTTCTTTTTGATACCCAAATAAATCCGCATTACCGAAGTTAAATTGTGTGGTGAGCGTATCCGATGGTATCGGCGCGGGAATAAATCCCGGGACGCCGCCATATTGGTTCGGGGACGTTCTCCAAGTTTCATTAACTGATAGTTGAGGTTCGCGCCGAGATACGGGGCGTAAATAAGACTTAGATCGGCGGGTGATGCCCAACTTTTTAGACGTTTGTTCGATTTATTAGCCTTATTTGTGTAATGGCTTTGACTGTGTGAATTGGTGATGTGAAAAGGTTTATAATCAGTGTTATTGATTTAGTTTTACTTGTGCTCATTTGTTAAAAAAAAGAACACTATGTTACTTTAATGTTTTAAAGTGTGAAGGCTCGAAAATAAAAGAGTCAAGATCAGCCACTGGGATGAAATACGAGGAAGAATTTTAATACTGAAAAAACGTTCAATATTCGCTGGCTTTTACTTTCGCGTAGAGTCGCGGAATACATTTTAGTCTACTGTATAATAATAATTGAAGTAAATAATTTAGGGTAAAAATAAAGATTTTAATTCAAGAATCACATAATACACAGACATCGACTAACGTCTTAACAACTCCACAACTTCGTTCAGTGTTCTTCAGAGTTAAATTGACAAGTTGTGTTTAATTTTTTAATAGTGTCGGGGTAGTGCAAAGTTTGGGATCGGCCAACGAGCCGCAGTATAAGTAATGAGGCCCGCTGTTTGTCGGACCAAGTCCCGGCGAGTTGGGCGACCGCACCCGAACTTCGTCGTCGTACACGCCAGCCGCTGTTATGCTTATTATTAATCAACACTAATAATATTACCCAACTTACGTCCGCTGTTTATTTGACAAGACCGAATGAATAAATTATTATTTTTATTATTAAATTATAGATAGATTAGATACATTATCACACAAGTTATATTAAAAATGCGAAAGTGTGTGTATAACGTGTTTCTTAGTTAATCTTCACGCAAAAATTACTAAAGTTTTTACGCATTGAAATATCAAATAGTTAAAGTTTTCGCATTATCAAAATAGGCTGGACTAAAAAATTTTAAAACACTAGGTTTTGCCGATGTGTATTATAATATCTATGGACGCTTCACACCACGTCAGTCTGGCCCCGTGGTAAGTACCTGTAGGACTTGTGTTACGGGTACCAGACAACGGAAATATATTTAATACTTTTATACTATACATATATTTAATATTTTTATTATATGATACACATATTTAATACACATCCATGACCCAGGAACTTTGAAAACTTTTTGTTCCGTCGGCGGGATTCGAACCCGCGACCCCCGGCTTGAGCTACCGACGCGCTTACCACTGAGCCACAGAGGTCGTCGAGGAGAGTGTGTTCTGTTAACGTTTAAATAAAATATTGAACTTATTAATAACTCTATTTTAATAAACAGAAAATACGGAAAACTTCGAACAAAAGTACAAAGAACTTTGTCCAAATTCATAAAAAGCCGTCTCGAAGGGGCGCTCTAAGATCCCTTATTAAAAGTCAACCCTTAGCGCGGTGTTATCCGCGACAATCGGGATTTGCCGTCAAAGCGAGGCCCTACAAATATCTGATTCCTACAGATAGTAATAAGGCCCTGTTTACTTAAATTGAATTGACGCATTTAGATCGAGATAAACAAAACATTTGAAAGCGTTAATAGGCTTTTCGGTTAAATAACAAAATATTTTGGTGTTACAAAAATTTATATTATAAAGAGGTTGTTTGATTGAACGCACTAGTCTCAGGAACTACTGGTTCGAATAAAAAAATACATATTACGGTATGACTAATATGAGCGAAAAATCAGGGAAAAACGAAAAAAAAAAATTTGAACGCGCTTATTTCACGACGTACTGAACCGATTTTTATATTATTTGGCACAGAATATATAGAGTACACTACAGGGAAAGACATAGACTATAGATAACATTTTAAAAACATCAAAAATATTATTCTTACTAGATGTTTTTAAAATTAATGTGTAAGAATATTATTCTTACTAGTCGTTTTAAAATGTTATCAGAAAGAATATAGATTTAAGAGTCTTTTCAGGCAACACAACTAATAGTTAGATAGGTTGGAGACAATTACTGATAGTACCGATGGTTAATGTGCACATTCCTCTTGAAACACTTGAACCTAAGTGGTCGATAATGACCGGATGATCATTAAGGCGAACATTTATATTGCATTAGCAAAATAAATAATATCACGTTAAATATGTTGTAGCATGTATATTCGTAAATTATTGTACTAAATACTCGTAGTGTATCATCTCTTTTTATCTCACTTTGTTCAAATGAATAAAAGTATATTTTATTTTGATATCAAGATTACTCTTTGTGATATAAATAAACGAATTAACTTTGCAAAACACATAAAACCTTTTATTTTCATTCGTTAAGGCGACAAAAATATGTGTTAAAATAGTCTTAAACGTTATTATCAGATTTTACCTATATAAGTTCAGCAGACTGACGTCTGTGGATGGCGGCAGGCTGACGATAATGATGACTACATTCTGCTTATGATATAAATAAGCAAAGTAATAAACTTTAGGAAAGATAGCGAAAACACACTGGTGTTTGCTACGACAAGTTTCGTGGCGCGTCTACGTACGCTTGTAGCGCGTGGCGTAGACGCTCTACGCCGTAGGCGCTAACTAACTGTAACGAATAAACACGAATTTGGCATTTACCGCATTTGTTATATTTCCAAATAAGGTTTACCGGGCTCGCTAAATGTTTTAGAAGTAAGAAGTCTGAAATAATTTTTATTTTTTGTCAGAAAATTCGTAACAGCATGAACAAATATAAGATTAAATAAAATTTGAACTCGTTGCACTGTCCATTGCAAGCAGGTCATGTGTCTATTAATTAAAAATATACATAAAATCCGCTTTGGGTTTCCAACGTCACAAATGTAGGTCGCGACGTCCTTATATACATTTGCGTTATAATTAAGCGCAATTGATATTTTAATTAAATATGAAAATATTTCGCATGTGGCCAGTTAAATTAAGGATTTTTATATTTATTTAAGCGGTGTACCCGTGATTTAATTTTGCGGTGCCCCAGGCTCCCCGCCTACTCATTTCACTGCTTATGATATTACATTTCAGTTCATGTAACTGTCGAGAGGAAACATTTTCCTTTTTCATTACTCCAGCTAATTAAAGACTCTATAATGCCGTTTCCTGCTTCAGATATATTAATTTGCAAACGCCGCTTTTCCCTATATTATGATAAACATTACGCGGTAAGACGAGATGTAAGTTACATATTAACATTCCTATGTTAATATGTTACTAATAATCCTTTATTACAGCCTTGTTTGGTTAAAAAGATCTTTACACCAAACGCTGACACTTCGCCAGTGAATAATTCTGGCGCAAAAGTTGCCAAAACACTACAGCGAACTTTCATACTCGTTAATACTCGTTCAACAGAACTATCAGCCTGTGGTCTGCCTAAGAAATATCTCTAAAGACACTTAGCCTCCAAAAGGCCGATAATAAAACGCAACATAAACTAAGCTGTTCTAGTGTTCCAGTAGGTTACAAGTGTGTCCCTTGTAGAAGTTGGCACGGCTCCGTGGTTGCGCAACCGGCCGCCGGCGGTCTGAGCTTGTTAAATGTTTTTAGATAGTTTTTAACTACCTCCCCGGGGACCCTCGCGGTTTAAATGCATTTGCTATAAATATTTTCGAAGGAATTAAAAACATTGCGCTAGGAAGCGGAGAATCGGGTTATTTTTAAATAAAAGCACACACAACACAACAGAAGAATCGAGGCTATACATTTATTTTATAAGGTTTTAGATGTTTCAGCTTATAATAAGCCTATTGTAAGTTGTAACCGCCTACGTAGTATTTCGTCTTGTCTAAAATCGTACATATCTCATTGTTCCTTATTTTATATTTCACTAGATGTTGAGAGTCATTACGCGTGAATCGATAATTTTTTCGTTAAATTAAAAAATTTCCAGTGTCTCTTCACGGATCTCCAAGTACCTATCTCCATTATAAGTTTCATTTAAGCATTTCTTTATTTTTATCGTTAAAAGGACAGACAGATACAAACAAACAGACTGACTGATAGATATTCGCATTTGCAGTATTTATAATATTTTCTTTCAATACTTAGGAACAAATATACATAAACTTAATACCTTCCTGGCTTCGCATACTCAGCTTTTGACGCAATATGCTCTTGAATATTTGGTCGTTAATAAATTATACGTGAAGGATTATCACGTCCAGCCAACCGGTCGTTTATTAGAGGTGTCAATAATGGAAAGTCAAATGTTTGCGCCTGGCCTGCGGGCTGTTTGCGAAGACGCCGCTAACTTACGGCCATACAGTGTATACCTCAGCACAATAGGATAGGTTAGCTCGATCAGCTAGCTTTGAAGGTATTATAATATATAAGTACGGTATGGCAAAAATAACGGTATTGCATGGTACAGAAGACCAAAGGCAATAGTTGATAAAACCGATATTTAAATAACCGAATAGCCAAAATTATTATCCTACCTTTTCGCGTCGTATAAATTAATGTGATCATTGAAATCAACTCACACAATCAAAAAACTTGTTTACGAAAACAATCAGTCGAAACTTTAACAGAATGTAGTACGATTTTATAATTAGGACTAGCGCAAGCGTTGAAAATAGAAATGTGGGGTAAGCGAGCTCAGAAGTTGGGTGTTTGTGACTGTTTGTGACACCTACTGTCCGAGTGTTTGCCACCTGCCTGACGCCATTTACATAAGTGTCTTATACACTACGTTCACTGTTGTTTTGCTTTTGAGTTTCCACAAGAGTCAATCCTTCAGACATACATATTATAAGGTGTCTCATCAAGTCAGAAATAAAATAACTTTTGAATGGTATATGTCACTTCCTTGTTGTTTTGAATCATATTTTTAACCCCCGACAAAAAAGAGGGGTGTTATAAGTTTGACGTGCCTGTCTGTCTGTCTGTCTGTCTATCTGTTTGTCTGTGTGTGTATCTGTCCGTGGCATCGTAGCATCCAAACGGGTGGACTGATTTTGATCTAGTTTTTTTTGTTTGAAAGCTGACATGATCGAGAGTGTTCTTAGCTATAATTCATCATCATCAGCCTGCTCAGTGCTGGACAATCAAGGTTTATCTGGTTCATGTCCGTGGCATCGTAGCATCCAAACAGGTGGGCCAATTTTGATCTAGTTTTTTTTGTTTGAAAGCTGACATGTTCGGGAGTGTTTTTAGCTATAGTTCATCATCATCAGTCTGCCCAGTGCTGGACAATCAGGGTTTATCTGGTTCATGAAAGGCCGTTAGCAACTGGTAGTCATTTGATGGGTTTTATATCTCATTCTAGTTTATGACATTTGTGAATATACAATATAAGTATACACATAATAATGGAAAGTTGGCCTGGTGCTGCACCATCACCTGGTAATCAATATCCAACTCCTCGCTAACTTAGAGTAGGTAGAGGTTTCGTGTTTGGGCTCATTTTAATTGCGACAACCAGTAAGAAGTAGACAAACAGTAAATATTTACACGCTGCTGCTGCAGCATAACCTGGATTCTATAGGAACCGAGCTTCGTATGAGCCCAAAGTGGAGGTTTCATGTTTGGGCTCATATTAACAGCCTCATCGAAAAGGACATTGATAGATGGTAATCATGAGAATACTTATGATTCTGTTGATAGGAATTATTCTGCACTATAACCAACACAAGTTTAAAAAGTATGAAATAAAATTAAATTAAGAAATAAAAAAAAAACCCCCGCCAAACAACTTTAAAAAGTAATGAAATAATATTTACTGCCTTTAA
Organism: Polyommatus iphigenia; assembly: GCA_963422495.1. Taxonomy (NCBI): domain Eukaryota; kingdom Metazoa; phylum Arthropoda; class Insecta; order Lepidoptera; family Lycaenidae; genus Polyommatus; species Polyommatus iphigenia. The sequence goes on from OY730190.1 coordinate 4,291,341, forward strand.
GTTCAAATAATTCCTAACTTGTGTAAAGTAATATTTTAGTCCATAATTGTTGTCAAGGTGTGTCAGGGGACCGCTAATGTAGATGTTTGATTTCATTTCACAATCAATTCATAGCGAACTGAATCGAGATAGTCAGCGACTTGGCGGTTGTAGGTTGTAGTTTACTTGGCGGTCCCCCGACACCGTGACAACAATAATTATGGACTAAAATATTACTTTACACAAGTTAGGAATTATTTTAACTTAAAGGCAGTAAATATTATTTCATTACTTTTTAAAGTTGTTTGGCGGGGGTTTTTTTAAATTTCTTAATTTAATTTTATAAAACACTATATCTAGAAACTGCAAAATATACAGTTTGTTTGCAAAAAGCCCAACGCCAAGCTCAATATTGGTACTGAAAGATCTTCTTGACAAGGCAAAGAGATTTTGTTATTATTGATAGGAAACCAGAATTAATTCCATTAAAATGCAAAAAAGATGTGCCAAAATCGGGGTACTTTGTAACTGCATACAAAAAATAATATACCAGGTGACAAGGGGAACCTTCGCCGGTTTCATACGTGGATTAAAAATATATATTTTGTATTTTAGTTAACTAAGTTACAATATAATGTAAGCACAAGTTATTATAAAACACTGAACAATGAACAAATAAGTAAGTTATAATACCCGTATACATTGTGCTAACACCTCTTACAGAATTCCACTTCTTAATACTCTATAAATTTCTTTAATAAAATGCACCGTTCCGCGCTGGTAAATAAAGTTCTAGAAAGTTTATTAATAACAGTATCCTAACGATAATTATGAATAAAAGCATATTTCTCTCTCGAGTTTCTTATTAAGCATTTATAAAACTAATTTAATAGTCGGTAAAATGGACTGGTAATTTATTACGCTTGATTATGAACTGGAGTTTTATGCGGCACGGTGCTTCGGCATTACTTTTGAATACTTACACCTTTGTTAATAAAAACATCGCAGGCTATTACATCATAAAAGGGAATACCTGAACTAATTTTATAAGAAAAACAGCACTGAAAACTGATTAATTTAGTTTTATAACCTACTTAGTCTTTATTCGTTATTTTAAAAACACTTACGGTGTGTACACAGCCTTATATTTTCAAGCATCAGTGTGCGCGTCGCCTAACGTATTTCTTGGACGGGTTTCAGCGGTACGTTAGAGGAAGCGGCAGTTACAGTGTTTCCGGTCGCCGATTCACTCTGAATTATGGATTCAAGAGGAAATGAACTCTGTTGATATTTTTTGTGCCCTCCCGACTATCCACCGCAATTGATTTCGGTTTGATCAAAGCGAACTCGAATAAAGTATTCACTAACTTCTCTATTGGTCCACTAGTTTTTCGTGATTTATTCAAATATAACCGGTGAAAGTTTTTTACCTGTGTTTGTGTTTATTTTTCGTCGCACTGCAAATTTAGTTTTATCATTATCAATATTCGTTATTTGTATCTGAGTTAAATAACTCGTGCTATGTGATATATCTATGCCGTACCTACAGTTGGTAATTTAGTGATAATTGTTTACAGAAACAATATTTTTCAATCTATTTATAGATACACATACAATTTACCTAGTTAGTTCAAATATTATCGCAAAATATCAAAGATAACAAAATTAACGATAAACTCGAAAGAAACTCACTAGAACAATAACAGTTGAATTGAAATTTAGATACAGAACCGCTCTTAAAGTACAGAAGCGTGTTTTAAAACATTTCCGCTAATGAAGATTTTATGCGAAAGTTTATTCAAAAGGGAAGTGGCATTCTTTCAGATGTACTCCGCTAACAATGACCAGCGCTACTTGTTCAAATTGAAACAAAAGCCATTATCAGAGCGGAGCGCCCCGGAACATCCGTAAACCCATTACGACAACATCGACGATCAGCTGCAGCATTTTGTTTGATACTTTGTTATATTTTTACCACTAATGCGTCTTATTGGTTCATGATGGTCTTACTATGGATTACGAAGGTAAGAGGAGTATATTATATGATTGTTCATGTTCGATGTCAAACGTGAATTACAGTTTCGCAATCATGGTGGAAATCATAGTTATCCGTTATGACCCAACCTGGAGAAGCCAAGAAGACAAGAAGGTTTTGAGCTTGGCTTTCAACTTTAGCGGCTGTGAGTTCGCATTTTACATTGGAGCAACTATATATTTAATGGCGCACACTTGGTCGCTATACAAGTAACTCTTACATTGCCGATGGAAGCGGCCATCGACACCGAGATCGTTGTGGGAGCAGGCTTTTCCGATTACTTTCATCAAAGCCACAAATTCTTTTCAGAGAACTTCGCAAGGTCTCGTAGGATCTAATAAGCTATTAGGGGTAATTAATCCCAGATTTGGCAATTCCGCTCGTAACAGTTGGCAATCACTTAGACGGTGGTCCAAAAACAGCGGCTGTTGCGGTCCTCATTACCATTCCTATTGATTATTCAATCAGCGCGCCGCGTGCGAGTGGACACGCCGGAATTGATTCCAATGCAAATTACACCGACTGTCATTTCCAGATAGCTATTTAGACGCTTTTTGTGTGTTACAGCTAGTTCTTGGTTAGTTTTTTCGCAAAGCAGTGAAGTGAATCGAGTTTTATGTTTATGATGTTTAACAAGGGAGCGTAGTTATCCAAAGCTTCTAAGATGTATAAAAAAATTGTTTTATCCGAGAAAAAAATTAAAAACTTACAAGGCTGGTTTTTAGTTAAACATCGGTATTAACGCCGCCATATTGTAAAGGTAAATGTCACTTGAGAATATGCAGTAGTAGACTACAGGCCCACGTCGAAAATGGATGGGTCATATGAACCACCTGGGGACGTATATAGGACGATATTAGAGCATAAAATAATAAGATTTAGCACTATGCCGTCACTTGTAAGCTGTCCAACTGAGTGCTGGTGAGAATTCAAAAGTGCATGTAGAGTGAGTACATTTTGGTCATATGATCCTGTACGGCATTTTTACCATCGATAGACACATGAAAAATAATAAGAAAGCCCGCAGTGCCGTACAAAAATGATGCGCCAACAAGTCGGTATTTTTATTTTATTTTCAGCCAATTTCCATAGCAAATTTGGTCATTTGATTCTATACGGCATACGTTTCATACTGTTTGGATACAGCTTCGAATCAATTATTCCGCAATGCCGTACAAAAATAATGCGACAATAGAAAAAAATCGAGGGTTACAAACCCCTGTTTTTCAGGGGTCCGGGGGGTCATCTGAAACAGTACGGCTTCGGTTTCAAACATTATTTTAGCACTCAAAAGTACTATTAAAAATAATGCCGTACATTTTCGTTAGTCCAAAGGTTTGTAGGAGAAAAAAAAAAACTCAAGCAAATATCCATAGAACGAAATGTAAGAAAAGTCCATACAACGAAATATATCGATTTTTTTCTAAAAAATAGTTGTTTTATTAGGGTTCCGTACCCAAAGGGTGAAAACGGATACCTTTTACTAAGACTTCGATGTCTGTCTATCTTCAGGCTGTAACTCAAGAACGGTTATAGCTAGAGATTTGAAATTTTCAGAGATTATATATTTCTGTTGCCGCTATAACAACAAATACTAAAAACAAAATAAAATAAATATTTAAGGGGGGCTTCCATACAACAAACGTGACTTTTTTTCAATTTTTTGCTCGATATCAATAACTAGATGACGCCCGCAACTTCGTTGCGCCAAAACTCGTTTATCGCGGCGGAACCGTACATTTTTCCGGGATAAAAAGTATCCTATGTCCTTTCCCGGGACTCAAAGTATCTCCATGCCAAATTTCAGCAAAATCGGTTCAGCGGTTTGGGCATGAAGAGGTAACAGACAGACAGACAGACAGACAGACAGACAGACAGACAGACAGACAGACAGACAGACAGACAGACAGACAGACAGACAGACAGACAGACAGACAGACACACTTTCGCATTTATAATATTAGTATGGAAGTATGGATGGCAACAGGTAGACACCTGAAATGTACACAAAACACTCAATTTTATTTTTAATTTAAAAATCAATGGTAACATTTTTAAAAAAGAAATAATTAAGGGGGGCTCCCATACAAAAAAAAACACAATTTTGCTCTATAATGGTACGGAACTTTGCTTACTCTGCATTAAAATGTACGGCATAATTTTTTCCTAATTTATTTATCTTAATACTATTTAAGACGAAGGAAAAATGTAGAAAATTGCTTTATTTTATTAATCTATGAATATTTAAAATTTCAGATTTTGTATTTCTGTTTATTTTTTTTAGAACAGTTTCTTTTGAACGGCAATACTCTATAACAATTGTATTTTACAATATCATATTAAAAATAAAGTCGCCGTACAGAATCAAATAATTGTACAGCTTAAAAAATCAAGTACTTATTAATGTATCTTAATTACATAAAATAATTATGTAATTAAAATTATTACAATGGACAAAAAATTTTTGACGGCATTATTTGGAATAGTACTTTTGAGTGCTAAAATTATGTTTGGAACCGAAGCCGTACTGTTTCAGATGACCCCCCGGACCCCTGAAAAACAGGGGTTTGTAACCCTCGATTTTTTCTATTGTCGCATTATTTTTGTACGGCGTTGCGGAATAATTGATTCGAAGCTGTATCCAAACAGTATGAAACGTATGCCGTATAGAATCAAATGACCAAATTTACCATGGAAATTGGCTGAAAATAAAATAAAAATACCGACTTGTTGGCGCATCATTTTTGTACGGCACTGCGGGCTTTCTTATTATTTTTCATGTGTCTATCGATGGTAAAAATGCCGTACAGGATCATATGACCAAAACGTACTCACCCTACATGCACTTTTGAATTCTCACCAGCACTCAGTTGGACAGCTTACAAGTGACGGCATAGTGCTAAATCTTATTATTTTATGCTCTAATATCGTCCTATATACCGTCCCCAGGTGGTTCATATGACCCATCCATTTTCGACGTGGGCCTGTAGTCTATAGTTGTCATGCTCAATTATGCATTCCCATCAGTGTGATACATGGTCATCATTTTGCATGGAGCCGAAATTATGACACCGGATGGCGTTATTGTAGTTGTCAGCTACTTCGCATCTACAGCTGACAACAATTTCACCGGCAAGCCAAAACATCTTGCCTACATTGAACATTCATTTGAATAATATGTACATTGTACAGTGAAATAAAACTTTTAAGATAAAAGACATTCTCAACGTATTCCTTCGGAGGCCGGCCGAATTCATCGTATTGGAATAAAAGCGTTTTTGAATAAAATCAGATGTTCAGGACTATTTCTTTATATTCAAAAGGTGGATGACGTCACCGGAGATTATCCGAGTGAGGACTGAACGGTTCCGAAGTGGATCCTTTTAACGAATTAGCTTTGAGCGGGTCTTATTACTGTAGCAAGTGGCTAATTTCTTTGAAGTGAAGCGAAAACGAAAGTGACTGGCGACAGTCGTCCCTTCTAGGTATCTTCATCGACTGCCTAAAATTTTTGCAAGTATACTCAGGTTTTGTCTCGCGAGTCACGACTTGCGATCGGATGACTCATCAGAACACGCAATTAACAATATCTTACTGTGCAAAATTTCAAAGCCTTAAACCGTAATTGGCTTTTTCGGATGAACTTATTATGTTAATTTAGAAGCCTCGAATGTGTCAAAAGCCCTATTAGGGAATTCGCGATATATTCAAGTTTCAACGTTTATTACGAACAAAACAGTAATTTAACTCCCAATAAAGGTTTCTAGATAAACAAATAAAACATCCAAATATTTCCATTAAGGAAGTAACGAGGCCACTCGGCTAAATATCAATTTCCTTTTTCAAACAAATCTCCGATTACGGGACATCGAAAACCGATTCTATCCCCAGTCATTAGAGTTCGATCTTACAGATCGCAGCTCGGCGCGAAATCTATGAATCCCTGGATTTAGGTAAAATAGAATAGGTCTTGTGTACGATCCTTTGATACGGGGTAAATAGGTGCACTTATGTACCTATTTACCCCGGTGAACACTGATCATGTTTGACCGTATACATGTGTTTTGGGGATGAAAATTACTACGCAGAAAATTGTAGGAACACCGGTATCATATTTCCATTAGGCGGGCTTTCGGAACCTAACTGCATGAATGGGCGAAAACAGAATTCGTATTCGACTGTGATAGACTAGAGAAGTAGTGTTCTTAGTTTAAATAGATAAGGTAAGTTTTTGTTGCGCTTATATTACTTTTCAAGACGTTCGAGTCATTTTACTCGCAGTAATAATACAACGTAGTTCCGAGTTTTAAGCTTTGCACGACTTAGCGTCTTAACAGCAGATTATTATTATAGCAAAAACAAAAGCTGAACAAGTTATGTTATTTAAGTAAAAACTTATTTAATTGTAATCGTATGCCTTTCCTTCACTTAAATTCACTAAATGCAACATTTTATATCATAACTTGTCAAACAATAGATTATTATAGATATATAAACAAGATTGCCTCAATTAAAGTAAAACTAGCTATATAAGTAACCGAGTTTCGCTCGGTATTCAAAAAAAAAAACACACATAAAATGACATTTTATGAAAATGATTCCTAGCTAGATCGATTTATCGCCCCCGAAACCCCCTATATACAAAATTTCATGAGAATCGTTGGAGCCAGTTCCGAGATCCATATATATATATATATACAAGAATTGCTCATTTAAAGATATAAGATATTAATATGTATAAAGAACCGGGTAACCTGGTTCCATCAATCCCATAAGTGCAGGGGATATAGGTGAAGGCGTTTTTCAATTACGCCTGGAGCAGACTCAAGGAGCCACTTCATGAAATATGTATGTGGTCGGTGGCCGGTGGCCGGCCTGTCCCTCCCAAAAGGCACATCAACTGAATAGCATTAGTGTAGAGACATTGATACAGATAGTTACTCAGACCTTTTCAATTTATTTCCTAAATATTCATTGTCCTCTTGTCTTAATTTATATCAGAAAGTCTATAAAACTAACTATGATTTGCGAACATTTGCGTTTTGAAAATTAAATGCATTTTTGAAGTTTATAGTGTCTTTGGCGTGTTAGTAATGAAAAAATGTAAGCGATAAAAAAGTTTTCTGTACGATATTATGCGTAGTAAGTATATTAGTAATTATATTTAAGTTTCCTTTGAAAATTATAACTGACAATATTGCTCATATTGTACAATTTAATGTTATGAAAATAGCAACTCCGAAACATGCGTAAGCAAAGATTAATTACAATATACTTAGTAATATTCTAAAGCCGAAGTTATTCCGAATATGTTATAATAATATATTGTTCCAGCGAATAATCACAATAACTTTGTACCTCCATTATTACAGGGGTTTACTTTGTAATTGAGTATCAAATTATTTACGTATATTACTTTATAAAATATTAATTTATTTTATGCTCGAAACGAAATAATAATTAAAGCTTTACAAATATTAAATTAATAGACAATTATAAAGACACACGAGCCGTCATAAAATTAGATTATAGAGTGATAATAATTAGAAAGCCGTCGAAATGGTAATTTAGAAGCTGGAAGTCAAAAGTGAAACATAAAGCGAGGAATTAAAGGCTCATCGGCGGTGATCGGCTACTTGGCATTCAGGCTGTAAATAAAAAGCCGCGGGAGGCAATATCTCCGGAGGCTCGAAGCATTCGGCCGATAGCCTCGCCGACACTAGCCGATAGTCGCTATTAAAATATCGTTGAATTTCAAATGCCACCTTCCAACACCGTTTCTTTGATGCCTGCTTGTTTTGAAAACGGGAGACTTTTCGTCGGAAAGCGAAGAAGCTAGCAATTTACACAATTGATTGTGTGTTATTCAGTCTTTGTAGATGTGCTAGTATTTGGTAATAAAAGAAATCGTCAACCATATATCTAAATATTATGTTTAACTTAATTTTAGGCGAAACGCTTATGTCCATAATATGTTCCGTTTTCACGAAGGTAGAGCTTCTGTTATTTAATATAATAGTACTAGGAGCGGCATATTTCATGGGCCGGGTGTCAAGTGGGCGTTTGATACATTACGAAATAGGTTAAAGGTCCGAGACGTTCAAAATTATTATCGCATTTTTATTCCGTGTCATAAAAAGCGAGTATCGAAAAGGGAGAAATAATTTCTGCGTTACCATTACTAGTTACGGCTGTCGCAGTCATATTATTGTCATAAAACGGAATCATAATCTCGAACGCTTCGAGTCCAATAAAAAATGCCATTCAAAATATATGTTATTGGAGGCGACAAAGCGGCATTCCTCCCGATATCATCGTTCGGGAGGCGTTTAGCATATCTCGGCGTCTATTGTGTTTTAGTACGTTTTCATGGTGCGCCGGCAACGTGACTCTGTCGACATATTTTTGATATTAAGCCCCGAATATTCGAGCATAAAAACGTGAAATATGCACCATTTTTATGAAAAATTGACTCAAAATTGTGGTCGTTACGTGGCACTGGTCACGCCATTTACTTACGCGTTTTCGATCTCAATGATTTTGCTACTGAAAAACTTGTTTACCTGAAACAAAAAATGATCTTATCAAAACAAAGTAGGTAGCAGTTAAGTGTAAAATATATAATACATGAATATAAAATTATAATCATTTACGCGGTATTTGGTATACCTAACTGTCATCTATCATAAGTGTGACCGATCTTGATACTCTACGTAGAGCAATATAACTAGGGACGTGTATGGCGGGCATTAAATCTTGGAGACCGTAATCCTGATTCACTGCTTAGAATATTCATACGTTATTAGTTATTACAAATAAATAAACTCGTACACGCAGCTCTAAAAGCACAACAAAGATAAGTAAATCTGTTGTATGAAATACGAGCTGTGAATTAATACGAGAGGGAGAGCTCTAAGTTTATAATCACACATGTTGGGCCGAGGGCTTTTGTGGTGATAATAGTACAATAAATATTGGCTTTCATCAGACGTTGCCGCTTGGATAAATCAAATTCCAAAAACCCAGTCTTCACTGTTGTGGTGTGTGGTTATCAAATAAGAATTAATAGTTTTGATATAACAGCCAAGGTAATAAAATTTGAAATTAAAAAACCTTACGATCGGAGATAAAAAGAAAATTATAAATTTTTATTTAAAAAGGCTTACACGATATATTTTTGTAGAGATTTTTTTTGTATTTGAGCGTTTTAAAAAAAAAGTGTACCCCTCACTTTTGGCCTGTCCCCCGTGTTTGAAGTCGAATAACAAGTAAAATTTATATGTGGCTAATTATTGTAATGCTTGACAAGTAATAAGCACATCATAACTTTATAAATTCAAACTATTAAATTCACTATACTTTGCGTAATATTTTTAAATTGATCATTTTCAAAACCAAGGCGTCAGTTTTGGCGTGTCCCCTCTCAAATTCCTCGATGTTATAGAAGCTTTTCTCAAAAATTTTATACTAGGGTACCATAGGTTTTAGTATCGTTTGAAAGTACTTTTATTTGCAAATCGTCGTATATAGTTCACAATTTAACTGTAATGCTCATATAAATACAATTTGATTTCAAAAAATATCTTAAAAAGTGGTGCCGACTGGACATGTCGGGTTTGTCACGGTAAAAAATGACCCTTGAAAACTTTAGATGACTATTTGAATTTTTGAAATGGCTTCATCGTCCTTTATATTCACTGTCTGGCATTTTTAAAAAGCTATTTTTCCAATAGAATTTGAGTAAAATGGACATGTCTTGTGAGTGTAACGGCCGTCAAGATTTCTACTGTCTGGTTTGAGACACATTATCTACTTGATACAGGCTATTTGACATCATTTAATTGTTTTCAGAAGATAAGCAATGTATTAATAAAACGTTATTTATATTTGATCATCAGTGTAGGCAAATGTTTTCGTCAGAATATAATTTTGATTACAAACTGAGAAGAGAACGTCACGTCAGTTTCGCGACATAGTGCTTCGTGACATATAGGCTGACAAGAAAAGTCGCAAAATGACAGCATAAAGCTAAGTCTACATGTCATTGTAAGATTTTACATTTTTAGGTTTTACAATGCTACTTATTAGCGAAAAAAGATCTCAGAAGTATAGAGAAAAATAGAAAAGAGGCCCAGAGACTAAAAAAAATCACAAATGTCGCAAGAAAAGAAAAAAAGAAGCGTAAATTTTTGGTTTCAATGTAAACCCAGCCTTATAAAACATGGTCTATCGGTTTTGCGACTGTCCCCTGTTTTGCGACAGGAAAAATATTAATTTTTACTTATTTTTAATAATAAGTATAAATAACAAATAACTTGTATAACAATAACAAATAATTTGAATGCAATATTTAAAATGCCTTGACTGTTCCGAAATACAACAATCACTTTGCCCATTTAAACGACATACATTATTATATCTTAAAAGTAGCGGCTACCTTGGAATCAGTTGTGGCAAAACAGAACTTAAAGCTAGTTTAATTAGCATTATTTTCAATTAGTCGACTTAATATTCTATTTTTCAAATAATATATTTTATAATCTTCGTAGTTAATAGTTACATGAGCATTGAAGACTGACAAAACTGACACTTTTTTCACAGTGCCAAATTAATTTGATGATTTCTCGTAAAATAAATTAATCTGCAAGCAATTAAATATAATTTCCATAAACTTTATTGCACGTTTAAAATATCTAAATCAAAATTTCATCAAAAATGTAACATTTAAAATTTAACCATGAATTCAGCCATGGTACACTTTATTTTGAAAACGCTCATTTTTACTAACCGATAATGCCCTTTTACGATCGTAACGTATTATTATAGCAAATCAAGCGCATTAATATTTAAAATTTGATATTATTTTAAAAATCGATGAGGTACTCCTGCCAAATTGTCTCAGTAAATAAAGTACGGTGGCTGCAAAAGGAGCTGGCTGCGGGACGTATTTATACAAGTTTTTGTCGCTAAGTGCTTCGTAAACATGACTTAAATGGAGACCACTTTTGTGTACAAATACATAATATTGAAAACAAACTCCATTAAAGTAGCGACTTCATTCTTCAATTTTTATAAATGAACGGTATTTTTGTAGCGCATTTTATTATTTCAGAAGCGGTGCCAAGTTTCACCTTAGTTGAAGGGAAATTGCCATCTAGAATCCGGAAAAACTAAATCGAGACCGAGAACCACAGGATCTACTAACACATTTTTTGCTAGAATTTTGACTCCATATAAAAAGAAGCTAATTAAAAAAGTCTTATCATTCATCTTTAATATTGCCAAACGTAATCTCAGTTAAATTACGAGACTTGATAACGTATCTTGAGCTATCGATTTTAAATTGAACCCTGAGATAAGGAGCACATCCTGCAGCACTTAATAAAGCGCCCTGAGGTACCTGCGCATAACTTGGTGTATTGTAGTGGCATATCTTGATTGGCTCGCTTGTTCAACATTTTCATTAATACAAGTATCTCGGTATTAAAAATATACAGATCTGTATACATATAGACGTTAAGGGCCTTCCCTACGGAGATTCCGTAATTTACCGTATTTAACCCTTTACTGCATATGAAGCCATTTCTGGCTCTTCAGATTAAAGATTTTTTTTCTGCCCTTATTATAATGAGAATGGATTATATTGATATTTTCACTCTTATATCAACTACTTTTCTGTGGATCGAAACGTATTTTTTTGCTGATGGCAAAATGTCATCTGCGAATGCAATTTCACTTTTTAGCAGCGCGGGCGCATGAAACAGACGAAGTAAAATTTCATGTGACTTTGACGATGTATATTATTGGAAAAAAGTAAGATATTCGTCTGTTAAAAAATCTGATTATAATGTTCAAAGGTTCTTTTTACTTTCCGTAACATTTGTTTTACTAGAGATTTTATTTTTCTGCTATATTTTTTGAATTTTCCGCGGGAGCCACTTCTGGCTTCGTATGCATTTACCGATCTTACTTGCACGCTTTTTTGGTACCAATAAGTTCACAAGAACTATCCCTGGTGATGATTTCATAAGTGATATGTTAGGATCTGACTCGAATGAGGATTAATTACCGTTTTCTAACTTTCTCTAATTCAAATAAAATAAAAGCGTGGTTATTGTGGCGATATGTAGAGGTCCAACTAGTATTACAATTATTCTGCATCGCACTATTGAAGTTTTCTAAACGTGTCGGATAATATGTATATTCTTACATATATTACCACTTCGGCCTGACCGGAAAAACACCCTTGACCAGTCGGAAGATCTTCCTTTACGGCCTCCATCAAATGACCACATTGGTAACCCTAAAAAAAACTCCTACTTTATCAAAATTAACAATTGAATACTGGAAATAAAATAGGGTGTAAGTGCCAAAAACAAAATGTGGAGGAATTGTTGATCAAAATAGTAGCTCATCTTCGGAATAAATTTTGTTTATTTTTTTGAGTGAAATACTTATACTACGATAAAATCTCTTTGTGTAGAAAAAACAAAGTATTTTACTTATCAATTACTACAACAAAATTACATTTTAATTGACAATATATAGAAAACCCTAACTCCAATTCTAACTAACTTAAATAAGGCTCTAAGTGCCATGCATTATGTTTTAAATAGAGATCTAAGTTCAAATCTTTGTTTCGGTAAATTGGCACTTTGGACATTTAAAGTTTTAGACACACAACGACTAGTGACGTGATATTACATAAGTAAATAACCAAAAACAACAAAGTTACCAATTTTTTGAGTCAACATATTAAAATACCAAGTAAAAATAATGAAAGCAATAAAACATTATTCATACTATTCTATTTAAAATAGATTCGTAACGCCTTTCTCTTCCCGAACCGGTAACAACAACAGGTGCTATGTCCACCATTTTCATAACATTGGCAGCACGCTGGCAGGGACTTAAACCTTTTTATATAACAATGTGCTATGCGTCCCGCTCCTCCGCCTTTATTAAAAGATGTAAAAACCAAGCAAAAAACTATGCTAGTCATTTAATGCTTATTTTAGATTATTGGCGATGGCACATAGAATACATTTCCGGTAAAAAATACGTTTCGAAAATTTTGGCACTTACACTCTATTTTATTTCCGGTATTCAATTATATTTCGATCGTATATAAAATGTGAAAATTGTTACGTTTTCTTGTGCCTAAACGAGAAAAGAAACTGCTTCAAAGACTTTTACATCGCTAAATTCTGTATTTGTTATGCATAGGAAGCCATTAATGGCTCCTAAAATTATTTTCTAAAATAAGATACAATTTTTTTTTTCCTAATAATTTTCTTAATGACTCCTTATGAAGCAATATTAACCAGCAAAACATTTTTTTTCTTCATTCTATCATAATTCATGCAATAGAGGGTTTATAAACTCATAATTTGAAAGCTACAAAGTTATAATAAAAATACAGCAATAATCTTCAGTATAACAACATTCCTTTCCCCGTTTTCAATTTTCTATTTTTGTTTATTATACTCATGATATCAGCTTCCAAAGTAAAACCAATTTATTAAAATTCAAGCATACATTCAGCATCTCCTTAGGATTTACAAATTACTTTCATTTGGAACACACGCCAATAGATCGACAATATCATAAACTACAATATATTTTATTACTAATTTTTTTAAGGACAATTTTGAACTAAGATAAGTAAAAAAAATAGGGTTTTGGTGCGCCTCGGCAGCGCGGAAAATGTATGGCCAAGGTCGTTTGCTCGGGGGACAGCCTTAAACAATGTATTGTCTTTGTCTGATGCATTAGTTAAGTCATACTAAGACCACAATTAACTGGGACGTTGTAAAAATATAAATTACTAGCTTTTGCCCGCGGCTTCGCTCGCGTTAAAAAGTATTATTATATACAATCTTTCCTCCCCTATTCCTTATCCCTTTAGGGGTAGAATTTATCAACATCCTTTTTTAGGGGATGCCTACGTCATAACATCTACCTGCATGCCAACTTTCAGCCCGATCCGTATAGAGTGGTTTGACTGTGCGTGGATAGATCACTATGTCAGTCAGTCACCTTTGAGTTATATACATATATTTAGATTGTAGGTAAAAAGCTAAAAGCTCTAAACAAAAAATAACGAAAAACTTACAAGGATTTTGTAGTACTTTTCTAGTAGAAAAACTAGCTAATAGCTATTAGTGGTACAAATTTCGCAACGTATGTAATAATATCAAGTATACTTAAAGTGGGGAATTATTATTTTTAATTATTGAATTACGCGAGTACATTTTCGCAACGAGCACCAACAATAGCGGCACGCGGTTTTATGGTTTCATTTGTAAGCGTGGGGTCTGTTGGTCCCACGGGATCGCCGAAACTGATACTATTATTATTAACAGCGCTTAATATGGACCATTGTTAAAATACAGCGTTTATTTTCCAAAAACTCGGATTTGTATTACGACCGAAACATTTTTTGTACGGAAAATATGGGTTCCTAATAACGAAAAATAATTTCTGCCTCTCCTTTCTAATGTTAATAAATGAATAAAGTTTAGCGGTCTGATCTTCTAAAACGACGAAATTACACAGAAATTTAATCCGAAGTTTCAGTATCCATTCTTTTCCAGATTACATCTTTAAATAATTGCCAGTGTTGCAAAAATAATGAAAAGCGGGCGGCGCGGCGGCCCGCGCTGGGCGGAGGGCGAAATCCGTTTATTTGAAAACATTTCTTAAAACAAACCGGAGATTGTGTCAGAAGTTGTAATCAGCGTTAAAACCTTGAATACTTTGGCCGACCCCGGAGATGTTTTGAACAGGTACCTATTTGTGGTATTCCGTCTGGCACGCTGTATGGAAACTTGTAAACAGAAAAAGCACGTAATTTTACTTGGCGCTTCTTCTCTTTTCTACTATGTTTGCAAATTAATAATGTTATGACTTTATGAGTCATGACTTTATCGAACGGCACCGATGTAATATTAATATAATATTTTGCAAAAATCCGGCTCCATTAAAAACTAAAAGTCTTTGAATACACAATCAGACTAGAAATGAAATAACTTCTTGAGAGCGAGTCCGGGTCGGTAACGGCGGCCGGTGAACCGCGGCGGGCTATTGTTTAGGAGCGGATTACCGCTTCGCTTATCACCGAGCGTTTTTTACTCGTTTAGTTTCAATTAGGAGTCGGTTAATTTCGCCGCTAAGTGGCCGGTTTAACTAGCGATTTAATTTATTCGCCGACTAAATTTATGCCCGGGATTAATGTAGCGCCGCCTCAGGTTCCGTACTAATTGCCACTTTCAATAATTGTCTAAACAAAAATAAAAGGACGCCTGTAGGTATTTATCTCGAGGAGGAGGAGGCCATTAAGGGTAAAGACCGCGGCAGAATCTTACAAGTGAGGCTATTCTTTCGGCGGAAAATGTGATTCGTCTTTGTACTCCTTAACTGGGCTATTAAATACGAGCATGACAGACGAATGTTTTTCTTATGTATACTTTACAGGTAGTATTGTGTTCTACGATCTATCCCAAGTAGCCTTAACGTAATGGGCCACCCCATTGCGTTAAGGCTACTTGGGATAGATCGTTTCGATCAGTCGTGAACTGTTACTGGAACGAGCAGGTGTCTTACGAGAGCTTACTAACAATATCCAACCTGTTTTAAGATACTCCGTTTAAATTAGTTCATTTGCGACCGAAAATATGCATGCTAAATGAAAGAAGTTTAAAAACCATTTTATTCTAGGACATACGAAGAGTGACGACGAAGTAAAGAACATAATCAAGTTATTCAACGCAATCGACAAGCGGTAAATACCAATCACATATTTGTAGTAAAATGTGACAATAAATAAACTTGTTAAAGGAAAAACTTCATTCCGAACATAACTTGAATGTTTACCGGTACTACATCGGCATCGATATGGAAAAAACGAGATTATTACATTTATTTTCTTATATTGCTTTAAACATACATTCCGATGTAAACAACGCGATTTTACGTACACATCGTTACGTAAATAGCATTAAGAGATAAATATTATTCAGAATTCTGATATAAATTCAAAATCTGTAATTGGCAATTATTTAAAGTCGAACTAGTACACATAATAACGTAATGTTATTACTTTTAAATCGCCTGACATATTCTGTACTTCTGTAGATAATATTCTAAGGGGGAAAATGTTTCTTACTATAGCAAGAAAAGCCCTCAATTTTTCTCACCCGGATGCTATTTTCTCCAGATGAAATTATTGTACAATATTCTTTATCGGGCGTAACGTCGATAATCGGTTTCTATTATATCTGATTGCACACGCACTGCGCACACACGCACGCACGCAATTCAAATAAAAAAGGGCCAAGTGTTCGATTACGCGTCCGCTCGCAATACAATCAACATTAGACGGCCGGCAGCTGCGGAACCCTAAATTACGGCGTTAGCGAAGGGACTGCTCAGGGCGGGCCCATCGACAGGACGTGCGAGTAGCCAAATTATGTTCGGTCTTGAGCACAATCGATCGATCACGCTTTGGATGCTTTAATTTTGATGCCGAAAAAATATATGCACATTCGCGCTCGCTCGTAGTTGCGGGTTTTGAAGTTACATGTACGAGTCCTGGATGTATGAGCCTGAAGCTTAAAACTGTGATTACGCTGTCAGTATTTGAAACGAGACACCGCTACTAAAATAAACTTCATATGCCAGCCGGAGGGATATTAAAACTTTAATATTACTCGTCGTCGTTGGCCGCAGACACGTGCTGTCGTTAACGCTTCATTATCCTAATAAATGTAGACGGACCACCTTCACTGCAGGATAACGATCCAGCCTAGTTTATTAATGAAATTACCTACACAAGAATAAAAAAGGCGATCGAACCGGGCACGTCAGATATGCTCAAAACGATAAAAACGTATCGAGGAAAAATTAGAAGCTACAGAAAAATAGGAAAACAATACGCAATTAAAAGTGCAGCATTGGCAACTATCGCCGGGTAATGTAGACGCAGCTTAATATAGATAAGAAAAAAAAAGAAAACGCCAGCCGAATTGACAGTTTAATCTGGAGAATTGGGAGTGCGGCTGAGTGGGGTGGCTAGTGCAGCGTGCACCGAGCGAAACAAAGAAAAAAGAAATCTTTCTCAGTTCATTGGAACAGAAACTTGTCTGGCCCGTGATGAATGGGGTTGTGGCCGGTGCTTTCCATAGTAATTGGATTTTAGCCAGAAACATGGCTGAATGTATTCCGTTATCTAAAGTAATAAATACGATTCGGATTAAGCTATTAAAATAAAGTCGGCGCTGCGCCGAACTTTCCGTTTAAATTATTTTAAAGGGAAAAATGTGGTAGGAGGTTAATAGGTTCCGCATATGTGTTGCTTAAATGTTTATTTTTGTTCAGTGCGCTTGTTTAAAAAAGAAAAATTAATTGCTACTGCCTGTAATACCAACTATTTAACTAATGATGTGGTGTCATCAAACAGGCTACATGAATATGAACAAGCTTAAGTATTTTAAATACTTATGTATTAAATCCAATTATTATTATTATTATCAAAGTGAGTAACTACTTGATTATTGATTTGTTGCTAGGCTTGATTAATAACGGAAACATTATGAGAATACATTTTTCTCACCTCCAGGCGGAAAACGTCAACTTTGTTCCCGCTGCGCTTACCGATGTTGCCGTTTTTCGCCTCCGTCGATGAGAAAAATAGTATACTCACCATGGGCATTAAATAACAAAGCCTCAGATCACATGTTTACATGTGATCTGAGACATTTCTTATTTCCTGCCCTAGGTGCGTAATGTACTATAACCATCTAAAGACAAAAAGAAAAAAATACAACCATTAAACGATAATTAAATCAAACGTGAACTTAAAATGTAACAAAGTTAGTAGTTTATTGACAAGCTGTAATTGATCGACACCCAATGGGAATAATTAATAATCGAAGTTGGAACATGTTCCGCAGTCAGCCAGCTTATAATTACGGTCCAATGGCCCACTGACCACTGTCACAAAGCGGACTATTTCAAAGTCTATTTTTAAAGTCTACTGTTAGACTTGTACTGAATTGTATCGATCCTGTATGTTACTATAATACCAGATTTAAATGCTGTAAAGTATGGAGTGGCTTTAAAGGTCTCCATAAAAGGAGGCGGATCGAATCCGATTTGACTAGCGCAGGCCGTCTAAAAAATATGATCGAATCCTAATAATACCGCCAGCACACACCCATCGTGAAAGTAGTATACATAGGGTACTTGAAAAAAGTCTATGAAATACTAGATTGCCATAATGTCGTACAGCAAATCATGGCCCTTAAGTTAAAAATTTAAAAAGCAATAGTTAGTTTTATTTTCGATGAATTTTAGTGCCTCACTACACAGATTGCATGAATACAATTCTTATTTTTGATTATACATAACATAAAGTGTAAGCGACACCTTAAATCAAGAAATATAAGAATAATAAGTTCTTTTACAAATGTTATTGTTCAGTACTACGTCGAACAAAAGAAACTTTGTTCTTGTTAGAGGAAAAAAATTTCCTTTCTTTAATTATTTTTAAAGCGGCTGCATAAAACTAGGAAGTACATAAATACTTTTAATAATATATTCTTGTAATAGAAGCATAAATAATTTTGGATTAACGTAATCAAAAATTTTATTGTTATAGCCTATATACTTTAAATATTAAGTATTATATTTTAATTTTTAATACACCCAAGACAAGTAGGTAAGCACAGAGTATAAGTAAAATGTTAAGTAAAATTTCTAGAAGCATTAAAATTAGATATTTTCAATTTTCAAGAGCATTATATTTTTTGTTTTATTTGAACCGCAAATGATCGCTTAATGTTAGCTTTGGTGGACTTTTGTGCGTAACATACAAATCTGTCTGAAGCCATTCCATCAAGCTGATTTGTCCTGTACAGTGTTTCAATATTCTGTGTTATGTACCTAGAAGAGCAGCCGGTACTGGCACTATAAACAAGATCGATCAATCTATTCCTTTCCGAGAAATCCAATCTTCCCTAAAACTTAATTTAAAAGCCCTTTGTTCGTTTAAAATCTTTAGCACCGCAATTTTAGCGGAATCGATTGCTAAGTAAAGTCAGGTAAGTACAATGGGTAAGTAAGGTAAATCTATATAATTTATTTGATGCCTTATTATCAATAGGAGATTAGAGTTTATAGATGTTTTGAATTTAGAAGTTAATAAATACAAACTTTTACGTTAAGTACATAATATTATGTTTCTAATACGCAAAAAAAATATGACTTAAATGAACAACTAAGCAGTGAGAAATAAATGATGGACAATATATTATTTTAAGTAGAGAAGAGAGCTCCTGATGCTGATGATTACAAAATCAGCGCCATCAATGGGGCGTTATGAGGACGCATGAATCAATCGATAGTCTCCTGGTCTATAAATAATGTTACATCTGGCCATCACGCGCCGGTACATATTGTTAAATGACCTACTTTATAATATAAAATAATACTTTACACGATAGAAAAACTACAAGCTTGTTTTTTTCTGTTCAATATGTATTTTTTCCAGTTCAAAGCAAGGTTAGATATTAAAATCTCACTTTTAGTTTAGGTAGCTTTGTAAGTGTTTGCAGAAATAAATATTTAAAATAATAAAAATTTGCCATTTAAAGTTTGAATTGCCCGAATTTTATGCGAATCGCATAAAATCCCAAATGCGATAATATCTCACAATAAGTAGATTAAAAAACTGCCATAACGCCCAACTAGCATATCTGGTCATGACACGAATAACAAAGTTTACGCCAATAAAACATTCAAAAGGATTCACCGATGCGTTTCACAAAAAAAGGTTCACGTAAAAACGACCCGTTACCCAGGGGTAAATATTTTCCTCCATTTTGAAACGCATCTGCTTTTTGCGTTCGGATGGTTCGCTACTTTTAGTTTTTATTGAATTAATATGATTCGCGTAATGCGGGTTTTTTTTTTGTAGAATGGCTTAAGCTTTCACATGCGCAATAAAGTTTATATATTTGACACAAATATTATGTTTAAAATAAATAAATAAACTCTTAATAGCAATTAAATAAAAATAAACATTGTTAATATAATAATAAAAATATTTTAAAGGCAAACAGCAAGGAATGATAATAATTGCTTAAAGTTCTTCCAGACTGCTGCAATTATTAGTGCGTGCATTCACAACTCAATTTCAAGCTTTTGCTGACCGTCTTAGAACATCAGCTATTTCTCACTTTACAACAACACTCGATGACGTTAAAACAACAAATGAATCTCAACAGGAAGAAACTTATAAGAATAAACAAACAGAGTATTGAACTCGTACAGTAGATATTAGGGGTGCATCACACGGTTACCGCAACCCTATTTGTTTACGGAATCGCGTGGCTCGCACGTGTCGACATTATAATAACAAAGCGATCAAAGACCTTGTCTATGCTCTAAACTCGTGATTAAATTACTATCGGCTGGTTCGCGCTAACCGAAGTCTGTATTTCATTAAACGACGGATATGTGTAGAGTTTGAGCTTTTTGAGTACACTTAATATTGCTGGTATTATTCGTATTTATTATATGCATAGGGTGTAGGTTGGCGGCTTTAAAATTAATTTCATATCAGAAGGTTTAGTCATTTCTAGTTGTCAGTATTTTATTTTTAGGGGGTGTTGATTTAGTCATTCGTCTTGCGTAGGTAATGTTAGTTAGTCTAGTTTTTTTTAATCTGGTAGAGATATTTTTGAGTTATGGTAAAACATATCCAGGGATAGCTATTAACGCGAAAAAAATGTACGATTTTTCCTCGATAGCAAATATTAAATTGCGATAAACTCATTACTGCGTGAATGAAGTTACGGATTTTTTCACGATTTTTATAGGTACATTTATAGAATTAATTTAGAATTAAAATAACAATAATTATTTGATAATTATTCAAATTTCGACGATGACGATACGCGCTGTTATTGGCGCGCACTGAAAATAATATCGATGTATATTTAGGTAATAAAATGTGTGCCCTGGGAGCAACAATAAAGGGGCTGCAGCCTACCCGCTCCCTCGGGAACGGCGCAGTTTGCACAAAATATACGTGTTTACAATTTATATTATGTTTACACACCGGGAGCTGCACGTGGAATTTATAAAGGATTTTATATTCTTAGGAAACTGTTAGCGAGATTTATGTACTACACGCTTATAAAAAAGAGATTAAAGTAACATTGCCGACATACGAAACTGTGTTTTGTGACAAGCTTTAAAACAGTCGACATGTAATACGTGGTAATACTAAGGTAAAGATGTGGTCATACTTACAAGAAATAATAGAACAACAATCAATGCATGCTAATATATATACTTATTATAAATGCGAAAATGTGTCTGTCTGTCTGTTACCTCTTCACGACCAAACCGATAAATCGATTTTGCTGAAATTTGACACGGAGATACTTTGAGTCCCTGGAAAGGACATAGTATACTTTTTGTTCCGTAAAAATGTACGGGCCCCGCGCGATAAACGAGTTTCGGCGCAACGGAGTTGCGGGCATCATCTAGTAATCAATAAGAAGAAAAGTAATAGCAGCCACCACCATGCGTTGGATCGTTTCAATCCATCGCAAATGAAGAAAATACTAAGCTTTCTTTCTTTTGCCGTCTAAGAAACCAGTCTAAACCAGCCCTTAACACATCAAAGGCTATCGAATGACAGAATTAATTATCCATTATAAAATGAGTTCCCGTTTGATCGGATACGGCCTAGGAGAGGAATCCTGGAGCACCATCGAGCGGGCGTTCGCCTCAGCTCTCACGACTGATGAAAAGCGAATCGATAAGACTGTATGTGGATCCGTCTCACACGAGTTCCATTTGAATACCGGATAAGAGGTTTACTGTCTTAAGTGATTGGAAGACGTAAACACTAAATAATTTAGTTAAAACGTCGTCAGGTCTTGTGGTTGTATCGGTACATTGTTGATTAATTTGTGGTAGAGAACCTGTCTTATGATATACTCTATATAAGTAATTCCGCCAATTTCTAGCGGTGGAGTACTTACTTTTGTATTCGTCTTATTTCTTATTTTTTTGTTTTTGTGCATTTCCACCTTATAGATATAGTGCATCAAGTATACCAAAATAATGTGACAGAACTTACAACATTTTTTATATAAACAAGACTTTACATCAAGCTTGTGTTGCACTAAATATTTTCTACAATAAAGGTATGAAGGGCCAAATATTTGCACCATACTGAGTTCCGTCAGAAGGCGGAGGTTAGCTACTTGTAAGGGCGCGGATTCAAAGGGTCGCGGGCGTAGGGAGTGCCCTGTGCTACACTGACAGATGTGCACTCCCCTGAGCCGCCACAGAGTAATTACTGTCTTTACAGATTAATGTCGATTCAACTGTAAATTTAAATTTCATGGGATATAGAGTATTTCGTAAGTAGCTTAGTGTGATACCATAATGGATTTTTTTGGTAATAGCGAATAGATTGTAGTGTAATATTTCTAAAATGTACAATGTACAAAATAAAACTTTTAAATTGCAGTTACTTATTTTTAGAGCGAATAGAAAGCCGAGTAATGTATTAAAAATCAAGAATATGTTTCTCAAATAACCGTTAAACTATACAATAAAAGTAATATCGCATTAAATAATAATAAAGAGACGTCATGTTGATATGGTATAGTATTAAAATAATGGAACTTTATGTTATTGTGATTGGGTTATTAGCTTTATCGTGTATCATATATTTACGATCATCTACGGAATATGGAAATTGATCGACAACTAACTGAATATTTACACAGAAGCTATATAATATTCAGTTAGTTGTCGAGTTAAGATAAGTAAAAGAATGCCATCACTTAAATGGCATTCTTTTACTTATCTTACACCGTGCTCATTAAATCTCTACAAATGTAGAGTTTGTTATAGTTGTATCTTGTTTTATTCTTAAAAAATATGTTGCAAATATTACGTAAAAAGAAAAAAAAGTCTGCACTCAGAAACATAAAATGATCATCTAACTTTAATTTAATTAAGAGTTTGACAAAAAAATATAATATTTTATTAGTGTAAAAATTATATTCGTGTCAAAATTATCATTAATATAAAGTTAAGCAATCATTAAATCTCTCTGAGGGTAGCACACGAATTTTGTCTTGTCTCTACCGATGTTGTACTCTATGCAAGTGTTTGAATCCTAAGCTGTATTTGAGCGGCGATCGGCGTGCCGTTAGTTACGACTATTGTGGCTGGGAGGGCGCAATTTAAAACGAAAGTGCGAGGGTACTTAATGCAGGGACGAGGCCTTTTTATGGACCGTTGGTTGTAATCGATCATTTAGACCCGAGCATGATATTTAAAGTACGAATACTCTTTACTTTATCGCACAAGTTTATAATTAAAATTCTGTATTTAGAATGTTTCTGGAAAAACTTTTGCTCATTAAATTGTACAAACAATTGTTTGCAGAGCGCTGAAACTCGCATATAGTATTTCGTTAGCAACATCAGTTCCATGTCTTACTGTTCTCGTGTGCCTGCATCCAAGTAATATTGTCTTGCAAAGAACACACTTAAATTCACAAACAGCTTTTAGCTCCCCCTGCACTATAACCCCTCCCCCCTTTGCACTGCTCCCCCCTCCCCCGTGTTTACCGCTCTCGGATTACTCCCGGCACTGTATTGTTAACTTTCGAGGACAATTGCGACTGCTCTTCCGACAATGACGTAATTGTTCCGCACTCAATTTTATTAATTTGTTACCAAAACCAATACGTACGACACTCAATCGAATCGTTATATCAATTTCTATATGTCTTTATCTTAAGGGGCCTAAAAATATCAATTCATGGTAAAGGCTTAAAGCTTACATACTTTCTTTCAAATTTGTGTAAAGTAAATAACCATTTTTTGATACCGTAACCAAACAGTAAAAAAATAGTTATTGAAACCTAAAAAAAAACATTCTAAAAATACGTTAAAATTTTTATACGTTACATACTTCGTTCCAATTTCGAAATTCAGGAAATTGCAAAGCAAAACATAGTTGTAGAACTAAACAAACACGTGAAACTCGTGCAAACCAAATATATCTATAGTCTAAAGCAGAGGTTCCCAAACTCTTTAGTTTTTATATACCACTTCTATAATCCGGTGGATCCTCCCCACAAAGCTACATTACTACCAACTAATCTCCTAAAAATTATACTCTACGATTCTTAATAAGTTATGTTAAGATTAAAGATCAATTAATTGTAATAGGCAGGTAATATTATCTGTTTTTATTAATACTTTGGTAGTTACTAGTCTAGTGCAGCGTTTTTAAATCTTTTTCATGATGCGACTCCCGACGATGGTATGAAAACCTTTGATTTTGTATGATGTATGTATTTTTAAGAACATATAGATTTAAATCGTTAAAAATATAAAAAAATAATCGGCCAAGTGCGAGTTGGACTCGCGCACGAAGGGTTCCGTACCATTATAGAGCAAAAACAGGCCAAAATTTGTGTTTTTTGTATGGGGGACCCCCTTAAATTTTTATTTTATTTTAATTTTATTATTAAATATTAAAGTACACATATAATTGAGGATTCTGTGAAAATTTCAACTGCCTGCCTGTTGTCATTATTGATATCGAGCAAAAAAGGCCAAAAAAAATCACGTTTGTTGTATGGGAGGCCTCCTTAAATATTAATTTTATTTTGTTTTCAGTATTTGTTGTTATAGCAGCAACAGCACAATCTGTGAAAATTTCAACTCTCTAGCTTTTACCGTTCTTGAGTTACAGCCTGGAGACAGACGGACAGACAGACGGACAAACAGACGGACAGACAACGAAGTCTTAGTAATAGGGTCCTGTTTTTACCCTTTGGGTACGGAACCCTAAAAAAGACAGGTTGCACTCCGGGAGTGCCGGCAGAAGTGAAAACTTGATTATTAACGTTGTGCATTATTTTTTTAAGCCATTTTTTATGAAAATCGATTTTTAAAAAATCGATTTTTTTAATTAATCGAAACCCTTACAATCAATTAAATTTTTAACCCATTTTTTATGAAAATCGATTTTTAAAAAATCTATTTTTTTACAATCGATTAAATTTTTAACCCATTTTTTATGAAAATCGATTTTTAAAAAATCGATTTTTTAATTAATCGAAACCCTTACAATCGATTAAAAAATATCGACAAT
Source organism: Polyommatus iphigenia (assembly GCA_963422495.1). Taxonomy (NCBI): domain Eukaryota; kingdom Metazoa; phylum Arthropoda; class Insecta; order Lepidoptera; family Lycaenidae; genus Polyommatus; species Polyommatus iphigenia. The sequence continues at coordinate 4,316,557 of OY730190.1, forward strand.
CGAAAAAAAAAACAATCGATTGTTCGATTAATCGATTTCGATGTTACAACACTACTCTCCAACCGTCTTACGGTTTTTCGATCAGTACGAGAATCTGACGCGAGTTTCACAGTTTTTACCCATCCCACAAAAGTGCTCAACACCGCTAAAGAAGTTTTGACTTCAAAAAATTAAAATTGTAATTTTTTTTTATCTGGCGAGCGCCCTGGGGTAGCAACCCACAGATTGAAAAACACTGATCTCGAGAATAGACTATAGACCATACATGACTCTATACATGAAAAGATTAACAAATAAAAGAACCAGCAGTCGATAAGTTTAATTACAGGGCGTATAAATTACAGAGACAAACGACCGCGGCGATAATATCTAGATACGATTTTTGTTAACCCCCGAGCCGCGCTCGATAAAATGAGTTGAGGACTTTTGTATTAAATTGCTTTAAACAACCGGCAAGCTGGCGGCGATAGGGTTTCGAAGGATTCCCATTTTTAGGGCCGTTACTCACATAAATTGTAGAATGGTGTTATATTTTTAACTGAATATGGTACAATGCGTATAACTTATGTAGTATTAAATATTATGCCTAACTGGGTAAGGTTTGTTAACGATGAACAAAATTTGAATACAAAAATCACTCGAATATGTATGTCAAGAAGGAAGTTGCGCCCGGAACCCTGGCCTTTAATGCACTAAAATTAAATAGTAAGCAGTAAAAATACGATAAAAGCTCTCGCCCCGGCGTCAGTGTGCCGAATTAAGAATTCCCTTTGTAATTGTTTGAAACGTATCTTTTCTTTAGCGAGAGACTCGTCCATACGACCCAGTAATTAGAGTTTAAATGGAGGAACCATTAGCGTCGTAAGTCTCACCTTCTTAGATACCATCTCAGTGCAAAATGCGGATATTTTAAAGTAGGCAGGGGGAGGGCTTTGAGCGCGCCGAAACAAACATGGGACTCGGGACTCGGGAGCCAAGAATGCTCCGGAGTTGTTTGTAGCGTCCATTGTTGTCGGCTAATTCCGAAACTTCTCGTTTTAATATCGCACACCTCCCTCCGAGAATATGCGTTTGTAGCGCTCAAACTGAATTTCTTATGCCTGGCTACTAGGAAAGTGTTAGCTTCGAAATTATAAAAGGAATTTAAGTTGCATATTTGAAATAAAATTTCTGGGTCATATTTTATGTAAACGTTGTGTTTTACTCGTAGCTTATTTTTTAAACACAATAAATCATTTTAATAACAACTTTGTTTTTTAACGTGGAAATATCGGACGCCATGATCTCGATGGTGCGGCACCGCAGAGATTGATAAAGAAAACTCCGGCCCCAATTCGGAGAAACTTGGGCGATTATACTAAACAAGGTTGCACAAAGTTCGATAGAACAAAAGGTTTTTTAATTTACGTACATTACTTTGTAGGCGAAAAATGTAAAAGTCGTTTTGGAATAATTGGGACGAGATACAAAAAGTTTTTCGCTTCCGAGAGGAGCGTTATCGCATCAAACAATTAGCCGGAGTTCGGCCCGGGAAGACGTCCGGGGACCGGGAAGGAGGAATTTTATTCGTTGGAATGGTATGCTACCCTTTATGAAAACTGTCCCCCGAGCTGGCCCGCGTGACGCGCGAGAGAGTCGGTAATTCGACCTTTGAGTGATTTCCTCGGATGGCCGACCGGCAGCCGAGCGGGAGCCGGGCGGCAGCCGGGCGGGGGGATATAGCAATTTACGGGGTCACCTTAGCGCTCCTATTGCAAATGTAACAAACTTATTGAATTTTTTATCTCGCTTCGGAATATTACTCGCTTTCATATCAAAACTCGGAATGTTGACCTCTCGAGTTACGCTCGGATTATGGTAATCGCACGGGACTTTAGAATCTGCATGGGATCAAGTATTAAGAAATGAAGTAAGAAATAAAACCTTACCAAACATTTAAACTGCAATAAATATACGAATACATCGCTGCCAATTCCTGTTGTGTTTTAGGTGGAAAAGCAATAATATTGCAGCATTTAAGGCTATCGACGTGAGTCGACGTAACATTTGGCGCAGTGTGGATTTGACTGAATAATAAAAGACGGGAGGATCCCGGCTGATATTTTATTAAACGGCGACAGTTCCCCGGGAAATATTAACTCTTACCATTGACATGTGTCGGCCGCCGTTGTTCACGATGCCTGCCGGCTCCTGCAACAATATAGTAGAATATTTATAACACAATATCGAGCTGTTTGGTGGAGACTAGATTAAACTGTGCCATGTTTTCTTAGCAGCGACATGCGCTCTAATTTATGTTACACTTAAACATTTTCTTAAGCATTTTTTTTGTTAAAAAAATTTACTTATAAAGAAAACATTAATGCAATGTTCTAATAATATTATAATTATTATGAAATATATAATTCAGAATTTTCCAATGTATAAAACGTTTCTCATAGTACATAGGATACCACAAGTCATTTGTCTTTACTAGTAAAGACTTTCCTATTTACATAATATGTTATAGTGTGAGTCATTAATTAAATTTCTTACTCCGAAGAAAAATTACATTTTGGACGCAATTTGTAACTTTTTTCTCTTCATCGTTTTATGAAATTTCGGGCACAATTTTTTAATCCCATAAAAGCATAAGCTTCCGACAATCCTATGTCGGGCGAATTAATTTAATTCGACAAAGCGGGAAAAACAAAAAATGAGCGTAATCACAGTTTGTTAGAGAAATATCTTAGTATAAAACACCTGGCGTTTTTACCGTAGTTACATAATATGAGCAGCGGCACGGTAACTCAGAGCGAACATAATGAACAATGTATTAAAAATCCCTGTTTTCATTGTTAACAGTACGTTTATAAAAACATGTTACATACCCATTATTTAAAACATTATGCAGAATATTCTAGTGAAAAAGGAACGAGAGGAGCACTATAAAAGGAGCTAATATAGCCTACGTCCTGCCTGGTCCTGCGTATAATAATATCCATACTCTTGCTTGCGAATATAATATATAGAATTTTCTACAAAATTAAACAACGAACAGTATAATTTAGTTGCTTAGCCATTACATCTGATGACATAAGTTGTACGTTTTATACCAGCGATATCTTACACGGTTCATAAACGGTTTTATAAGTTGTAGTTTAGTCGGTTACAAGTTTTATTTTTGTCCTAATTCAATTGGATGCGGGTAAGAGCCAACAATGGATCCCCTCGGGGACCGGGGTTACGGACTACAATGTTTGGTCGCGAACAGTAATTCTGCTCCCAAACGCCAGAAGAATACGACAAATAAAACTTAACCGTGTGTTATTGTGGACGGTGTTTATATTGACGATAACTATTGTGGTGTGTGGTACATACGTAGTCTTATCTATTCCGTTATTATATCCTCATTCCTAAGACTTTATGAATATTTCGTGTTTGTTATTACTTAAACTAGTATAAAAACTTATAACTTGGTACACATATAGCTTACTAGAGGGCGCCCGCAACCCCATTGCGCCAAAATTTGTTTATCGTGCCGGAACCGTACCGGGATAAAAACTATCCTATGTCCTTTCCCGAGACTCAATGTATTTCCAAGCCAAATTTCAGCAAAATTGGTTCAGCGGTTAAGCGTGAAGAGGTAACAGACAGACATACTTTTGCATTTATAATATTAGTATGGATAGTATGGATGAAGTTTTTTTTAAACATACTCAAAATAATGTAGGTTTAATATGCATTATTATTTATTACATTTCTGCTACTAATCTATGCCGTAACAGGTTGAAATTCAAAGGAATACAAAACACGCTCAAACCCATTCATTAGCTTCACGGCCATTTCCAGGGAAAAAATATCAATATATTATGACAATATTTTCCACTATGTTTTAGTTGAAGGGTGTTACAAAACACGAATATAAACGCTCTCCATTAAAATATTCGAATGTCAATATTACAGTGACCACAAACATAATCGACCACTATTCAGAATTCGGCCAATTCGGCCACTTTTACCGTTACCGAATACCGCTTGTGACAGTCGACATTTATTACGTAATAATGCTAACCAGACTACATAACAAATACAACAATATTTACTATTAGGATAACCATATAACACCGATTTGTTGATCAAAGCACCAAATTGTTGTGTGCAAGCGTAACGGTTAAATAATTTTATTTGAATTACAGCCTGATTATATATTGTTTTTAAACCAGTACATTGTTATAAATAAAATATAAATACTACGACTCAATTTTAGTCTGGAATGCAGGGCCCCCGCTACCATATTATGTGCAATGCACACGGGCGCCATCCTCTAGGGGCGCCAAATCGCCATCTTTAGGGGCGCCAAAACCAAGGACCCAAAAAAGCCTAAAGGGGCGCCAAAATCCTTTATTTACACACAGGCGCCAGTAGCCCTTAGCCCTTCCACCTGCTGGAATGGTTATAAAATTTTTAAGCACTTGAAGTAGGTACGTCTACTAAGCCTGATACAGCCCGACGTGGTATCACTATTACCATCCAGACTAGAACAAAGTACACAAATCACAATATACAGCCTAAAAATTGTAGGTACAGGAAATGTCGATATACCGGAAAATAATGTTTATAAGAACAGTATCCCAAAGATTCTGTACTCTCGCTGGCACACATTTTACACATAGACATTAATTTTGTCTATTTAAATGGCAAAGTAGTCTGTATAAAGTTCAATCTAAAAATATGAATTATTGGCTTTCGGCCGCAGGCGCATCTCCCCTTTACCTGTGAGCTTCAAATAGTGAACCTTATATAATCGGCATAGAGGTCCTGTAAGAGGACTCTGGACTGCAGTAAATATTGTAGGGTAGCCAGTTGTTACGGGCACGGGCTCGTAATTCACGGCCGGACGTGTCCACACCTTTTTGCTCCGCGCGTCGCTTGCGGTTTTACTTTCATGCTCAAGGTGGTTTTTGTACGTGAAAATCGTTAACTTTTTTCGTTAATTTCTTCTGGTTTGCTTATTTATAAAACAATTTTAGCGTTTCATTTCACTAACTGTCTCTATTAGAAGTAATATTAGTACTCTACTCTTATTACTTCTACTACTTCTCATAGTATGAAACATAGACTTATTATTATTGACCCATTTAACATTTACCAAGGTTGAAATTTCATGCTATGTTAAAAATTAGTTCACCACCTAAGGCTTTACGGGATTTTTAATACCTTAGTGAGTTGACAGCACTTACAGGGTTATAATATTAGCTTAGCACACTTTTGCACCCTACGGGCTTCTTTAGGCGTACTTCTTATAATATTATTATGAACTATAAATTAAATTAATAGATACTCGTTGCATATAATTATTTTATCATTAACTTATACATTTAAGCGTACAAAATGCCTAATATTTTAAGGTGTTGAAATTGTGGAAGAACGGACAGAGAAATATTAAACAAAATTATAATCTTATGATTCTGATATTAGGTTAAGTAAGTACCTATTATATTATTAATTATCCCTTTCTTAAACCATTCCTTATTCAAATTTATTACTTAGAGTTTCAAAGTCAACAATTAACATTATTTAATATGTGAAAATAAACAGGTGTTGAAATGGTATTTAAGAGCGAGCTGTCAAATTTTGCTGTATTTTCTAATAAGTGTTACGATCCCGGAAGACGATTGACTTAAATGAAATTGAGATTTATTTAATCATTGTATATTTATCTGATATTAACCTAACGGAAAACACGATTCACTTATTTTGACTCGATAGTTATATTTTTCGAAATTATGAATATTTCTGGGCCTTTCAACAAATATCTGTTATACTTATTCAGTTACTATCATTAAATAACTTGCACTACTACAATCATTTACTTTGTCAAATAATAGCTAAAGGAAATATTAGTATTGAATTTAGTTTTTAAGTAATCATCAAAAAACTGTTTTGGGACTTACGACCTTTACTTTCGTCATAGAATACGTATTAGTTTAACAACAGATTCCTCACTCTCGAAACCCATTTAAAGAAATAACGACGCAAGCAACGATACTATAAAGTTGAAATTCCGACGTGCAATGCTAAATTGCCTACGGATAAATTTACCTACAAGTGCGCTCTCTTTCTATCGCATAACGCGTACCTTTTCTTAAGAAATCAAGGTTTTCGCCTTTTAGAAAACAAAATATTTTTTTTAAATTAGTATTGGTATGAATAGCAAACTTTTTTATAGTAATATCAAATTTCAGTAAAACAACCTATATTTTATAGTAGTTCTATATTGGATTTTAATATTGCAGGAATCTTTTACAATTTAAACATAGTAACTTGTGTTTATTTCTGTGTAGTTTGTGTCTTTCTTTGTATGAAATTGGTTTATTTGCTATGTTTGTATAGTTTTAACTTTTTATCTAATATTTGTATTTAAATACCTTATTCAAACATAATAGGTACATATTTCATTGGCTTTTTTAATTGTTCATTTTTATAAGATTTATAACGATTTTGTCACAGTGGTTAAATCAGTATCATATTGTATTAAATTTCTCTATGATCAGTATACAGTAGATACGCGACGAAAAATCTTGCGCGTGCGTCACCGCTCGCTTGTGAGTCCCTTTTGATTTGCCACCCGCGGGTGGTATTTACAGTTCGATGCCTATACGCGCGAGTGGGACAGGCCTGCTTTCGTGCTATACGAGGGCTGCTATTTATGTATCCGGAACTGGCCACTTACAAGAACAACATTTAAAAAGTAATTACAACATTTGAAAATAGAACTCTTTGGTTGAAGAATACATTTTGTTTCAGGTGACTGTCAATTATTTTTCCATTGTGGCGTCATTTTGAAAATTGCGTGTCTTCATTTGCCATGGATTTAACGCGTGAACATTTTCGTGCAATGATTTACTACGATTTTCGGCGTGGGCTAAATCAACAACAGTGCTTTATTCAACTCACCGCAACTTTTGGAGATGAAGCACCATCAAAAACCACTGTTTATCACTGGTACAGTGAGTTTAATCGTGGGCGGTCTATGCTCACGGATGAAAATAAAGAAGGTCGCCCAAAAACAGCTGTTGTCCCACAAAATATAGATGCTGTGCGGGAACTAATAATGCGTGATCGTCATGTTACATATCGCGAGATAGAGGCGTCCTTAGGCATAAGTATGTTGAGCATACATAAGATATTACACGAACATTTGGCTGTAAAAAAAATATGTTCGCGTTGGATTCCGCACAACTTGACAATCGATCAAAAACGGGCTCGTGTCGATTGGTGCAAAAAAATGATAAAAAAATACAACCGTGGTACGTCAAAAGCCGTTTATAATATCTACACAGGTGATGAATCTTGGATCTATGCATATGACCCCGAAACTAAACAACAGTCAACGGTGTGGGTGTTCCAAGATGAGCCGAAACCAACAAAAGTTACTCGTGCAAAAAGTACTTTGAAGCAAATGGTCGCCTGTTTTTTTGGAATTAATGGACATGTGGCTACAGTGCCATTAGAGAATCGTAAAACGGTTAATTCTGAATGGTATACGACCATTTGTTTACCAGAAGTGTTTGAAGAAATAAGAAAGGACAACCGACAACGCAGAATCATATTACATCACGACAATGCTAGCTGTACACCTCAGCTGAAACAACTCAGTTTTTGGAGGGTCAAAAGATCGAATTGACTGGTCATCCGCCGTACAGCCCTGATTTGGCACCTAACGATTTCTTTTTATTTCCATACGCGAAGAACAAATTACGTGGTCAACGTTTTTCGAGCCACGAAGCGGCTGTTGATGCGTTTAAAATGCACGTTTTGGAGATACCTTAATCAGAATGGAAAAAGTGCTATGAAAATTGGTTCCAGCATATGCAAAAGTGTGTCGATCATCGCGGCGAATATTTTGAAAAGCAATAAAACCATATTAAATGATATATGTTTGTTTCTTTTTTTAATTCCGGATACATAAATAGCAGCCCTCGTAATGCGCAATGCGGGAACCCTTGTTACGCGATATTGTTCACTATTAGCTGCGGCGCAAAGTACAATTCATGCGGGCATGATTCATGGAATCATTATATCACGATTGGAGGATAGCGGGGTGTGTAGGCGGGGCTAGCGTGTTTTGATATTTTTGGCAGCCCGGTCTTAAATATATGTTTCAAAGTGAAACATATTAAATAGTCATAACATGTTTTTAAATATAACTCTTGTTGCCGAGTGATCCGTTTGTTGGCTTTCTATAAAGATTCCGAAGAATATTTCTGTCATGCCGCATGTATCTACTGTTTTGTAAGGTGCCTATCAGATTCCATGAAATACTAATTGCTATACTAGTTACTACAATTGATAGCGAAGAAAATAGCTGTTTATGGACTTCCACAAAAGTCCTACAAATCTTTGTCCACTTGTTAATTCACACAGCGTCGTTAGAAAACGATTACTCATGAAATCACAGAGACAAAAACTGTTACTATAATAGAAGTTCCCCGAGTTCGTACACATAGTGGGCAGAGCCTGATTTATATATTTCGAGCCGTCAGCCCAAACAAATACACACCTATTCCTTCCGACGTGAGAGCGGTGAAAAATGATCTTTCCTAACGTACAGAGAAGCCGCGACTCAAACTCTATACGTACATTATCACACGCTCAGTTCATTTTGATCGTTCCACTGTTATGGAGGCGTAGGCGTATTGTAGAATTAAACGTGTTAGCTTTATCTTAAGTGCATATTTTGCTTAATTTATTATCCACTTTACGCTACAGTTTCTAGAATCGAACATTTTGTCGAAAATTTAGATGCTTGAGTCATGTACAGTTAGGAAGAGGTAGAGTTCCACAATATTTTGTACTGCTTTTCCAAAACTTTTTAATTTTATTTTATACGATAAGCCAGGTATTCCCAAATGGATACATCACAAAAACGCGTGATAGCTCGAACATTTTATCGAATTATTATTTTTAACAAAAAATTAAAACCGACTTCTAAGGTAAAAACAATAATAACATCCTTATAATATGAACTAAAAAGTATTAAATAATTTTACCTATCTCATGGTGCCTTTTTCCGAATTCGGCTAAAACTCAACTATTTCTGTACTCAATCTTCATAATTTTGAAGTCGGTACCAGATATACCTAGCTGAATCCAGATGCCAGAATATTTGAAACATTTGTAACTGGCACCGACTTCAAAATTATGAAGATTGAGTACAGAAATAGTCGAGTTTTAGCCGAATTCGGAAAAAGGCACCATGAGATAGGAAAAATTATTTAATACTTTTTAGTTCATATTATAAGGATGTTATTATTGTTTTTACCTTGGAAGTCGGTTTTAATTTTTTGTTAAAAATAATAATTTCACTCTTTTTAGTTAACCTAGTAAAATCATCGCGTACTATACGTAGAATAATACACCTGTATATTATTCTACGTATCTTATTACAATTTGTTAACAGTCACACTTACAAAATATAATATCAGCTGCAGATAATTTTAAACAATACATTTAAAAAAAATCGAAGTGGACACGTGCTAGGGCCGCGCCAAACCGGAATAGCAGCGGCGAGGCTTTCGGTGTCATATGATTTTAAACTTTATCTTTATTATTGTAACACATAGTATCGCTTGAGAAGTCTACGGCCGCCCGTGGCCGCGATTGGTAAGTGTGACAGTGCACTAGCATGTTACTTGTATAATTGTCGAAGCAACTTACTTCTCAGAAGTAATGTCAAATGTGTGCCTTATGCTCTGGAGATAAGGTTGAATATTTTGTTATGTTCAATTTTGGTGACATTGGTGACCCTGACGTGGTAATGATGATGATGATGATGATGATGAATGTAATTTGTATAGAGCATATGCTTTCAGTTCTTAAAACAGCGCCTAAACCCCCAAACTTGTACAGGGTGTAAAAAGACCACTTCCGATAACTTTGGGGTATTATTATACTACATTTTCTGAATACAAAAATGTATTTTTTTTTAATTTTTTTTTTTCTAAAAATTTTTTTTTAATATATTTTTTATAATAAATAACCTTCAGACAAAACCATAAACCATTTACAAAAAATATTTAAAATATTTTTTTTACTTTTATTTTTTTTATCCCGATACGTAATCTAAAAGACGCGAGTCATTGATATCAAATGTAGCGCGCTTAATAACATAAGGTCGTAAACGACCATACTGTACGGTCGCGGCAGTTTTTAACCTTATGCTCTTTCCAACCTATCAAGAACCATGACATTCAACTCTCTCAAGTAACTCAGAACTTTGACCTATGATCTCTTACCTAGGCTAATTTAATCCTTCGATCGCGGATTCTTGGAAATGCTATTGTATTCTAGAGTTGTCTCGATCACCGGTACTTGTATGGGCCTTAATGGGTTAAAACTTTAATTCTAACTCATGTACAAAACTGTAAGTAACTTTCTGAGCATGAGTAACAACTTATTTATCGATTAGTTAAAAAGTTATTCGTAAGGAACAAAACCGATTTTGTGTGATATGCGAATGCGGATCTCAGGAGTCAGGCTTTCTATCGAAATTACAGACGATGCATGAAAACTTCCGTACGTAAAACTATGGTAATAAACTTACGTGTAAAATGTTAAGTTCTTAAAGTGTTCTTATTTCTCTAGACTCTATGCATTTTGTAAGTATTCTTTAGCACTAAGCAATAATACCACCAACAACAACACGTTTCTTACACGAAATCTAACACAACACAAAGTTTAAACAAAAAAATAATAACACATTTTCCGTGTTATGCAGAACGATGATTGTGGATGGACAGTACCTAGATCTGCAATTATCGCTTTTTATCTACTACAGACGATACAGTATGAAAAAACTAGCAATTAATTACTTACGTGAAAAATGTTGAATTCTGATTTTTGAATGTGCTCTCTATGCATTTTGAAAATAGTCCATATCACCAATCAATAACACCACCAATAACAACACATCTCTTTTTACACGATATCTTACACGACACGTCTTATTTTTTTAACGCAAACAAATAAGAAATAATAGTTAATTAATTTACATTTTACACATTTAGTTATCACAATAATACGTTTTAAAAAGATTGTAATACGCTTATTAATTAAACATAACTCAACGGAAAACCTGCAACCTCAAGATGCAAATTGGAACTAAAGTCTAATTATGCGAAAATCGTCTTTAAAAACATGTATCGACTTTCGGTATGCGGACCCGACAAAGCGCCGCCGCTCTGCCTAGCACAACGCACGTGTCGCTAATCCATTTCAAGGACAATCTAAGTGTTGTACCCTATTTAAAATTCAAAACTATTTATTTCAGTCGATAATTAAATTACCATTAAATAATAAAAATGATAACTATTATTTAGTAGATGTAATCTCATTTTTAAAATGAACTCTATTAAGAGGTTATAAATTCAGAAAATTTTATCGGGATACATAGTCAAGTTGCATTCGATAATTTCGATACCTACATTACCGTGATAAAGTGATTGTTATACTATGGTACGCGTTATGCGTTATACTTATGCGCGTACACGCGTTTACGCATGCAATGAAAATACTTTAATAATACCTATTTAATTTTAAATAACTTTTAATTATTATTGTCACTATTCTTAACATTGAGTAGGTATTTGTTTTTTTTAGTTTGACTGTAATCAATACTTACTCGTATGTAAAACAATTAATAACGATTTATCGATAAAAAATTATCGATAACTCAAAATATGCAGAGGGATACATCCCTATTATTTAACAAAGTTTTTTCTTTAATTTTATTTAGTCTGCTGTAAACACGCGCCGCGCTGGTGTACTGTGAAGTTTTTGTTTAAGTTTTGTAATTTTACGGATGTTCTGGTCTTATTGCTTGTTTTGTGACATTCTTAACTATTTTTTCACGTGATACGTCCGAAGAATGTGCGATGAAATGTGAATGAACTTTTAATACTCGTAAACCTTTATGGAACGAGGGTGAACATCGTCGTCGATAGACGATAGTGCGGTTTAAACAGTGCAGTAAAAAGTGTTTTTATAAGAATTGGAATGTCTCCTGTTTACTTTTGTTTCGTGTTGAAAAACTCTGCAATCTACATTGAGTTAGATGGAGCACAGCTCGAACTGCATTTCATAAAAGCAGACAGCTGATCACAGGTCAGTGAACATGTTATCAAGTATTTTTTTCCATAGTAACTGTGTATTGTATTTTTACAACCTGATTCGGATGTGAATTATGATTACTTTTCCTTTTTGGCCGGAAGTAAAAACTGAGTATTTTTGAGTAATAAACCTAAGAAACGGTAATTAATAAATTCTAACATTTTATTAAATCGTGAAAACAATTGTAATTTAATAATCATTACAATATTGGTGGTTTATTCACTACCTACGGGCTAGGGCCTAGGGCACACCACGATCAGCTGTTTTGTCTAGCGCAGGGCCGCGCGCGCGGGACTTGGCGCGGGCGGCGCGGGGGGGGGGGCTGGCGCAGTCCGGGGCCGGCGGGGCTCCACTGGCGGGCGATATTATCGCGCATTTACATCAGCATTATACATTGCGTGTTGAAAATTTTGACTATTTTAAAAACTGGCGATTTAAAGAAAATTACTTGCACCAATGGATATATCTCATGCCCTATAATAACCCCACGAAGTTATCGGAAGCGGTCTTTTGACACCCTGTATATATTCTCTTAGTATCTTCGGAACCATAGTATACCTTGGTGCCAAATCTTGCGTTTTGGTAGCATATGCTTAGGATGCTTCTCATAAAACCAAAATCACCATACGTTTCCATATAAATTTCGAGGAGTTCCCTCAATTACTCATGGATCCTATCATCAGGTCACCACTTTTGTGAACATGGTACCAAATTGGAGTGAAACCTAATACAACAAAACAAAAATTTCGAAAATCGGTTCACAAACGGCGGAGTAATCGTTGAACATACAAAAATAAAAAAAATATATATCCACAGCCGAACATATAACCTCCTCGTTTTTTGGAAGTCGATTAAAAATTATATGCTTTTGAATCATGTAGGTAAAGTTAGGAGGAGGTAGGGTTCTAAGTACTTTTTATTTACTTATTAAAAAAAAATAGATTATTAAAATTTTTGCATTAATTTAGAACTAGACTTATTATTTCCAAATGAATACATCAAAAACCGTTATATTAGTAGATATTCGGGGATATCAAATTGATTTATTCAGGTTAAGGATACAAAGAGGCTAAGGTGAGCCGTAATCTATTAAACAATAAAGGCGAGAGATGTTCTAGCCCCGGACTAATTGGTGGGGACAAAGACAAAGCTCTACACGCCTGTCTAATGGTGCAGAGACATCTTTGGAAACGCTTAAAGCGATTCTCTTTAACGATACAACTAAATAGGTCTTTTAAAATGCAGCTGGGGGTCCGAATAACTTTATTCTACTCCGTTTTGTGAGAGATGGAATACCTTAATGATGCCTTAGTAAGGATCTCTACAAGCTAGGGATAGGATGACATTTAGGTGAAAAAAGAAGCTGTCATTGTATTGCTAAGGAAAATCTTATCCCTTAAGTGTAAGGCAAAGTTCTCGCTGTCCCCATGTATGCTAAGTATAAAGTACGCAACGGATTTTGGTGCGGTTTTTAATAGCTGATAGAGGCATCTGGAAGTACATACATTATTTATTACTTACGTAAAAGGCACCCGATAACTTAATAGTAGCATGCATTGCACTCAAAGCCGAGCGGGTCATTATTACATAGAACATACATTCAAACAACACTCAAAGATAATAAATTTCGCCGAGCCGCATAATCCTGTATTTGTGTATACGATTGATGTATTGTAAAATGTTTATCGATGCTAGCATGGACATTAGGCGTACCGGCGCCACGGGGTTCGCCAGCGATCTGGACCGACCGTAAATACACGTTTGAGGACACGAGTAGATGATCTGGGTAACTAACAAATTGAAAACTATCACTTTTTTGCATAAAAGGAGGCTTTAATAATACTAATAATATCTATGGACGCTTCATACCACGTCAGTCTGGCCCCGCGCTAAGTACCTGAAGGATTTGTGTTGCAGGTACCAGACAACGGAAATAATATATTTGATACTTTTATACTGTATAAAATTATATTTAATAAGGTTTTTATTATATCATACACATTCAGACCCAGGAACATTGAAAACTTTTTGTTCCGTCGGCGGGATTCGAACCCGCGACCCCCGGCTCGAGCTGCGACACACAATATGACACACTCGATCAATTATTGAGCCACAGAGGTCGTCGAGGCTTTAGGACCGGGAGAATGATTTGAAAAAAAATGAAGATTCTATGCATAGCTAGATGATCGGTAAGTTACAAGGTTTGTTCAAATTGTAAAAGAAAAAATGAGTAACTGCTCTTATGTTGTAAAATGTCAGAAAACATTAGTTATCCACTTCATCCAATCCACGTCTTCGTTTAACATTGAAATATTACAGTGCCAAGAAACAAGTATTAGAACTTGGCACAAGGTACACGCAATTTACGTACCTCGCTAATAGAATAACTTTACTTTTATTGTCTGCAGGGACAATGTTATTGGATCAGGTTTTGTTATAAATAGTTTTGTTTGAACTTTAATAGCACTCAGACATTTTTAAATTTGATATCAGGTCTGATAGAAATGTAAATCTGATGAAAAATTTATGTCAAAATCTTAGTTTAACCTATCAAGCCCCATAAGATCACCGGTGATCGCGACAACAATATAATAACAATAGATTTCTAAGAATCCGCGATCGAAGGATTAAGTAGTTAGTAACACTTTGGGTCGCTGAGCCATCGTAATGAATGAATGAATGAATGATGAATGACCACTCTCTAAGTCCAGTCAGTATTTTTTTAAACTACTACGATTGATAGCATTAAGTACATAATTATAATTAATTTATTAATGTAAAAGCTAAACCAATAATTTGAAAATAATAGAATGCCACAATTGTCTTAACGTAAAGGTCAAAAGATACAAGTCATTGGTAGAGGTATAGTCTGTTCGCAACTAGTTGGCCGCTCTGCCCATATACTCACATACCGGCAGAGCGGCCAACTAGTTGCGCACAGACTATAATATAATTTTCTTTTCGACACATCGTAAAGGGACAAAATCGTACACAATTTCGATATATTTCTGAAGCAAAAATATGTTATTTTCAAAAGGAATTTCCTTGTCAGAGCTATAAATAATACCTACGGTCCTATATACTTGCTTTATATACTTCTAATTTCCGTTCCATTAAGTATCAAGAACGTTTTGATTAATGTACACAGTATTTATTTGGTGAAAACGGGCACAAATAAAGAAATGTCTTTTCAATCGAAAGGTGACTCTTGCGGTTGAGGTCGAACACGACTTTTTTTCCAATATTATTTTTTGTTTCTAGCAGGTTACGACTTACAGATGACTAATTGCTATCATCAATTAATTTCGATAATTATAACCTCAAAGTATGTTTTGGGCTCACGATTAAACAGTCACTTGTTCACGTGGAGGCAAACGCTGTACAAAATACACACGGAACATAATGGAGTCTCTTTTGGAATTTTTAATTTTCGCCCGACTCCTGAGTCCCAGTCCCGTCCAATATCCGGGTTCGCGGGATGCGCTAGAATAACGAAACATTTATTAAAAAATCACTTATAACATAAATAACAATCTAAACGAGTAATTTCTCAAACAATAACGTAATTTCCGTACACATATGCAGACAAAGAATGCTCAAATTAATTTTTTCGTGATTCTTTAATCTGTTGTGATTATTAGATTTTTTCGTACTCAGTGTTTTTATGACGTAAATATTAAAATTATTCTGGTTGAGAAAACTAACGATCCCAGAGCTGGCGCTTACCTCGGCCAACGTATCAGTCTTGCGATACAGCGAGGTAATGCTGCCAGCCTCTTGGGTACATTGCCCGCAGCCTCCGACTTAGATTTAGTTTTTTATATATTATAGTCTTTCTTTTTTTTATTATTCTCCCTGTGTTTTATATTTTAGTAATATATTTAATAGTAATTATTAGAACAACTTTATAACTTTGTACATTATGTAAGTTCTATTTATAATAATTATTTATTAAGTTTTTGCGACAAGTGTGTATTATTAATCATAAATATTGTTAATTCGTAAATATATAGTGCGAAAATAACAATATTAAAAACATTTAGCAAAACAAATTATTTCACTAAATAAAGTATGTTATTCAAATAAATAGGTGGCAACGCTACAGTTTTTGGCCACTTTAAATTAAATGTTAAAATGCTAGGTAGCTAATCTTATAAAGAACTTGTAAAGGTGTCTTAAGTAATAACAATACGAGTATACTGTACTTAATATTATAAACATTATCATAGAACTTATTAACGTAAAACAACAAGTAGAGACAAAACAATAATTTAGTACAGTCTATTTTTTTCATCGACAGCACAACTCTTATCTTGCTCACATCACTAGTGGTTGTCCAAACTCAACAATCACAAAACAATACAAATAGTTTCGCTAACAAAAACAAAAATCGCTAAACAACCATAATTTCAGTGCCGGTTTCACGAGCCCTTCCACATATCGTACACACTCATCCTATTATGCCCGCCCTATCCCCATTTTAGCTCATATCATTTACCATTTAAAACGTCGAGTGGGTAGCCGCCGTTGAAATTTTATGCATTACCCATCCCGGCGTATTCCCAACTGTCTAATGCAGGGGCCACCGCTACGTCAAAATATCGTTATGCATTCACCGCGTGCGGAGTCAAACGGTTTTGACAGCGGAATGGCGTAATAGCGAGATACCCGATGACAGCATGCAAATTCTATCCGAGGAAGCTTTGTTATCCGCCCGTCACAGAAACGACGTCACATGCAGCTAAGCAGCTCGATATTGTTTCGACTTCTTGGGATTCGATTAAACCGTTCATTCCATTCCGTCGTCGATGAGCGCTCTCACATCACTACTGCGATATTAATACGTGACAAATGCGAGTGTTTACTTGTTTATTGTAAGTCCGCGCCGTAATAAATCAATGGATTTAGGTAATATTCGGGATAAAGATACACAAAAATTGAATATCTTTTATCCACTCGAAAAATCTTTAGAATTAATCTCGTCGTACCGATGGTGTAATTTAAATGTTTGATTGAATTTTTATTTGCGGCTGGGCATTCAAAAGCACCGATTTAATTGCATTCAACTGCCATTGAATATCTCAATCAATTAGCATTTCGAAATTTATGAATTGCACATTGATTAAGGCTGAAAATTTCACAATCATCGTGCCATGCGAGGGGCTGCGAGAACAAAGAAATATTTTTCTTTTCATGACATCAAAAATGTTTCAGCATTAGTTACTGGAGTTTTCTGTATGTGAGGTATAAACGAGGTTGGTATTTCTGGTTCGTCCCGCGCGCGCGCTCCGGTCGCAGGTTTCCTTCACCCGTAATGTTTCGTTTCCGCCGGCCCTATTGATCTATTCAATCGTTCGTGTAAGATTATTTTTTGTTGCGTGTTTACCGAGTCGTACGGCAATTGTTATTTGTTATTTTGAATTGTACCAAATTACATGAAAGAAAACGATAAGTAGATGTCGGATAAGCGACAAATTTATTATACATAGATGACTCTCTTATGTTTCGTATTTTACCGATAAATATTATGCGCGGTTAATAATTGGGTGATAGTGTCCATCCATAATTATCTTTATTAATAAATTGCGATCGTTTGGCCAAATCCAAAGTGTCTTTTATTTGATAAAATAAGAGACTGGGTATTATCACAGAATACATAATAGTACTTTACAGTAGTATTATGCAGGATGTGTAATATTATGATGTCCTATATTAGACAAGGCTGAGCGTGATATATGTATTAGGAAGTGGAATAAAAATATACCTGTGCAAGAAATGGAATGTTCCTGATATCTAATGGATTTTGCTTGTGTACGCTGCGCCCGTAATGTGCCGTTTCGACTCGCACCTGCATCTGGCTTCGCTCACTAAACTTCCGATGTAATTCTATTTATTTTATTAACGAGAACTGGGAACCCGGTGTACAAGGAATGATTACATTAGCTTCCGTATAAGGTAATTGTATGTTAAGGATTATATTTTGTTCTTTACACTTATAAGCTGGAACGTCTATTACGAGTAGATGTATTGTATAAAAACAATTTTTGATAAATAGCAAAAATAAAATATAACAATACAATACAAATATCGAGTGAAACGTAACATTTGTTTAAAATTTAAATATTAAAGTAAAATATTCTCGCCATTTCACAAAACTCGTCACGCAATCGAGTAGAGCGTCGATATCGATAACTCATGAGGAACGTCACTATAAATCACGAGGACTCTCGTAGATAGTGATGCCCACGTTCGCTAACAAGATACTCGATAAATATTCTAATCTTGGTCGATTTATTTGCGGTTATTGGGATTTTGTGGATATTTATGCGATTTATTACCTCAGGCGAGCGGTCTTCGATCTAGCATTTTAAAACTGCGAAGGCTGGGAACGGTGAGTTCGAGAGAAAAACATTTCCTTTACGTAAATTTTATGTAGGGCCCGTGATAAAAATAAAGTTAGGCATGTTTAACTCGATCTACTCGGGATCTCCGATCGGGAAGTGTAGCCAGAGGAGTTCGATTTAACGACAACCCTTGCGTTCTTTATTGAGAGCAGTAGTGAATAAATACAATTGTAAGGCGCGAACGAAGCTACAATGCGGCCGACGTGTTAAAATATGAAATGATACAGCGGCGAGCGTGTAAGTGAGAACATACGGCGTTTGATATGCAGTATTTGCGGAGGGAGGCGGCTGAAAGCGGAATACTTTTCCGAGACCGCAGTTAGGAAAGTGAAGTTTGTTTATGATAATGTTTTTGGCGTCGGCTGATACGACTGAATAAATTTTAATGGTACATTGTAAAAGAATACGAAGGTTTTCTCTCGGTATAAAAGTAACTTTATATGCCAGGGCTCGTCTTATAAAAGTTTAGTGTTTTTCAAACTTTATTCATTTCACAATACGTAATTAGATTTCAAAACTTTCTTTTTCTATTTTTATAAACTTTTAACTTTCTTTTGTACTTTTAAAGGCACAAGCTTTTCAAGTTATTTCAATGTTCAATTTGGACTGACTATTAACATGCACCTTTTACCAACATGAGAAAATAACAATCAATTGACATATTAATTTTGAACGTATGTAAGTATAATATAAATCTTAAAACGACCCTATTCACATTTACAGTAAGTACCGGTTAGATACCTAGACAGCATATCGATAATTTCGACAGCAATATAGGTACTCACTACTTACCCAGTTCAGCGTAAACGAAAAACAAACATTTCCATACAATATTTAACTATGGTATTAAATGAAGATAATACGAAAATTTTACTTTATCCGCCTTGTCCTGATTATGAAATATGAATGCTTGTTCAACGAAACTTCGCTTGCTAATTAGTTAAGTAAACCGCTACCCTTTTGTTACAAGTTTTATACTAGTTGATCTGATGTTAGCTGAATATTTGTTACAAGTTTTAGTAAGTTAAAATTATTTAATTACCAAGCTCACCGGCATCGCAAGACATTTCAGTAATAAAAACAAAGGCTATGTTTGCTAGATGTAAATAGACAAAATCTGAAGTAACAGTGTTACTTTTAAGAAATAGGTCCTGTAAAAAAATAAAGACATGAGTGGAAGAATCGAACAAGTATCACATTTCGAATTTCGAGTAAATCGCGTTTAAAGTTTTGAAAAAACTTTTTATGATTTCTCATCACAAATCAAGTAATGGCTTTTGTTAATTGTATCTGAAGGTGTAAATATGTTCCGTTTTTAACATTATGTTAAAAAATATATAAAAAATTCTCCATTCTAGGACATGGGCGTAGCGAGGTACGGGCAGGGGGGGGGGCAGCTGCCCCCCCCCCCCCCTAGAAGAGCGATCGGTCGCTAAAAAGCTCAAGAGTTAAGTGGTGAGAGGGGAGGCATTCAATCCCAGTTCGCTCACTCATATTTTGTTCTATTTGTGGTTCTATTGTGAGATTCTCAATATGTTAAAAATTACGAATTCGAAGTTTATAGTCCGCGCGGAACTAGTTGGCCGCGCCTTAGGTAGGGATAGGGGTGAGGGGGCGGGTTGCTTGCTGCTCGCAAAGCACATGAGATTAAACAGTGACGACCAATCTCGCGATATCGTGAACAATTATATAATTTAATTATTGAAAAGAATAAATTAAAGACAATTGATCAGTTTTATATTCTAAGTTATTGACATCGGCTTTCCGTTTTTTAAAAACCTATGCACTTTTAATATTATGTCCTTGGATTGTCTTTTTTATCGGCGGACTTATCTTGCTATTGCAATCTCTTGTACGTTTTGTCTAAACTAGCCAGAACTGTCAAAATCAAGCGCCCCCCCGCCTCTCTGTCCCACCGCTCACATATGTTACCTAAGGCGCGGCCAACTAGTTCCGGATTATACGGATAGGATTTTCTCAATCTACCCCCCCCCCCCCCCCCAAAGGCCTAGGCCTATGGCCCCTCCCTATATCGAATCCTGGCTACGCCTATGTTCTAGGATAAATTAAGAAAAATGTGAAGTTATTCGGTTCCACATATTTTTTAAGCAACAAAATCTGTAAAGACTGTCATGCATGAAGTAAACATAAATGACTTTTTTTTTAATTGAGATGAAACAAGACTCAATTGAAAAGACAAGAAACTTTGGATTATACTTTGACAGACGGGAAAGATTAAAAGGAATTCCGCCAAAACTAAATGTGAACAAAACTGAGTTGCGGGCGTCATCTAGTAGGAATTATAGAAAACGAGATCATGAAAGTAATAATCTCCATATCAAATTTCATCGAATGTTCAGTTCAGCCGTTTAAGTGTTAAGAGGAATTTAAGATAGACAGATAAACACGATTTCCTAATTTATAATTTTATAAATAAGGATCAATTTATTTCGCCATTATAATATGCGTTGTATTACGGGAGATCGCTTGAATATTTTACTTTTTTAAGCAATATGTCGACTTTTTTTTTATTCTATTGGTCAAAGGTGGTCAAAGGTAGGTATACAGGGTGCAATTAAACCTTCCTGCCAAATTTTGATATAATGATCCTTGTTTAAAATTAAAATACACGTATTTTTTCTTTTATTATCACTCAGTACTAAAGTGTTGAGAAAAAGCTTCCGAAAGTTATTCTAAAAAACACTACAATTAATGGACACGACGCGTCGGCCGCGCGTGACGTGCCCACGCGCGCGCGGCTCACCCCGCGTCACCCCCTCTTATTCCCCCGCGCCGCTAGTGACCGTTCTGCAACGATTTTAAATGGGATAAAATATTATGTCATAAAAAAATAACACCCAATTTTTGTTGCTTTAATGGACTCTCCTAATGATACCGAAGCCCTGGAAAAAATTTGGCAGGAATGTTTAATTGCACCCTGTATACCTAATATTTACCCGGGAATACCCACTCTTTAAAGGATTGTGCATTCAAATCTTGTTAAAAAAATACAGTTGTACTTAAAATTTTTTTTATCTGAATAATATGTACATCTATCTATATATATAAAACTCAAAGGTGACTGACTGACATGGTGATCTATCAACGCACAGCCCAAACCACTGGACGGATCGGGCTGAAATTTGGCATGCAGGTAGATGTTATGACGATGATCAATTCTACCCCCAAGGGGTAAAATACGGGATCAAAGTTTGTATATAATAATATTAATAATACTTTTTAACGCGAGCGAAGCCGCGGGCAAAAGCTCGTTCTATATAATATCTATGCCTTTGACCACCTTTGACCAATAGAATAAAAAAAAGCCGACATATTGCTTAAAAAAGTAAAATATTCAAGCGATCTCCCGTAATACAACACATATAATGGCTGTTACCCGCTTCTTGCATAGTCATTTGGACGAACCTTGTGACTTACCTGCTCCATCATCTGGCTAACTTTGTAAGTATACGTAAAATTATTTTTTTTTATTGCAAATCATTTTCCAAGTCCTAAAAGCTACATTTATGCAAAAAAACGTAAATTTTTAAAAATATTACTTAACTCATTCTTCCACTCACCTCTTCAAATATGCTCAGTGCTCCTACTCTACTAACATAGAGACTTATGTTGTAAGGAAAATATTTATATAAAAACTTCCTTGTCTTATTAAAAATTGGTTCGTTAAAATGTTAAGGTTTATGTGTTCACAGGATCGCGGACCGTATATAAATCCTGCACGGTTAAATAATAAAGAAGTCAGAAATCAAATTGTCTGTGGCACGGAATCAAACATTTATGACGTTGGCAACATTCCCGCGCCAGCGCCGCCCCCGCCCCGCCCCGCGTCTTGTTCGTTGCAATTTTGTCCACGTTTGTAGGAAAAATTTATAACTTGTTACGGGCAATTATGTACCTAGCTACACTTAGACTTTTTACTGTTATTTTTATGGTCGTTCCTAAGAAAAACGTAGCGGGAAGGCTACTTTAGCGATTTTACGACTGAAATCGAGATTTGCTCTTTTAGGGGGACTGCGACAACTTTTAGTTGAAATTAATTTAGTTGAAGGAATCTTTTTGCAGCACAACTGAATAAAAGTATGTACAGTCTTCGAAGTTCGGTCCCCGAGGCCATTTATGAGATTAGAACTTGGTCTCGTGCGCTTGTTGCAAAATTTCATCTCACTTCTTATTTTGGGCGCGCGAAATAAATTAGTTTAATTCATGAAGCCCCAAGCGGCCACATCCGGCCGCGATAACAATGAAAAAGCTATTGTGTCTCGTTTTGCCACGACTGATGGGTTAATTAAAAGCTCGGAATGAGAAAACTTGTGGATTGCCTTCGTTAAACATGGGAATAATCCCGCAAATCGGTGTTTAAATACTAATATTTGGAGTCTATTACGTATATTTTGTATAACCCTCAAGCTAAAATCCACCGAGCCGTTTAGATTGTTGAGCGTGCCAAAAATTATACATAACGCTCCATCTGGCGAAGTTGGGTAAAAATCTACACAATTCTTCGATATTAATCGTACTCTCTATATTGGCGTTAAATCGAAAAATAGGCCGTGTACGTCAGTGGCGCTCGTTACGGGCGAGCGTGCACCGGTGACATGTAATACAGCCGGCGCGGCTCAGCTGACCATCAATAGGGTCAACACGGAGTTACAAACAATTCCGAAGTATCGCTGGCAGCCCGCCAACTTACATGTTTTAATATACGCGATACGTGCGAACTGTATTGGTGTTGCCTGTCAAAATAAAATCGACACCAGCCTTACGAGGTCCAAAATACTCTTCTATTAATTTCTGAATTAGACATGGCCGCACGTTTTAACTAGAAATAAAGTACTGTAAATAATAATGTGTAAATATCCTTTAAAGATCTTTAGTAGAACTTCCAGCAGCGCAATCGAATGTCATATATGAAATATAGTCAATTCTTTGAGGCTCTCGGCACACGGCATAAAACATCAGTCGTGTAGTCAGGTAGTAGCGAGTAGGAAACAATAAGCCTTAATTCGGCGACAAATCTCCGGCGTAACTGGCTTAACCGGCAATCCGGCGATTACACCGACAGACAGACGGACGCTCCGAGATTGAAATGTAACAAGATTTTTACCGAAACTGGATTACTTCGGTTATGCCCGGCCTTTGTTTCATATTTCAGGCCTGCGCCGAATAAAAGTAGAAACGTTTGTAATTCGTTTTTGTGTAGTTTGGAAATAACGTTAATGGCTTTTATAGTTAACGTGTTTTATTCGAGCGCTGGGATTTTTATGAGCTTTGCATATGAATTTATTATATTTAATATTTTAAAAGCCGGCTCCGCTGCCGAATATTTAGCGATATAGATATGCACGAACGATATGTTGTAGGGGAGAGGGGGGGCTGGATTTAACAGGGGTAAGTATTAACAAGTCTATAGCTACTAAATTAAATGATGATATGGTAAGACGTTCAATGTAATAAGTTCGGGTGACGTCGGCGAACGATTTGCGACAAGTGAGTTGTCCGCCGGCCGACGCGTTTTGAAGTTATCGTACGTCGGTGCAAAAATACAGGTAAGTGGACATTTTTACGACTCGAATTTTTTAATTCATGCCTTAATTATTGGGTTTTGCGATTATATAATTAATGGTTATTTAGTTGTTAATTACATTTCCGAGTTATTTTATTAAATATACCTATAGTTTTTTTAACAATTAGTCATATTCCAAAAAGGTCCTCGGGGGCTAGTTTTAACAAAAGGAACGGGGTAAGTATAAACCCGTTAATTTTAGGTATTACAAGCAAGTTGGAGCTACCACATCTGCCGAAAGAGGTACGTCAATCACTCTGGCAGCCCGCAGCACTACGGTAACACCATACCTACCGATGTTCATATATCCGAGGATCAGATTCAATTTTTGTAGCAAGTGAAATCCATAGGGACTGGAAACAGCTCAGGTTGGATGACATAAAAGGAAATTTATGTTATTTGACAGAAGTGATTATTGTTCTTTAACATTTATATGTCAGAAAAGAAATAAATTACTACCTTTATATTGTTTTCTTTTTTACTTCCATGGTTAAACGAAATTCTAACAAGTATGCTACCGTTAATACTTACCCCGTCACTGTTAATATTTGCCCCCGAAACGGGGCAAGTTTTAACCGCTGACTTTTTTAAAAAAAATGCGCCTCCCTTCGAATCCAAGTAATTAAGATGAATTTTCAGCTTAGTATTGCCAAGTCATATAAATTTCCGTTACATGGGCATAAAAATAATAACATAAAGTTTTCAAATTAAGAAGATAAATGACAATATTCAAAATCTGTTAGAACTAGCCCCCCTCTCCCCTAGTTAACTTTTTTATTATCAAGCAAACATTTCAACTTGCTAATGTACTCGTATTTTTTTGTAGCTACGTGTGTGGATATCATAAATACGGCTTAAAAGACGTTTAAATGGGTAATTATAACAAATATCCACGTTTAAATAAAGCTAATGCCCTCTTCGCTCGCGTTAAAAATATGCAAACATATAAAATCTAGTTTTAAGTCGTTTTAACTGTAATTAAAAATGTCAAAGGTAGAAATTCTGAGCTGTAAAAATACTAAATAAATGCCATTAAATTGCTTCGGTTTTAAGTATCCGCATACACTCTGACTAAGATTATCGTAAGGATTTCGCAGCGAGGTCATTGACACCACTAACCTGTTGGTCATTCACACAAAAATCCTCAGAACTTGTTTAGAAACAACATAATATTTTATTTGCCACAAAAGGCAGTAGACTCCTCGACGTTGGTTCGAGTAAAGTTTATAATATACTAGACAAAAATTACTTCTTAGCATACTCTTTGTGAACAATAATAATAATTAATGACATTATAATATAAATTATCCTTTTTTTATATCATGGAAAAGGCAAGTCGGCAACCTAACAACCTTTTTTTTTTTTTTTTTGCACAACCTGCCATAGGATTGTGTGTCCATGTCCCGGGCCCTGCCAGTTAACCCTGGTAGGCACTAGTGGGCTTTGGCACCTTAGGGGCAGCGAGAGGCGCTGGTACTATCAGAGAAGTTGATTTATAGGCAGATGGGGGACCTACGTAATTTGGTCACAATTAATATTGAACTGGCACTATCCGACCAAACGACGAGGGTCTGATTAATCAATTTCTGTCATGGTACATGAAATGTATTTTGAATACCTACTTAACCAAATAACAATTATAATGAATACTTAACATAAATCAGTAATCACTAGATCATAATCAACAGAACTAGACGCCAATGCAATTAATTGCAATCAATATATTAATTGAAATTCCTATACCGAGAACGCATTTCGAAAACAAAGACACCAGTTTCACTCTATGTAGGTCTATGTCCTCTTAAATTGGAATGCGAATTTAATAAGTATCAACTAGTACTTAGTCAACTTTTAAGCTACCTAGCGTGAAACCAAGAATAAACATTGAGCTATGGCTGAACATTCAACAGTTTTAAAGATAAGTAAGATTTTCTTCCTGAACATAGCTGTTAATGTCATTAATTTCTTAAAAATAAAGGTGTATTCCTTAACGAAGCTTGGTACAAACTAATATATATTCTGTGACAAAGCTAAAAGAAATTAAATTTTACGTCGTCTCGCCCGTTGTACATGTTTATGAAAGAGAATACTAATATTATTACTATTAAATAAGTAACTAAGCGAAGACGGATTATTCATAAAGTCTTGTCTTTGGTGTTCGATTTTGATAACCTACCTATACACATCTCTCCTGTAATAGGGAATAACCCTTTCCTGCATGGGTCCGAGTTAAACTGTTGTTAGGCTCGTGACCCAGTTGGTCCAGTAATAGGTAATTTTCTGCGTCTGATTAAACGGACTTATCGACACAATCGATTCGCGTTCTAAACTAGGTCGAATGAATTTACACTTAGCCGGAGCCGTGTTACAGAATGCGTCGGGACCGGCTCAACAATGTATCGCTAAGTTCCTAGTATCCACTGTTTATACGGAACGTTAGCAATCGGCTTTCATTCTGATTGAGGAATTTTAAGGTAGAAGCAATCGGAAATATTCTGCAAGTATGCATATAGCGAATGGATTAGTATGGAATTCCAAATTAATAATCTCTAGTACAACACTTTTCTAAAAATATATAAAGTATACTCGTATGAAATTTACACATTGCAGATATAATCAGAGAGCAAATGAACGTCGGTTCCGAAATCGCCGTAATGAAATAACGGGCCATTCTCAACAATAAGATAAATGAAGCCTCAAAAGGCTCCCGCGGTCTGCGCGCCGAACGTTTGCAAACATCTACGTTTTAGTGGTTTGGAGCAGAGGTCATCTTCATTTGTACTTTTCTATTTTCCTTTTCAGCATTTTGTGTCAACAAATTCAAAATCTGTCGGCGAATATTAAATTCTAAAATTTGTTTTTAAAGATTTACACAAACGTTATATAATATGTAGAGATAAATAAACGACCAAATTAAACACTATCTCTAATATGTATATAAAATTTTCGTGTCATATTGTTTGTGCGCGAAGTGCGAACTCCTCCAAAACGGCTCAACCGATTTTAATGAAATTTTTATACGTACATTCGTTAGGCTTGAGAATAGGTTTTTATCTACTTTTTATATTGAGCAACGTTTGCCGGGTCAGCTAGTGAACTATAATTTACAATAATTATAAAATGTAGTCCTAAAAGGCTTAAAATATACACTGCCAGGTAGAGCTATAGGAATCTTTTAATATTTAGTTTAGTGCAAAGAGCTGAAGCCCGGTGAAATGTTTGAGGCAGACACTCGAAATATTTAAAAAGCATTCTTGATTCTTGACTCAGATCCAGATGCAACCATGTACTTCTATTTAACGTGGGTTTCTTAAATTCTTAGATAAATTCGCGAAACATAATTCAGCGTTTAAAAGATGTTTTCTTATAGAATAAGTGAATCTTTTATGACGATCTTCAATGTTGTAGTGCAAATCTACTATGTTATTATTTATTTACTAAACACCTGCCGTTAAAATATAATAATTAGAATCTAATGCCATTTGCTGTCAAATAAAACACTGAAACTCAGGGGAAAACGTGGGATAATATCATATTTTTAAGCCGAATTAATATTATGTCTATTGTATTTTCAATACAATAATGTACGTGGGCTTACTGTAAATCAAATCGCAGCCACATTTTATCGTTACGTGTGGAATAACTATGTAAACGTTCGATTAGCTGGCAGGTGAATAATTTATGTCAACACAATTAGGACAACATTGTCATAGCAAACATATCGCTAATGTATTCCGAGCATCTAAAACAATAACGGTGGTTCTATCTAAATTAACAATCAAAGCGATTCATGTATTGCATCACACGAAATGAAATTTTGGAATTACAATAATTGACGAATATAGAACGCATTGTGCATGCGACACTGAGTGGGCGACTACAGTTTTTTAAACGAAAAGTCAAAAGATGATGGTGCAAGCTCACTAAAAGTCTAGCCCACGGAATCAAGTACTAATTCGTTGTCTAATTCGTGACACGAATGACACGAATTTGTGACTCCTTGAGCCAAAATGTACATTCTCCTTTATAATATTTGCAAGTCTCTTCTTTATTATTCTAGGGCTCTAGAGCGTCCATTTGAAAATTGACTCATATAAATTAGGGAATTTGGAGTATGTTGTTCGAGACAGGAAAACAATTACTTAGGTCGATTTTGTAAAGTAGCTGGAAACGTTTTGAACCGTAACGAGTAAATAAGAACCAATTTTTTCTCAATTTGTTCAATGGCTTCGAGGACCGACTGTGTTTTTATTTAGTAGACAGCTTTAAGTAGCATTAAAAATTCAATTTTAGTTCAAAACATAACAAATAGAATAATAACATAGGTGTATTATAACAGCCCCACACAACAATACTTAAGTCGAGACATTTTACATGGTAATGTAGAGAAAACATGAGCTTCAATAGTACAACGTTTAATTTAAATACAAATGATCTAAAATATGATGTTCAGTCGGAACGAAACAATATTAAGTCCGCAACTCCGCAGTTGTGACATTTAAATAAAGCCTTCCGTTTTTATAAGCGATAGCTTATAAAATACGAAACGGACACGAAGCAAAGACAGCGACCGCTCTATTGAATTTCAAATTAAAACTTCATGAAATATTAACGGGATAAGGGCGTGCGCACGCTGGCGGCTGAGGCGGGGCGGCCGCGCCGGTGAGATATTCTAATGGAATGCGCTGACGTGAGCGAGAGGTCGCGTGAGCAATCCGCAGCCTGTGTTATGCTAAGCGGATGGTTGTTCATTGGCGCTAGTGGCTTGGTGCAGTTTATAAGCTTTTACGTCTGAATTATACTAACTCTAATTTTAGACAGACGATACTAATGAATTTGATTGTATATTGATATAGAAGCGTATTCAATAGTAAAACAAGTTATATTACGTGGAATTAACTAAAATCTGAGGATACTAAATTTTGCTCTGAGTGGCTGAATCTCCTTAATAAATACAATAATGTTGTACAGACGTCAAACTTCTGATACTGCTCCAATTCGTTCTGCAGGGTTATCCTGGAATGCAAATCCCACTGACGTAAGTCTGCTAAGTTTTTTAAGTGACGTAATTTTATTATTTGTATAGGTTATAGGGACAGGAAATGAAAGTGCTCTCTTATAAGTTATAACTTGTACCATCTATAGAAATGGGTCATAATATGTCTGCTGTAAGTATACAACTATACACACAATGAGCGTCATCTTATTTACCAGCGATATAGATTGCGCTGTAGATTATTGAAATGTAATTCAGCACTCCATAAGATTTTTAAACGACTTGTACACGTTGATATGAATTAGTCCTTTCACAATATTCTGTTATAATCAGAAAACATTAAAGTCTCAAAAAAATTTATTAAGTTGGCTCTCGGGCTAAAGCCCGAGAGCCGACTTAATAAATTAAGGTTTAAGTAGGAAATAATAATAATCAGAATTAAGTTTAAAACAACGTAAACGTAAAATGAGAGTTAACAGGAAACTGTAACGCTTCACAAATGTTTATTAGCACGGGCCTAAAATACCTAATTTAACACAACCCTAGTTAGGGTTTATAGTTCGAGTAATTTAGCTACTTATTACGACTCAAATCTTTTGGAGCATCTAGTCATAATAATAAATATTTATTATTAAAATATAGTTTGTGATATACTTAAGTTCTATAACTACCGACTTTACGACGCTATAATAAAATGCATGCAATAAACAAAACATTCCTCACAAACATTAAAGCCACTTAATTGTTCAGTTTAAATTACACGTCAATAAAGAACAGGAAAACTCTCATTCGAAAAAGTAAACAAAACCTGGCGATTACTATGCGGTGCGGCGCTCGCGCGTGGTGTGCATACGAAGCACGCGAGCGACGCGCGTGGCCGGCGCGAATCGCGGCGCTGGGTGCTGCGCACGCGCCCACAGGTGACGGGGGAACTAGATCTGCACTTGTTCAAGATCTAGTACACAATATTGCCAATTGCCATTCAATATCGCGAATAAAACAACTACTTCATTCAATCACAACTAGCTGACCCAACGAACACTGTTTTGCTATACGATACCGTATACGTTATAATATTATATCAGGCATAAACCTTCCTAGTCTTTACCGACTCTATTAAAAAGAACGTCATCAAAATCCGTTGCGTAGTTTTAAAGATCAAAGCATACATATTATGGAGATACAGCGGGAAACGAATGTGTTTTATAATATTATGCAGTGAAGAATGAGGTTGATACTAAATAAACATAACATTTGAACCGTGAAAACTATCCCCAGTGCAAACGGTCCAGAAAAGCTATAAAAAGCGAGTAGATATTATAAAAATTGTAGTGGATACCTCCAACCAATATTAGTTTTCGGTTCGATTATTTTAAATGTGAAATAAGCGATAAAAGTAAAAAAGTTAAAGTGAAAAGGTCGGTCGTATTGGAACTCGTTTGCAGCGGTTTTTAGTTCACGTTTATATTTCATCTGGCAGAAGAGTTTTGAATAACTCCATTTATAGGGATGTGGTCAATTTAGGTTAGCTCTATGTAACGTTCGATTTCAGAGACATTTGTCGTGTTTGATTTGTAAAATTAAAAGAAAATATAATATCTAGTCGATCTATAATATTATATCTAGATTATATCGTTTTATATTTATTACCAAAAATTAAGTTTCTCAATTATGAAAATTTTCTATGAACTTACCTCACATATCCGTCGGGTTTGTTGTTGGATCATTTCCGAATAAAAAATATGGGGATCTGAAAAGAGAGAAACAAAGCTTAATACAAATATACGGGGCGGTCCTTACGGAGATACCGTAATTTACCGTATTTCAAGCCTTATAAACTCATAATTTGAAAGCTACAAAGTTATAATAAAAATACAGCAATAATCTTCAGTACATCGACATTCCTATCCCCGTTTTACATTTTCTATTTTTGTTTATTATACTCATGATATCAGCTTCCAAAGTAAAACCAATTTATTAAAATTCAAGCATACATTCAGCATCTCCTTAGGTTTTACAAATTAGTTTTATTTGAAACACACGCCAATAGATCGACAATATCATAAACTACATATTCTCCGTTTTAAATTTTTTAGGACAATTTTGAACTAAGACAAGTAAAAAAATGTGAATTTTGGTGCGATCTCGGCAACGCGGCAAATGTACGGCCAAGGTCGTTTGCTCGGGGGACGACCTTAAAATATTACACATAATAATTACGTAAGTAATATAATTTAAATTTTATCAGGCTATTGGTACCTAATTGCTAATTAGTAATTACTAGTTAGTAGTTAGTAACGCAAAATATCCTCATTGTTTGATAAGGCCGCAAAATTATCAGGAAAAACTAACATAATCCCAATAATGTAGACGTACGGTATTTCCAGTTTCTTGAAAATGTCTAATGTTAGAAAAGTCGCTTGATAAACAAAGACATTGTAAAATTATAGGTATGTATTTATTGTATCTACCTACAAGGTATGGAACATGGATCTTGTTAATAGTAAGGGTTTTTTTTGTTTGAGTCGTATTTACAGGGTTATATGAAGCCAGGGCTGCGTTAACGCGCAACATTCGCAATGAATGAGCGGCGTCTCGTCGACTGTCGAGTCATTCTTTTATATTGCGAGCGTTATTTCGGCGTTAATGAGACCGCGCTAATGGCTAACTCTTAACTTTTTTATATATTTATTTTAACTAGCAGAAAAACAAACCGTACCAAAACGTAGCTTCAGTTATCTGGCAGTTCGGTGGCCACGAGCGGAGTTTGTTTTAATGAAATAAGCTGTCTGCTAAGGAAAACAACCGTAAACTACAAAGCAAATTCGCGTTAATTATGTTTCATATTTAGCTAACGTTTAGGCGCCGTGCGCGGCTTCGGGGCCCCGCAGTTGACAGTCGTTTGAAAATATGAACTCACTCTGACAATTACGTCGGGTAAAAGCACTCGGTAGTTAATTACGTAGCTCTTACGAACTAATTTGGTCCCTGGGGTCCAAAGCTCAGAGTCGAAAACGGTGCGGCACTTCAACGACATTAGGCTAAAGGCAGTAAGTTGTAACAGTATGCAACTATTGTCCGTCTTGTAAACGTATACGCTTCCTTGTAACAGCACAGAGGCACAATACATTAAAATTTAGATTTACTGAACTATGCAGTATGCAGTTCTCTAACTTACATGAACATCTCTCTCAGCAGTTACTCAGCTAACATTTAGTTTAGTTTTAGAGGTTTTTGACGCGAGATATTGTTTGTGGCACTAAATATGGCATCAAATATCCTGTGGTGGCACTGAAATGAAATTCTAGCGCGTCCCTTGTATGCCGTGGGCAGGCAATTAAAACTTAAAGTTTTATTAAACTTACGTATCTAAGAGTACATTCTTCATAACATAAACGAAATGTTACGGTTGAATTAAAAATCCAGGTCTTTTGATTCCTTATAAATTCTAAGTAAACTCATCCTATTTAATCCGTAGTTGTTACTACAAGATTGAATACTTTAATATTATATAATCTGTAGGCTGTAGCTGTCACCTCGAAGACAGACACGTCGCAATTACTGCCACCGCCACGTGCTGTCTCCGCGACAAAAACTGTTTCTCACGGTATTAACATTCAATACAATATGGGCAAAATATGAGGAAAAAAGTAGCACGAGTGTCAGTCATCAGACATAAATTATACTCGGTTGTAAAATGCTACTAATATGTTTAATATTATGACAGATTACAGTGGTTTTTTACAGGATTCTATCCAGCGTTAGCGTATCATTTAAACAGCGTTGTTGATTGATTAATTTTAAGCCAATCAAAGATAATCTTCTTCCAAAAAATCTCAAAAACCTGACATAACTGGAATCGTCCTACGTTTATTGAACATCAGTGTTAACATTTTTGACAGCCAATCAGAAAGCGTTATTGAATAGCGAAACTTCTGTCAAAAATCTCAAAAACCAGACATATCACGACTGTTTTGTCTTACTCATTTCCTTCTGTCTATAAAAATCAGCTGTTTTAATACTAAGCAAATACAACAATCCTATTAATTTCGTGGCTGAATGATTTTATTGCCCAAATCGAACGTTGATTGACGCTATTACAAATATTAAAACGGCGGTTGTTTTAGTTTTCTATTTACAAACAGCTGACATGTTCCAGCGAGACCGAGCAGAGTGGATCGGTAGAGCACTAGATTTTACTAGAATATTTTAATTAAATTTTGGTAGTTGGCCGTCGTGTTTAATGTTTTTCAATTTGGGTTTATGTGATTGCGAATAGTTTATTCAAATTATTGTATGCTGCTCTATTATTACTAATGATCTAGCTGTTTGTTTTGTAGAGTATAAAGCTCGAACACAATAAAATTTAGTGTTTATGCATGTTTGACAACAGTAAATTGGAAAATTAAAATTAACGTTAGATTTTCCTATTTTTAAGCGTTTAGTGTTTTTGCGGTACACAATGTTTAGTGCCTATGCAATATGCATGTTTGCAAATGTTCAATTGGCAAATAAAAAGTAACAATATTATTTCTAACTGAAACATTAAAGTGAAAAAGGACGGAAGAAAATACCTTTAACGGTAGTTATATAAAATAACTGTATTGTGAATAAAACATCGGTACAGTTATTATGCCGAGAACTTGTTAGAGCGATGTATGAATGGACTAGGGAGCTTCGACGTAGATATTTCATTGAATGGCCAACAAGAAACGCGTCGAGAGCGCTCGTAGTTTGTTTAATTCAATATAAAACAATAAATATTGATGTATATCGGTTACTCAATACAGTAACAGCTCATTCCTTAGTTTTTATCTGATGACGCTGACAGCTAACGAATGTATGGTCTAAGAAGGAAGCTTTTGAGATAATTTATCATGTACCTATATTCAATATGAATTATTCCAGATACAAATAAAAAAATGACAATTAATGTAGGAACATAATATACTGTCCATTACGCGTTGTCTACGAATTGTGTAGAGAAAAGAGCGCAACTTGAACTATGTACAGTAGGTTTGATGTTTTGGAATTGGGTTTTATTGTAGACATTTTGGTTGGTAATATACTTATAAATTATAATACGCATTCGTTTTATTACTTCAAATAAAGTCTCAATTACCATACGACCTTGTTTATAGGCGTTTCTATAGGTACGTATATTATAAAACAAAGTCGCTTTTTTTCCCACATTTCCCTTTGTTCCCTTTAATCTTTAAAACTACGCAACGGATTTTGATCATTCTTTCAGTTTTAGATAGCCCATTTATCGAGGAAGGCTATAAGCTATATTTTATCACGCCAAAACTAATAGGAGCGAAGAAATAGAGGAAAATGTGGAAAAAACGGGGAAAATAATTTGAAAGGGCTAACTTGAACGCGCTAATCTCAGGAACTACTGGTCCGATTTGAAAAATTCTTTCAGTGTTAGATAGCCCATTTATTGGGGAAGGCAATAGGCCAATAGGCAATATTTTATCACGCTAAGACTAATAGGAGAATGTGGAAAAAACGGGGGAAATTATTTGAAAGGGCTTATCTCGCGAACTACTGGAGCAATTTTTATGTTATTTGGCACAGATAAAAAGTAGACCACGTGAAGGATCATATAGGCATCATTTTTTCAGTGGCTATATTTTTTATACCCGTGCGACGCCGGGGCGGGTCGCTAGTAGTACATAAACTCTTATGCAACAAGTGCAACAACAAAAGCACCTTTACTCATAATCCGGCGGGTCACGGCAGGGGCCCAATTTTAGTACCGCCGATCGTCGCTACTTTAATTAAAGTTCGAAGGATGAGAATCGGGTAGGTGTAAAAATAAATCGCTTCAGTACTTCGTGCGAAAACCGGTCCGACCACAGCTCAGACGGACCACGCAGACTGTCGCAGACTCCACCTGGCGTCTGATTCATGGTACATTTTACATTTACTACCATACCGACTCGTTTTTCCAGTTTTTGTGCCGCAACAAGTAAGTGTTCAAATTAAATGCCATTCATGCGCACTGGCATGTAATGAAACTTGTTTCACGAAGTCCTTTTATTTCGAGAACGTTTTAATTTACCTCTTTATTGTGTTACATGCACATTTGGTTGTAAATAATCCGATTACGTTACATTATTAAATGATTTCGATAGAAACTAGAAGTAATCGAATACAAATTCGATTGGAGAAATGGAAAGTGTTTTAAAAAATGGTTGTTGCCGGTCTGCTCGCAGATACATAATAAATAATAATATATACTTAACTTTTATCGGTCTTACCACAAAAACTAAACATCTGTTGAACAGTTGTTTTGAGACCATTTTGAACTGAATTTTTCTCTAATCAACTGTTCAACAGGTGTTTAAATTTTTTGTGGTAAGACCGTAAAATTTTTATACTAAACACTGATCAGTGGTGCAAAGCAGGTTTCACCGGTATTCAAAGTGCGTCATTTGCAGAAAGTCTTAAATTTTATAATTATCCAAAAATGCCTTCCCAACTTTCAAAGTTTCAGACTCTGGAAAGTTCGGCGTTTTAGTTTGTACGATTCTTTCAAACTCTGCTAATTTGTTTAAAAACCAAGACGCACTAAAATCGAACTTTTAATCATTTAAAATACAACCACAAAATACAAATTGCTGCGCGAAATTCATTTTATAATGGAATCCTCTTACAGTTCGCAATACAGAAATCAATCGGGATAATGAGGACTTCGTAATTTCATTGATTTATCAAATTGAATTATTGTTGTAGAGTTTAAACAGTGCGCAAATATTTCGATGGAACTAGCGACTGAAATTATTGGCTCTCGATTCAATTATTGTGATTTCATCTTTACCGCACACCATAGAATATGAACAATACTTTCTACTATCACCGTATAAAATATGATTCTTACAAATTAAGTAATAGAATCTCATGAAATATCAAAATATAAGTATACGTATCTAATGCCCGTTTTCAGTTTTCACCAACAACACCTAAAATTTAGGTGTCCCTTTAGCCAATATAAGGGGCATAGCAAGAGTCCCATTAACAACGATACACAAATTCCAATAAATATTCTTCAGAAATCAGAACCTAGATTCGTATTCGGAGTTATAAAATATACATCGAAATCGATTCCCAAAGCACAAGCAAAGCGAAGAATGTAAATAATACGCGAGACAATATTACATTTGCATACACACGATTCGATTTGAGGACACAACAGTTACTTTCGTGAGCGGAGCGGAGCGCCATGATGGGGGAACGTTGTGAATATAAACACGTAGTTACTGGTTAGGTCGCGCGTCGTGACTTCGGAGTATTACGATAGGGAGCTATCAGACATCAGCTATCATACTAAAAATATATTTGGTCTGGGTATATAGATGCGAGATATCTTCATATTATATATAAAATTCTCTTGCGATGTTTGTTTTCAAAATCCTCCAAAACGGCTGGACCAATTTTCGAGTATCGCCCAAGTTTCTTTTTTAACAGAAAATACGCACTTAGCAAAGCAACGTTTACCAGGTCAGCTAGTCTCTCTCATAAAAGTCGTAGTGTCAACAATCAAACAGTCTTAAACATGGCTCAATTCTTTCGTATAACGAAAATAATTTGCAACACAAGGAGGTAGGTAAGCTTTTAAAGCAAAAGCTAAATATACCTTTAATGACAGGTTTAACTCTACTTAAAGCCTGATTTCATTCAGTAATAGCAGGCGCCAGTAATGGCGGAGCTGGATCAGTATTTTTTTCAATGTTATGTGTGCAATGTGTCCCGCTAACAAAGAGCCATTTTTGGGATTTAATAACGAAAATTTAAGTCTAACAGAAATAAACACCGAGATATAAAAAAGATATCTCCATTAAAACATCAGGAGTTTCGTTGGTCTCATTTAAAAACACTCGAAGAAAAGAACTCTTGGCAGGAGTTAAAGTCGAGGACTGTATCGCGTTTGAGATCGAATATTCAACAACTGTATGTCAAATACTTGTTACTGTTTTAATCATGTTGGGAATAAATATTACAAGACGATAGTCTTATTTCTGTTGGGATTAAGGAGCAAAGAAATTATGTTATTATAATTTTTATCATGACAAAGTGATGAGATAAAATGGTTCATAATCTTGTTTTGTGTATTTCATTTTCTTAATCCTTAAAGCAAGCAAAGCTTTAAAAATAATGAAGGGAAAAAATATTTTGTCCGAGTAGTATTTATTCGAAAAATGTAAAGAAAAATTTTAAAATTTATAAATAACTAATGTTCACTAAAAGCTGCGCCTAACATTTTGTATTAAAACATTTCTCGGCACGCAGGATCCCGAAGGAGCGGCAGTTTTTTACGTCACGCGAACAGTTCCCAGGGGTTTCGGAACCGTGAAGAATGTTATAGACACGGCCAAGTGGGAACCGAATCACTCCTGACAGAATGAATCGACGTTTCGCTAAGTTATATCGTAGAAGTTTTGGGTCCACACAAAAATATTGTGTATTTTAATGTTTTATTACAACTCAATAAACTTATATTAACTTAGTTATTTGGATATAGTATTTATTCTACACTTTGTCCATTTGCATAAAACTACTATCTAATTTAAAAAAATACATTTTTAAATTTACTTTCTGATTTCTCTAACTTTACTTATAAGAAGTTCTCATATAGACCTAGATATAGAGAAAATTTAACAGAATGATACTCTGTTTCACTGTGTTAAATTTTCTCTATCCGTTGTCCGAAAGTTCGGATCAAACTCGCATTCCACTCCCTTAACAATAACTATTAAAGTTCAATTTTAGGGGAACCGCCTCAAGTTTTTCCTCCGCGTAGCTCAATAAACAACCGTACTGCGGATTGATGTAGTATGTATTATACGTTCTGTACATTCGTAGTCATAATATAATTAAAGTGAAAATATGAAAAGGGGTCAGGTCAGGGTGTAGCGGGTCACTATAATAATTATGGCTTAATGTCTCGCCGCAGCCGCAGCCGCACTCGGTAAGCCGATTATTACGATGTCTGCGACCCAGGCCGAGGGTTAGGGCATAAATACAATTATTCCTATCGCTCCGTATCACATTTCACATGATATTTGAGTATTATTATATCACATACGTGAACGCTACTATAATACAATGTTTTTGTACTCGGATAAAAAACAAAAGTCAGAGCAAAAAATTAAACCAAATGCAAACTGCACGACACGCTCTTGACCTTAAATGAGGAAAATCGCGAGGCTTTCAGCAGTAGCGTCAGAGTACTGCCGAGAAACATTACAAAACAGGATAAAGATTTCAATAACGAATTTATTTGGAGGAATAATTTAATTTAGATTAAAAGCATGGCGGCCGCAGACAGGTGTTGCGGGCGGCGGCGCTCGCGGAGTCGGCACAGATCCGTCATAAATAAATCTGATTTGACACTCCTAACGACGCCGTGAAACAATTTGGAAGATAAATTTGATAAAAATTGTATACGCCGAGTCGCGTTAAGTCACGGCGTCTCGAGCGTGCTTAAGAATTTTGATTACATTAAAGTAAAATGGTGTTTGGAAATGCGCGAGAGTTAGATTTTTCATTACAGTTAAAGTATAATATTTATGACAGTCCATATTTTTAGGTTTTCGTCTCTTTAGGTCTCTTGTTATTCCGGACTTAACTTACTTTAACCCAAGTTTACTCCAAATTGCGAACTCTACCTTTTATCATCATGTAAAGTTTGATGGTAGCTGGAGGCAAATGTACAAACAAGTCGAGGAACAACACGAATTTATATTCTCGGGCAATATCGGAGTTATCTGGCTCCAAGATAAAACTGCGAACGTCGGTTCCCTCAGAAACAATGACGTTTCGCAAAATATAAGGCGATACGTGAGGTGTGTTCGTAATAGGATTAATGTTACAGAAGAAAGGTGGGTCGAACTTTACCCTGGTGACACTCAGCCGCTAGTCAAATGTGAATAATCGATCGAAATTCAGATAACTTTACGTGCGGGAATATATTGTACGACTAGAACACTCTATATTTTTTTTAGAAAAATGATATCTCATTACCGACGACGCAGCTCAATTGTTTAACAAAGGGCTCTTTTATTAAGTTCCATTGGATAAATTGCTACATAATTTACAACATTAAAAATATACCTACATTCGATTGTTAAAAATTCTTAACGTAAATCGGAAAAAAGTAGCTGAGGTTAAACAGTAAACACCAAACGGCCGTCCTATTGTGCTGGTAATCAGCCAAACTGATAAGCGGCCGTAAAACATGGCCACCGAGAGTTTATGGTGAAGGGTAGGCTGCAGGAAGCCCGCAAGCTGATGGAGCCTCGGCGAACTTCAAGATTTACCGATAGCGCGATAGTGCCGGAAAGTTTTTAGGGGAGAATGCGGTGATTTGCACTACGGCGATTTGTGAAACTTTTATGGCGACATTTGCTTAGCGTGATGGGGAGCATTTACCGTTTTTACCGAGTATTTCTCGTTAATATGGTAAAAAAATTGGGGCGAATTTGGTGTTTGTATGTAATGTTTGTATGTAATGAGGCTTTAGGCTATATCGCCAATATGTTGGTTAAGACGCTCTTAGCCTACATTACATTACATAAATACATATAATTTTATGTTTCGACGACACGATGCATCATAAATAAACAGCATCGTTAACGTCATTTGTCCCGAATACAACTTATAATGATCCTCAAAATTACGTATTTAAATTCAATTTACGATTCATAAAACGACTTATCGGTTTCATACGTGATAATTCCCGGAAAGGTTTCACGTTAACCCCTGTCGGAGCCTCATAAATTAAATTATGGGAATTTAGTTTTGCGCACTTGAAGTTTTCCTGGGAATAGTTTAAATTTCCCCATAGAGTATTATTTTGTCATAAATCAAAGCTTCCTTCGGCCGCGGAGACCCCGTCGCCGACTACACGAGCGCCGATCCCCGGTGATTAATTGATTAGGCGGAGGTTTGTTTCTAAGTAATTTTCATGATTTATTACGTAAATGCTGGCATTAGCGCATTCGAAAGTCACGCATGCGGATTTAGCCGCAAACGCGTCTCGATACGGGCCCTAATTGTCTGGCGACTAACGATTATTACAACAATGGTGCAAGTGACGACACGGTAATAAATGATGCGTAAAAGAAATTTGATTAAGCCCCGCTTCCTTCCTCCTTCCTCCGAAACGTTTAATAAACTTAAAATACAGGTCTGATAAGATTTAGCGCTCAACTTCCGAAGTCAAATTATTAAATTTTGCCCCTTATGTTAATAATACTCCTACTCAGTTGTTATTTATTACTCTTTATTTATCTTATAACTTTTATTAAAAATAACTCATATTTTGCACCTCTATCTACACAACACCAAACATATTTTGACGCAATTTGGGCCGGAATTACCTGGAAGCGATAACTATAAACGTCAATAACATTATTGACAAAGGGCGAGGCAATTTTGTGAATCAATTTCAAAACCTTTAATTGGCCTTTTCCAGCGACGAAGATGAGGCTTTTTGATGTCCTCCCCTCGACAGTGACTTAAGAAAATAGTCTTAGGAAAAGGTACGACAAGGAATTTAATTGATTCGCAGGTAGGATGCCTTTCAAAAGCCAAATCACGAGCTTTTTGTTCCCGTGCCCGTGTTATTGAAATAGTTGATACGAATTCTTGGTTTGGTTTAATTTTATTTACATTTCGGGTGTATTCTTTTGTATTAAAAGCTTTGGGCTTCTTTAGGTCATGTGAAAGATACTACATACCTAATCAAATAAGAAATTGAAGTCTGAAAGCAAATCTATCTTCTTTTCATTAAAAAATCACGCCACAATTAAAAAATACACATATTTGAATGTTTTAATAACTTTGTTATATTTGGTAGTGGAATTTAATATTTTGTACACTTTTATACGGGTTAAACAAATATTGAACATTTTTCTGCCCATCATAAAAACGATATCCGAAAATGTAATATAAAGATACGCGAAATTTTTCGTACGTGAAACATATTTTTATTTCATTAAAACATATAAGATTATATTAGCATTCTTGGATCATTAAAATTCATAATACATATTAGGTATATCCCGAGAGTTTCGCAATGAATTTGTCTTATTAATTTACGAAGACACGGTACAAACACTTTCTTACTAATTTTAATATTATGTTGTATTTAATGTTAATAAGTACATAGAGCAACAATTATAATTTGATAACTTTAAGTTTAAGATCATGATCGTCAAGTCATTAGACCGTAGGGTCATCTTAATGTAATAATACCTCACAAGTTTTTCTTTCTGTAGATATTGACCATGTTGTCTAGTTAGGTCAGAAAATATTGTAGATTAGGTTAGGTTAAGGCCCCTAGTTTATTTAGTGCTGAGTGTACCACTCTACCTGCACTACGCAACAACGATTGCATATGTACGACATCATGCATTTGGAGTAGGTAAGGTACTCTAGATGTATCCCAGATTCTATCATCATCGACTGCTCTAAGAGAGTAACAAATAGAATCTATTTTAAAGTTAAATACGAGGGGACACGCTCGGAGCAACCGTTATCAAATTTCACTCGAGTCTTTAAGGGTTAAAGCCGGCAACTTTGAGCCCCCCTAATAAATTATATTGCCGACAAAACTCCGAGTGCGACACACTTCGTTGGCTCATCTAATTGGTCCAAATTCGCCTCGACCCGGCTCATAATTGGTGGGATTCTGTGTGTGCGAAATTAGTGCGAATCCGAATTCGGATCGAGGAGATCGCGACATCGATACGTCTCCGTCGAACCCATGATAACTTTGGACTCGTTCGCCTAATGAAGATCCGCCCGACGAAACAAATTTTCGAGTTGGGGGTTTAAGTTGAAGTTTGCGCGGCGCCGCCTGAATACGTTACATTCCCGGGTAATTAAACCGCGCCACGTCTTTCTGTTCAAACATGTTTTCCCAACTATGTCGTCTTCTAATGATACAAATGTCTTCGTCCTTGTTAATTGTGTTATACGGTGTACTGTTGCGTCGCATTACTTTACATAACGACACCGCGCAACGCGGCGAGAACCATCCTTAAATTAGTAAAGTCAATGTTATGACGTGTTTGAAATTATTCTGTTTATCAGCAGATACCTGACATTTTTTACGATAATCGGTTGAGTCGTTTCT
Source organism: Polyommatus iphigenia (assembly GCA_963422495.1). Lineage (NCBI taxonomy): Eukaryota > Metazoa > Arthropoda > Insecta > Lepidoptera > Lycaenidae > Polyommatus > Polyommatus iphigenia. Next base: position 4,358,841 of record OY730190.1, read on the forward strand.
GTAAAGATCTTTAACATACACGATGTTTGTTTATAGTACGAGTATAACAAAATTAGTTACATGACTGTTATGAGAGACATATTCTGTGAAATATTTTAAGTAGTACAAGATAGATTCTTGGATTACGTAGATAGTACACTCGAAATTGATACCCAAAAATCACAAGCTCCACTGGGCAGCGAGCAGCCGGAATTATTTCCCTTGCACCGGAATGTTCGAAGAATTCCCTTACCAGGTACAGTCGGCTACAAAATTTCTTGGGAACTAAATTCGCTAAGATTCCCAATTAAATCTGTGACAGCCGTCGAAGTTTCCCGAACGGTAAGTTGCGAATCTCGAAAAGAATTTCTCTTTAATTTGCGTAAGTTTATGCATTCGAGGAGCGGGGTCCTCCCGTGACGCGAAACTTTTAATTACTGTTACATCTCACCGTCGATCGGGGATGTTTCTTCGTCTTTTATCTTCTCGACTTTCGATAAATCTCCCGCGCCGTTATGCCCGGATTAACGAGGCTGGACGGGAGTAATGTTTTTACTCAGCATGTTTCGAACTGAGCTATTAATTTATCGCAACTCGGCCTTTGTTCGGCCCGGCCTGGCGAGCGCCGATGTTCGTCCGTTAGTGGTCCGTTACGTAACCGTCATAAATGACCTTCTTATCGTTTAATAACAATATTAATCTCCTTTCATATTTGTCCAATCAAAATATATTACACGCCGGAATCAAAATATATTACGGGCGAAACAAAAACAATTTTCAATCTGTACATTTTTGGTATGTATATTTTATAATCTATACTAAGCACATTATTTAAATACAGTACATAGCGATATCAATACCTCCCTTGTAAAAGGTACTCGAGTTTTAAAATGTTTTTCTTTTACAAATTAAGGAATTTGTTCGCTATTTTTCGGTTTAGCAATAAAATTTACAGATAAAATGACATTTTGCCGCGAACTAACATCGCAATTTGCAATTACATTGCGCGTACAGCGCAATACAAAATGCAAATGTTTAAACAGGAGATAGGAGAATATAAAAGTAAACATTTACAGCAACACTATTTTTATATGGCTTCCCTAAAAATTTTCCAACATTGGATTATTCTGTAATTTTCTTCATCCATGCATTCAGTAAAATTATATCTAAATTAGTAATACATCCAAGTTTATATAAATTATAATATAGATAGTAGTTCAATAATATGAAGTTGGCAACATTCTTACTGGAGCACATCTAGAATGCAAATAGCAGCCCACACTGAGCTCCATCAGCACTAACTTAAGATCAATATTATTCTTTGCGCTCGGGATTAACATCCCGGCGTTATTAGCTCTGAATCAGATCCATGAATCATAGATTATATCGGCTTAATATTGTTAATTTTGCGAATCGCGATCGGAGTAGCTCAGCAGTAATTGGAAAAGATTTGAATTTTGGCCGCCTCGGCATTAGATAATCCAAGAATTCAATTTGAATATTATGTTTATTTTATTAAAACTCGGTTTGGAATATTTTAATCTAAAGTTTGTTCGGCTTAAGCTCCTTTAAAATATATAATAATAATAATAATATCGGTATCGTTTGAACTTACTGTTTCTTAACCGCAGGCCTCGCTAAAGACGAAGCGAACTTTCGATATATTTTGGCTTTGAGAATAAAAGTAATAAATGTCTTCATTCTTTTATGATTTTATTCAATATGTTGGTACTCAAACATTTACTGCTGTAAATTTTATGAGTCTTTAAATAAATAATTTCCTTGGGGCGGGCGCGTGTAAGAAGTTCGTATGGAAAACGTGTGCCGGTGTGTCCTTATAAAGTTAGTTTATTTTGTTACACACTTAACTTATGTATTTTATTTTATTTATTTATCTATGCTTTTTGCACAATGTTGGTACATAGGCGGACTTAATGCCAGGTGGCATTCTCTACCAGTCAACCTCTATTTTGTCAAGTTTTCTATAAAAGCAATTACAGTGAGTTTCGAGTACGGGCATATTATGATTTAGGTACTTACCTAATATTTTTGCAAATAAGTCAAGACAGAATAGTGTCAGTATATCTATGGTATTGAAAACGTCATTGTTCATTTGCAGCAAGTACCATCCGGGAGATTGATTCCTAGGCAGTTGACAGACCAACGTCATTTGGTAGGATCATGTCAATTCAATGTTAATTGTGATGTGTCAGCTGGGCTGGGTTTGACGTAACGCGTACGCGACCAAACTACATAGGTCCCCCATCTGCCTAGGAATTAACTTCTCTGATAGGAATACAATGTGCAATATTTACAGGTGATTAAAGTTTTTCATCTAATTTTTACTTAATAATGCTTTAATGCAAAAGGAATACAATTTCTACTCGACAACAGAATTAGAGCAGATAACGGAATTGTTAGTTTCTCGTCTAAGAGTAAAACGATTTAAGTTCGCTGAAAACTAGATTTATCTTATAACAGTTTCGAGAAACATGACATTTAATATTATTTTAATCCTTAATTGGCTCTTTTGATAATAATACATTGCATTGTACTTAAAAGTAACATTTTTTAAAGGTATATCACATTCTTATCTTCAATAGTAATTATTATTAATGCCAAAAAGTAGTAAAGAAGTGTAAAAGACATAAAATATTTTTAGCGCTGGTGGAAAATGTAAGCGCACAGAACTAAACCTGCATTGTACGACCATAGGCGAAACATTTCCTCCAAATTCCTCCAATTCATAGAAAAGTTCGGTTTCCCCGTCCTACAACTCTGATTACACCAATAGAGGAGCCATTGAAGGAGAAATATAAGTTATTTGTTGAGCAGACACGCGCTAATCACATTACTATTGTTGCGTTAGGCCCTTTCATTCGCCTAATCGTGTTATTTCGTCCGGACAAAATTCTACGGTGTAAATGTGGATTAATGGGTATTTTCTTTTGATCCTATTTTTAGCAGCATTGACCTGGTTAAACATATGGTTAAGGTTATTGAAAACGGACATTTCTTCTCAAATCTGCTGAAACAGATAGCTAAAATGTCTAATGGTTCCTCACTTGTCCCTTACCTCACTTTTTATAAATACATCAAACACTTGAATATCTTTTTTATCATTAAAATTATTTAGCTAGCAACTCCCGTTATGTTGAGACTGTAAGTTGAATGTGAAGGTCGTTTAACTATTGTCCGTATATGGGAACCAGACAATGTCAAACAAAAAATAAATCATGGAAGCCGTTCGTTCCCGCCCACGGCTAATGACATCATTGGTATTTCTATTAAGGAAGACTTTGTACGTGCGGAATATTCGCAACCGAATAATTATAGGTTTACGAAGGCCCAGGTGTTTAAGGAACCTATTATATTAGGCACTGACACGTAGCCCCCGCAGACAGATTAGAGGAAGTAGACACATCAGTGACCTTCTTAGACAGGAAAAATCTAGAAAGATCGAGGAACCAGGAGGAATAAGTTATTCTACTCCTATAAACAAGGATTTTGCTACGAATAATGGTATTGACTATAGATACATACTCGTGTAGGTGGTGATTAATATATAAACATTTTAATTGTTAATACTTTTTTTAGATTCAGATAACTTTTTGTGATATAGATAACTAAAGCGGTGCGGCGCGGCGGTGTGAATTAGAGAACTATGGATCACAATTAATACTGGTTTGAATCTGTGTGCCGCTGTCCTAAGTCCCGACAATGAACTCTAACAACTTATCCTACACAGGAAACAGGTACAACTTTAATTATACAGAGCTTCCAGCACGGAGTACTGACTGTCTGACTATAAAAATAATTGTATGGTTGTACCATACAATTATTTTGTTGCATTTGAACCAGTAGGCATTTGAGACTTACTTAATTAGAGGCTATGATCACGTTCGTTAGCCGTCAAATATTTAGGTGTGTTCATTCAGAATGAAGCCACAGTCATGCGAATTTTAATACACAACCTTGACGAACCGAGGGGAAGTATTGTAAAAACGTCCAAACAATTTTATGCCCTATACTCTGTTCTACGGCGGGCATCGATACCGACTCAGTGCTTTTAATAAAAGCCCATTCCAGGCCAACCCCTCTCGTCTGGTTGAAATTCTTTGCGATTTATTACGAGCAATTACTCACTCGGCCCAGCGATTTATAATGAAATTAATTTTCGTTTCCGATTAAAAGTATACAAATCATGAATCGATGCGGACCGGTCGCGTGTGTAATGTACACAATTCATAGTAAATTATGTGACATTGTCTCGTTCGCGTTGGTTTACTGCCGGCCGTGCTAAAGGCGACCCTTTTGTGTTTTATGCATGTCATTTGCCCGGGTAATAACATTTTTTACACGCAACAAATAGCCTCGGGCTCTTATGTATGAATAATTTTTAGTGCTACGATTGTTTGCAGAACAGTTTCACGTATGACTAACCTCATGGACCACAGCGAAACATAAAAACATTCGGTCGCTAGTTCAACTTTGAAAACGCTATTCTAAGCTCCATCGAGCGCTGGAATTTTCAAACGAGTATTTACATAAGTTCGAACTAAAATAAAAATTATCTTTTAGTGTTACGACGCGAAGTGGTAGCAGCCCGAAATGACAAACAAAAACTGAAGTAGAGCGGTATAAAAGTGGATAGCATAAAAATTTAAATTAGCTGCAAAAAATGCGTCTTGCAGCACTAATGGTGTTGTCAGCTTAAAAATATTTTTCCGGAAAATAGGTTAGGCGCGTCTCCATTCAGCCGGGGTATTGTTTAAGAGTTTAAACCTTAGCTTTTTGCGATGCTTTTGTTTTAATATGTAAATTTGCATTGCAAACGGCGAAGTTAGGAATAAATGTGACTAAGACCTTTATTAAGCTCCTTAGCCCGAGCTCGGATTAAACTGATGCATGATAAAACAGAAAATAAATTTGAATTTAGCGCGAATATTTATAATAATTGCGGCAATTCCGAGAAAACGTAGAGATTAACTCCGGCGAGATTACATCACACAATAAGAGCAAAGAGCACCGCTAAAAAGAGGAGGAAACAACGACGATAACGTTCAGTATTGGGCTAATATACATAAACGAGCAGCACAATGCCGCCACGAAAATGCACGCATTAAATTTCACCACTTCAATGGGCCCACTAGAACCTTATAACGACGTAACATGAAACAAAGCGATCCAAAATATCATTTATCGATAAGTAGGCGTCATTTGTTAAAAACGTTGAAAAGACTCGCAAATGACGCGTCGCTAACGCAAAGCGCTCGGCCGGTCCGGAGCCCCCGTACAAAGCCGGCCGCTCTCACCTCCGCCCATGTCCTGATTAATAAGTGTCGTTGACATTCTAATTAACCCGGGTAAAAGTCAGCGACGCCTTTTTGTTTCGATCCTGAATAGGATGCTCAAATATCGGGTGTCCTATACACGCACGGTCGTTGCCAGCGCCAAAAATTGATCGACATTCGGGGAAATGTCGATACAAGATTAATTAATTCGACTTATGAATTCTGAATGAATTTGAATGGGCAAAAATGAAATTGCATCAAGATATAAGCCATATTCGGAAGGCATTCTGAGCGATCCTGATTTTCGACGCACTAACTATGCGATAACAAAATATCTTCACTGAAAGCTTATTAAAACGATAACCAACTTTAATGTAAGGATGCCTATTTCCCGATGATTACACTAAAGTTACTTGTACGGTACCTATTATGATATTGTAATGGGTTAAAGCAGTGGTCCCCAACCTTTTTTTCATGCGGGCCACAAACATGTTTTGGTCTTGGTGTCGCGGGCCGCAACAAAAAAATTTTAGGGTTAAAAAATAACATTCTTCAAAGTTAACGATTTTAAAGTGGAAAAATTTTTACGACTATCACGTAGACTACATTATTTTGCCGGTGGGCGTGAATTTCAAAATTGTTTAACATCACGCGGGCCACACATAAAGTCCCGGCGCGGCGGGCCGCATGCGGCCCGCGGGCCGCGGGTTGGGGATAGCGGGGTTAAAGTATCAATTGATGATGTAATATTATTTTGCAATTCGCAATCACTTTTTATTCACATCGACATGGGGGCAAACATAATAGGATTTATGCCCTATAACAAACTTTTTAACGAGGTGAAGCATTCAGGGAATTTTTATGATGGAAATACATAGTTATTTATAGAAGGTACGCGACATGGTTTAATGTAAAAGTTTGTTAATTATGTTCGGAGCGCGCATGTTTACAAGGACGCGTATTATGTTACTTTGTGTGTGTTGTAGTGGATAGCTAGTTCTTCTTCAGATTAAAGCTGTAGCCTATATTATGTCTTTAAAATAAGTTAAGCTCTTCAAAGTTTCTGTAGTTTGGAAGGCGATAGCAATGTAGTTATAGGAAGTAGGAATCCCATGCCATTGACGTGTTGTTTTGTATATTGCATGTTAAAATCAGAAACTAATAACATTTTTATCAGCATTTCCATGATAGTGAATGCTTTTCTATCTTTTTTTTTTGCATTTTGTCTTTAGTTTCAACAAAATACTACTGCTTCTCTGCTATAAACAGTCTCTATCAGTTCGCGCTATGAACAAACTCTATCAGTTCTCTACCAGTTTGTGTTGAAAATGCTGATGTGCTGTACGAACCAATGTTATTTAGCTCGAATGAAGGTTGGCAGGCTGACCTACATCTTTGCGAATGTAAAAACGCATTTAAAATGTGAAATTAAAAATGCAGGGTTAAATTTTTGGCAATCAGCCACATGTCCCCGTGACATCTGACCTTCTAATTTAACGACAGTTCTATCTTTTTCTACCCGTTGAATATTTACGTGTTTTGTATTTCATCGTGTTGCAAGTTCAGGTCTCTCCTATGTACTCTTTCAAAGGAGTATATGTATTGTGTACTTTGCAGCGCAGAGTGACTACATACATCCTGATGCATCCCGGTTCATCTGTTCCAAAGGCGCGCAATGAGGATTGAAATTTTAATTGCCTCAAAACAAAAATACCACGCTCCCGCTATATCCGACAAAACAGGCGACTCGTTAGTGAAACGTAAACAGTGAATGTGTCTTTCTGGCGAACCCGTTCATCAGTCTGGCAGTCATCGTGTCAATACGTTTAACGCAACGCAATTACGTAGGATCGCACCCACATCAGGGCTGCCGTGCCGCATCATCAATCATGATGCGAGGGTAGATACATCGAGCTAGGCTTGACGTTACGTTTGAATTTAGAACTGTTTTTTTTTTCATCCTTAATTTTTTCAAGCTATTCAGCGTGAACCTTTTCATTACTTTCTTTGCGCGTTTTAACTTTTATGTTTAGACGTATATTTATTTTTTCATACCGTTACCTATATTTGCAAGATCAGAAGGTTAACGAAGAGAATTAATGAGTTCTGTAAAATAAAGTCATAAAAAACATCAATATAAAAACATAATATTTCAACGTATTTAAACTTAACATATTAATGTTCCGATTACAAAATTACGGCGAATACTTCGAGCGCATTAATTCGGCCCGCGAGTATTTAAAACTGGGTGTTAAATTTTTCGGCGGTGGCTCGTCTGCCGATAGCGGCTATAAAATTTCATTAATAAACATATTTTAGATTAAACAATTAATTAAAAGCATTCGGTGCTCATAAAGTGCGATAAATCAACAGCATAGCTCCACGTAGCGGTATTCGGGAGTGGCATACTTCGTTACGTGCCGGGGAAGACACGATGTCAACACGACCTATTAATCATAGCGGTTTTAATGTCAGCCGTATCTTTGATTCATTAACAATGTCGCTATACGGGAATATTAATTGTATATCATAATATCAAAGCTATACGGACTTATTAATTAGAAATAACGTGAATATGTGAAAGGCGGGAGACTATCAGACGCTGCGGTGTCACTGTGTCTGTTATTTTATCTAGTTATGTGGTTTTTGTCAACGAGTTTTAGTTACAAATTGTCAACCAACCAACCAACAGTTTTAAAGCTAATTTTATGTGGCTTTATACCTCTCATAAGAAAACTCCTCACATCCCATTCAAATAGCAATATTAGAGAGTATCTATACATAACGAACTCCGCACTCCACGACCACGAAAGAAGTTTGCGAAACGTGACGAGACTAGCGCCGACGACTCCTCAAACATTCCCCCGGAAAGTATCCGAATGTATCATACGATTAAGACTTGCGAAACAGTCCCAACTTCCACATACAATAATTACGACGTTTTATGTTAGGTAAATGCGAGAGGTATGATACGAATGTTCAAGTACTTAGGTACATTTCAGCTCCTTATTGGGCTTATTATGTGAGACGAATGCCTGCGTGGTATAGTGGTTTAGAACGTAGCTCTTGAGTAACAGTCGGGATTCGATACCCTCGTTGGAAAAATGATGATTCCAAGTTAGGTTAGGACAATGCGGAATTATCATCTGATTTCTGAAAGGTTGAATGAATCAAGGTTCGGATAGACATGTAAAATGAAGTAATTCTCAGTAAAGGTAAAGTACTAACATAAAAAGTACTCGTATAACTAAAGAAATAATGGTGACTCTATCTACTACCATAATAGTTGAATGAAAAGTTGAGTTAGGAAAATCATAGTTCCATTATATTATTATATCACGAGAACTGTTTACTTGTAAACTATCCACCGGTATTAATTACTAGAGGCCCCGTAATATTTTAGCTCGCGTGCGGTAGCTTGATGTGAGCCGATACAAAGCACGCGAGACGCATGCGCCGCAGCGCGCAGACTCTCACCAGTAACAGTTACTGATTCACTGATTAACAGCTATGAATAACACTAATGCTGGAGAAAACTGAATGGTTTGTAGATGGCTCGAGGCAGGAAAACAAAATATGTACGTTGTATGTTATCATACATCTGCGTAATGTTATTATAACTTTACCTCATTAGATAGCTAAATGCGCAGTTCGAAAAATAAATTGAAAGAAATTTAAGAGGCCGGGTACACTTGGAATTTCTCATACATACGTAATTCCAAAATCATTTTCTCATACGAAAATATTTAACATGTTTGAGTTGTTTTTCAGTTTAAAATAGTAATTACCTAGGTTCCTGCACAAAAATTTACTTCAAATTATTTAAACACAATTTTTTTTTTTTGCTTTAAAATTTTTTTTAGTAAATTTACTACTAAATATTTAAACACTAAAAAATAGAGTAAAACACTAAAAAATATATAAATAAATAGTTAATTTACTACAAAATATTTAAACTCTAAAAAATATTTTTTAGTATTTAAATATTTTGTAGTAAATTTACTATTTATTTATATATTTTTTAGTGTTTTACTCTATTTTTTAGTGTTTAAATATTAAGTGCTAAATTTACTAAAAAAAATTAAAAACAAAAATTTTTTTTTAATGTTTAAATATTTTGAAGTAAATTTTTGTGCAGGAACCTAGATAATTACTATTTTAAACTGAAAAACAACTCAAACATGTTAAATATTTTCGTATGAGAAAATGATTTTGGAATAACGTATGTATGAGAATTTCGAGGGTACCCGGCCCCTTAAGAATGGGATCTTACCTAACTGCTGTTATGTTTTGATTATGTCGAGTCAATGTAAAACTTGCAAAAATAAATTCGCGAAACTCGAAACTATTAAATTAAACGGAAATGTGCTTCGGATATAAAATAAGATAGAAACAATATCTCAGAATAAAAGAAATACAAATTGAGAATCAGATTATTTCACGGTAATCATTTAACGAAGGGTAAAATAACGATGCCAATTAAAACGACAAGGCGGTTTACGGACGTTCCGAAATTAAACGTCGATTCGGAAAAAACAGCGAAACTGAAAAATGAACGAGGAATTTAATGAGTATCTTTACGTATTTGTGATGTTTTGATATTATGAATATTTAAGACTGTTGTAAATGAAAATGTTCCGTTCATAAAAGAAAGCTAATTGATATTAACATACCTATCATACGTTTAGAATTAAAATATTTGAATCATCAGATACTTGTTGCAGTATCTTATTTAATGTACTTTGGAGTAACTTATTAAACATAAATTTTTAGAAATATTTTCAAATCACAATAAACAGCACGGTTTATGTTTACCTACGACTAAAAAATTTACTTGTTAATTTTGATCAACAGCTTAACATTATATTTCTTCGCTTCATTCTTCGATATATAATTAACCAAAAGTAGTACCTTTGCTAATCTGCTAGGCAATCGCGTTTTTTTAAAAGACGTATGTGGGGTATTTGAAATGTTACCCGCTCGTGACGGTCACTCGACGTTCCGGCGTGCTTCATTCTTTGTTAACGCGAGGCAACGCGAGCTCGTATACTTAGTAACCATGCCAAAGCGCAGCTGGTTATTATTATTAAGATGATTGAGTCAGTGTTGTAACTTGTAAGTAACTAAAGACAGTGTTATTTTATTGTGTAACAAGAAAATACATGTAAGTACTATTAAATACTTAAATAAACGGCAGGCACTACCGAGGTCAAGACGAGCCAATTATATTCAATACTAACCGGCATGTACAGCGACCGCGAGTCAATAAACGTACAATGTGTTTGGACTACGAGTCTTAACACACAATCTATAGTATTAAGTATGCTTTATCTGTTCTATAAATAGAATTATAGAACTATAATATGTTTTCCGGATCAACCCATCAAGCCCCGCACGAGCACCGGTGATTGCGACAACAATAGAATACAATAGCATTTCCAAGAATCCCCGATCGAAGGATTAAGGGAAACAACTGCAGGTGATTACTGCAATTATTTAACTAACCGGTATGTACTGCAACTGTAAGTCAATAAGTACAGTGTGTTTGGACCGCGAGTCCTTTTACACAATCTATATTCTATATGCATCGGAATTGATTGCGGATCTCTGACGATGTTTTACCTATTCTATAAATAGAACTATATATTTGCCCGATTATGGGAAATAACTGCAAGTTAATTACTACAAGTGTTTAAATATATTAAGTTATTTTATAAACCGCCATAATGTGGGGATTGACCGCGGGTCTCTAAACACAATTTATATGCATTGGAATTGACTGCGAGTCTCTGACGATGTTTTATCTGTTCTATAAATAGAACTACACGTTGGCCAGTTTGGGGGTTAATAGCGAGTTATTTTATAAACCGCCATAATGTGTGGATTGACTGCGAGTCTCTAAACACAATCCTTATACATCGGAAGTGACTGCGAGTCTCTGACGATGTTTTATCTAAAAATAAATGTATAATATGTTGGCTAGTTTGAGGGTATTAACTGCGAGTTAATTACTATTTAAATTTAAAATATATTGATATTTTTTAAATCAACATAATGTATGGATTGACTACGAGTCTCCGACAATGTTTAAAAATAAAAATTAGCAATACCGCGCGTTTTCCCGCGCTCTTTGTTCTATAAATAGAACTACATAATTATTATTATAATGTTAATATCTTTTCCGTTTTATAGAGAACAGCTATTTCGAGCTAATAACTAGATTGACTGAGAGTCTCATCAGTTAACAACCAATGCGCGTCCCGCGCGATCCTTTTGTTCTAAATATAGAACTACGATTTATTATGTCTGCCGGTATTATGTATGCCGATAGCTTCACAGAATATATTTTATTATTATTAAATAAATTTTGCACTAATGTTGAGATTCGGGATACACCGCGAGTGTATAACGAAACTTACTTAATATCTACGTAACGTGATAGTTACTACCCTCAATAATTTTTGTAACATATTTTATCGACAAATAAGTCGATTATAACGAGCAATTAAGCTACCCCAATATTTATTTTTTTAGATCACTAAGACCAGACAATCGGAGAAATATCACTAGAAGTGACCGATATACGGGTCGATCAGGTTACGAATGAACCCGAAACTTTCCCACTCCGAAACCAGGTGCCAACGGTCGATTCTGAGTACCGGCACCGATAGAACCGGACCAGATCCGGATAGATCCAGGGCAGGAGCCCTGGATCTATCCGGATCTGGTCCGGTTCCGATCAGGAACTGACGTTAGGTGAGCCCTTGTTGGATTCGCCAGATTATGGTTTTAAATGATCCTAAAAATGATTAAGATAAGCTACTGCTTATAAAACATTCCTGGTAATAAGTGTTGCAGATCGATCCCATTTCGATCAATTATTATTATCATTATAGATTTAACCTGACAAAGTCTCGATATTATCAGACTTATCAACAGTATCTGACTTATCTCGATATTCATTATTATCAGACTTATCAGATAATATATTACCAGACAAGACAACTTCGTAACGGAAACCAATAACACTCAGACTCGATAAGTCTTGTCTCAATATCAGACCGAGATTATTATTATTTCGCTGGATAATTCTAGTATTTGTTCTCAGAGACAAATTAGTACATCCCATCAATCAGGTACCTTTTGGGCTCTGGCAACCCTTCCCGCTACCTGTCAAAATGGGGGGGGAAGGGAAGAGCTGGTAACCGTCGGCTGGCGCCGCTAGTACTGTACCGCTACAATCAACCCCCATCGAGGTCAAAGAGCGTTGAGGCGACTTAACGCTCAACACCGCAGCAGTAGTGCTGACAGTTATTTTATATGTATTTTATAGATGTTGCTATGATAATAATTATTGTGGGCTTAATACAGCTATCCCCAACCCGCGCCCCGCGGGCTGCATGCGGGCCACCGGGACTTTATTTGTAGCCATAACCATTTTGAAATTTACGCCCACGGGCAAAATAAATATATAGTCAACGTGGAAGTCTTTTTCACTTGCAAATCGTTAATTTTGAAAAACGATATTTTTTAAACTTAAAAATGTTTGTTGCGGTCCGTGACACCAAGACCAAAAATGTTTGCGGCCCGCATGAAAAATAATAATAATATTTAGGGAACTTTGTTCCTAAAACAAATCAGGTTGGGGACCACTGGCTTATATATTATACATCATGACATCAATAAATTATTAGAATTTAAAACTATATCTTCGTGTACTCCCACCGAATGTTACCTTTTTACAAAGATTTTCTTATCCCCAAACAAAGCGGCGAATATAATGGTAACTATTCATAATGAATATTGTATTTAATCAACAAAAAAAAAAATCTTTCTTTCGTTACTCTGAAAATCTACTTTTGGTTAATTATATATCGAAGAATGAAGCGAAGAAATATAATAAATGATCAAACGAACTTACCAAGTGAAGTTCGATCATTGTTATATGAGTCGCTTCATTTGAAGATATAATCTCCCTCCCACCCAGTCTGCACGAAACTATGTTTGCTGCAGTACCCAAAGAAAGAAAGTAAGATTTTTTGCATTACCTCTCTCTAAACATAATGAAGCACGCCGGAACGTCGAGTGACCGTCACGAGCGGGTAACATTTCAAATACCCACATACGTCTTTTAAAAAAAACGCGATTGCCTAGCAGATAAGCAAAGGTACTACTTTTGGTTAATTATATATCTTCGAATGAAGCGACTCATATAATAATGATCGAACTTCACTTGGTAAGTTCGTTTGATCATTTATAATATCCCTTTGCTAAAATTATCTATTAAAAGCTATAAAACGTCCCTTAGTCTTCTATCTTCCAATAAATCAAATATTAATCATTGAGGTCAAAGCATCTAGAATTCCACAATGAACTTATACAAGAAAACCTTAAAAAGCTTCACAGAATATAATATTTGGGAGAAAAGTTAAACGAATTTCGCTACGGGCAACTCGATACTTAATAATAGGCCCTTCAGCGCGAAGTACACCGTAATAAGGAAAAAGACCAAGTTATAAATGTTTTCCTTCAGAAAATAAGATGAAAACGGCAGCACATCCCTGCGAATTGGCTTCGGACGAATTTAACTCGATAATTTCTGGTCGAAATATCACAAACAATACTCCCCCCCTCGTCGCGGGACGTCGGCCGGAAACCTTTTTGATGCACGACAAATTTTATCAGGAAATAGATTCACCCGAAGTATTCTTATATACGGAACAACGGAACTTTTCCCTTTGTTGAGCATTAGATATCGTTTTTGTTATTGGGGTATTTGTCAAAGACATAACGTTCGACGTATCTATAAGTTACGACCGTGAGTCGTGTAGAGCGCAGGTTTATTTTGAGAGAATTGTAAAAGCATAAGGTTAATATTTTAGCAGTTTATTTAAATTTGAATTTAGTAATAAAGAACCATGCATAAAGTCTTTTTAAAAAACAGAACATGGTAAAGCAAGGCTGCTTTACCAGCTCAATATAGATCCTATTGGTAATCGCTGAATAAGTCTGGCGACCGGCTCCAGTTAAATTCTAGTTTGGCAATATTTAAAGCCGAAAGTGTAACCGATAGCGATCGGCCGCCCAATACTCTAATACCGGTAATGGACGCGTTCGATTTGCCGAGTCGTTTGCGCGATAACGAGAAACGACGCGACTATCGTTTTGTGTGCATCGAAGATTGCCGCACTGGATCTTTCACCTTTTGAGCTCGGCAGTCGGCTGTGGGAAATGGTTGTACGAAATCGCAGTTTTGATAAGGCTGCAAACGATTTGTATTTAAAATACTGTAAATGTTAAAATCTAGCAATGCCTGCCATATGTTATAGTAAAAGGTTAGCATTAGAAATTGCATTCGATATGTTCGATAGAGAAGATAATAAATGTTTTTTTGCCTTATATCAAATCCCATAGATTATTTAGTTTTAGATTTCATTGTGAGATTTCCAGTTCAGTATCCAGAAAATCTTTCTTTAATTACACCTCAGAAATACCACAGACCATTATAATAAAAAAAAATCTTAACAACTTAATTTTTCGAAAAGTATTCAACAAAATTACAACACTACATTTTGGAAGTCAAACTTTAGATTGTTTTACGTGCAATTCCCCAAATGTAAGGACTTGTCTAGAATGTTTAGCGTCTACTCCAGGCACCTTCCCAATTCGCCTAACATACGCTTCGATTTGTTCAAAGATTGGAGAGCTCTACTAAAGCGGAGCAGAGATAAAGCTGTCTCCCAGATCGAAGAATGAATCCTTTCCCTCTATCCCGAATTACTGGGACTTTATTGAAGATTATTCTATTCTATTTTATATAAAAGTTTATTTGCAGCAAAAATATAATTTTATAGAGATGTTGGAAGAAACGCTTTTAATTCGTATTCTTTTCTAGTAGTTAAAATTAAAGTGATTGGAAAACTTACCAGGAAGGATATATTTTCAGAAACAGCGTACTCATTCCCGCTGTATCTGTAACAAAAAATTTACTATTAGGTACAATTTTAATTTATTAACAGCTATGTTAGCAATAATAAACATATAGATTACGGTTGATACAAAATTTGTCGCGATCGCGATTAACTATAAATAATTCTGTAGGCACATAGTTTTTGTGCAGTCGCGTCGTTTCGGTTTGGTATGACAGACCCTTAAGACAAAACCGCACGCTCAAGTATGACTCCAACTTTCTATTCACGTCTTTGAGATATGCCAAAAATATGAAATAAAATTTTCTCTAGAATATCAAAAGCAGACGTTATCAGTCATCTCGTCGTAAATCGGCCGAATCACGTTTCGGCCCTACGCGGCTCTATCATAACCAGTACCAGGCCGTGATGACATGTCAGCTAGTTACGGAGTATCTAATCCCATTATAGAAGGTACTATTCTTAAATGTTGCAAACATTTGAATATTGTTCTCATCTGTTATCTGTACAATTACAATAATGTAAAAGATTTTTTGTATGCTTGCTATCGAACAGACTCTACAACAGGTAAAATTTGATGAAATTCGGCACCGATATCTAAAGAAAAAAAACCGGCCAAGTGCGTGTCGGGCCACGCGCAATATAGGGTTCCGTAATGCCGCTAGTTTTTTATTTTTATTTTTGTGTGGTCAATGAATGTACATTTATAACGTGTTTTATACTACTAACAACATCATCTCAGTTACTTTCAAGGGAATTTGAACGAAAAGTTCCTTTATACTTCGCCGAAAACATTTTTTTTAGTTGATCGAATATTACTCAATAACTTATGAAGTCTTCTTAGCCGTGATAGTTTTCCTTTTAAATTTAGCATATATCCTACTCCCGTGAATTTTTTCACATTTCTAGAAGCAACCGTTTAGCTGGTAGAAGGGGGGGACACAGGGCTCTAACGATTTTTTCCACTTTAAAACTTAATATTTCACAAACGGATCCCTAAATCGGAAAATGATCTATGAGTACTCATAATAGTTTAAAAAAACCTATCCAACGACACCCCACACGATGCGGTGGACGCGAAAAAAAAAATTCATCCCCGCTTGATGTGTATATGGAAGGTACCTACCATAAAAAAATATATTTTTTTAAGATTTCATGTATCATTTTATTGCCATCATTAATATGTGTATTCATGCCAAATTACAGCTTTGTAGGTCCTATAGTCTCTGAGCAAAACCGCGGACAGACAGACGGACGGACAGACAGACGGACGGACAGACCGGAACCTATAAGGGTTCCTTGTTGACTACGGAACCCTAAAAAGGACGTTTTTAGCGGGATTTTTTTGGGATTGCAAAAAACAGGCGAGTTACAAATCACAATATTTGCTGGTTATTAATATAAGTGGTACGAATGTACACCGATATAAAAGAAAATGCCTATATACTTCGTATATAGGCATTAACTTCGTATATTACGGAATACTAAAGAACGTTATAATATTAATATCTTAACATAATATCGTTATTTTAAATCTCTCGGACAAATATTGAATAGAAATGTGATTCGTTTTAAACAGTAATATTTTCTATGGCTGATAACTGGGGCAAATGCAAAACAAATGGCTCTACTTTGTGGAATGCTTTTGCATTCTTTTCAAACATAAATTGTATAATATATTTTCGATTTATTCCAAGTATCTACCTAGAATAGCAAGAGTAATGCCAGCGATAAAATATAATACTAGACGCTGCCCTCAAGTTCGTTGCATTGATGTGCTGGAAGTGGAACTATAAATTTTTTCGCAATAAAAACCATCCTGTCTTTATCCTCATCTCTCCCAATCTAATCTCCTCTACCAATTTTCACTCAAATCGGTTCAGCGGTTGAAGCGTGAATAGGTTATAGAAAGAAGGCAGACAGATATATTTAGACAAATTGATTCAATCTTATCAATTAGGCATATTAAATTATTACAAAAATCTGGTCTTTTGACACAAGCTCCAACCGACTTAATAATAAAATCTTTTAAAAGAATACATTTACTTCTCTTTCATGCAGCTCCATAGAATTCAAAGGTTTGAATAAAAATATCTCATTGTGTATTGTGATAGCGTCTTTTATCTCAGGCAGTCACAGATCTGTCACCTTTATAGCGTCCTCACAATGTAGAGCTGTATACTAGGAGTATGTACGCTACGCTACGTAATCTAGATGATTCGCATTCTCACGCGTCTTTGTAGGGAAAAATAAGCTTGTCCCAGTTTATGTATATTGTAAAGTTCTTTTACAGCGCGTTACATGATTATTTTGTACCTAATTCTTAACATAATGTGTTAAGAAGTAGGTACAAAATAAACCACATCATTAGAAGATATGACTTTGTATTTAAATTTCGAATTTAGTTCAATAATCCACGAGGCGGCCGTAACAAATGACTTTGTAGTAATAATTTAAATTAGTCGGGGAAGCAAATATTATTCTCATCAGAAACTTAATCTCGCGATATTAGATAAATCCCGGTCAATCCCGGATCCCGGGCGGACGCGGGACTCGGGACTAATGTCGCGGCGCCCGGACAAATAGTCCCGGGATTAGCGACGCCTTGATTAACTACACTAAGTGGCGTTGTTTGCTCTTGTTTCGCTATGCGCCCCTGGTAGTCCAGACGAGGGCATCATTTTAATGATTTGTTTGAGTTGCCTTGGACTTTCCATTGTTTTGCCGTCTTAATAATAAAAGGTTTTTCTGTCCTTAGTCCTTAGCATTTCATTTGGTGCAATGATTTAGATATTACAAGGTAATACGAACGCGTACTTAATACCAAGAAACACAATGACAATAATATGATTTGCTGTATAATCCATACCTAGATGTTATAAAAAAGCATGGTAGATCAGCTACATATTAATTTTCTATAGGTAAAAAGGTCAAGCCCTTTTAATTTTAAAAGGTAAATTATATTAAAAGTTAATCTAAGTTTTAAAACGTAGTTCGATGCTACTGAACTTGTCTGAAAGAGTGCTCGTAATTCTCAAAAGCAAATATTTTCGGATTAATTAAACCAACACGATTAAATTATTTAAATGACGTGTCTTTTAAGAAACCGTCTCCAGAAATTAAAAGGTAAAATTCGTTAATTAACATAAGACAGACTTTGAGAAAATTCTAGGTACATTTTACAAACGTAATTAGCACTAACTTCGTAATAAAATAAGCAGAAATATTCTGACACTAAAACATTTTAATGATTATTTATAAATATACATATTTGCTGTCAACTAAGGGAATCTTTTATATCAAAGATAGACTAGAAAGCTACGAAGTGTCTACAGAGTTAGGTGGGCCGTGGGCCCATAGGTGCACATTTTTAATATAAGGTCTTTTTTTAACGGGCAATTGGCCCACCACACATTCCCACCACTGCAACTCCTGTGTCGCCAGGATCAACAGTGGTAACCAACCACGAAAACCCTTTGATATGATCTCAGGGGTGCCCGAGGGACAAGCTAAATCTGTCTTGGGACCCGCAACGAAATTAATCAGAAGAAATGTAGGAGGAGTAGGAGATATTCAGTTTCCCTCCCCAAGCAAAGCGGGAGACAGCCAAATTGTAATGACAATTAATGTCTTATATAACTGACTAATATTATAATAAATTTTAAGGTTTTGATAATTTCGACTATGATGATGAACCGCGTTAAGTATACTTTATTAAATCTACAAAGCCTAAATTGCGCTAACACAGAAAACTAGGATTTAGAGCTCAACTTAAAAATATTTCTGCAGACTTCTAAATTAATATAGAAAATAGAAGCTGTATTTTAATTAAAAGAGAGCGAAAAATAAATGTATTTGCAGTAACACGATAAAAAAGCCTCGGCTCGTTTGGAGTAGTAATTGGTATTAGTGGACAAGGCGGGGCACGGGCGGCGGGCAGGATGCTGTAATCTGTTATACGGGCCGCTCAATGGACAAATTAAGGAGTGATGCGGCTGAGAAAGGGCGATAGGGAGCGATAGCTGAAATTGATGCGATAATCGCCCACTGTTTATTCTAACTTCGATACCAATTTATTGGTGCTATTATACCGTTTCGTGACTACAACAATTCTCAGAAAGGTGCGTCAGCGTTCTATTATTGTAAATAGTTTCGCGAACTTGCGGCTCCATAAATATGAAACATCGGGATTAGGAAGGATCACCGGCGTTGCACTTTTTGCAGCGTTTGATGTTACATGTATGACAGCAATAAATCAGATCGCACGATAAAACAAAAAAGCATCGTATGAATTGTATCATGTATGAATTGTATGATACGCGGCAACATGGGAATCGCATCCAGGAAATCCGTCCCGGCGTCCCGTTACACTTGCATCACTGCGCTAACGGGATCGCAGTACATTCACATACGAGTACACTCAATTATAATACCGGAACATAGATATTGCTTTAATTCCATAATGATTGTACTTCACAATGGAACGCCACGCAGTGAGACCCCTCGCTGAGAACATCCGACGAGTGCACGGAGCTCTCCTTACGCCGGACGATCCTCCGTATGAAGACTTATATTGAAGTCATCGCTCATATTCTTTGCGGTGTCACGACTGGCTCGAGGCTTAATCCAATTTGGAAAACCCGACCGTTTTATGAAGTCCGGTTAATTTGAGGGGCTCTATACTCTAGCTATGGTATTAAAAATTAAAATCGAGCGCGCGGCGTCTTTGAGGTGCGTGAGGGCGCATTGACCGCCCTATTTAAATATTCACCTCTATGAAAATTTTCAGTGGCCGCCTGCGACACACCACCTCTTTAATCGTAAGCCTGCATAAAGTGCCATCGGAGAACGCAATTAGCGATCGCGAAGTACGCGGTTCCTTTGCCTCGCTTTTATCTTACTTAAAGTTACCTCACGTTAAAAGATCCTACTTAAAGTACGAGCGGGTTATATATGCACAATGTTAATGAAATAACGAATATAATACGCCATGCATGGCGCCAGTAACTTATATTTAAAATATAAGTTGGCTTTGCGACGTCAGCTATAGGAAAGTTTTGTAAACTTCCATAACATGTTTTTTGTAAAGCAACGAACTCAAGACTTATAATAATATTATTGTTGATAACGAACTTAGACTTACATAATAATATCTTTATATATTTTCTTTTTTTAATTTAATTTACATTCTAACCTAACACCACATTAAGTACAGAGGTAATTGCCTAAATCCCTCACCAATATGAGACAAACACAACCCCAAAAAACCGAAGTTTTATTTACATTTACGGCGTCAATATAATCAACATGAGATGATGTCGCACCGACATCGTCTGCGGCTCGCATTAACAAATTGATGCGAAGTCGCAGGTACGGAACCACTTACCGTAATTAAAACCTCTAAAGATTTGCACCGAACATTCGGTTTTTCCGCAATTTCCCTTTGCCGGTTATCGCTACGTTTTAGCGCTCCTGATTTCGGTTGGAGATTTTCAATTTCGCGAAAGACGTAAAAGTAAATTGCGAAACCGAAACTCTAAGCTTAGCCCGACGCTGGCTCTAATTAAAGCTAAACTACACATGGCACGGCCCCATTTTGGTCACTTAATTAGTAAATGACATGTTAAATGTTTTAAACATAATTTTTTTAAATAAAAATTAAGGACTAAAATGTAATGCCCCGTTAAAATTTAACTTTTGCTATTGCAATTGGGAATTTACGAACATAGTATCAGACTCTAATATACAGCCAAAAGTTTATGTGATTTTGACAAACATTAAAACTTATGTGTCACATGATAAAATGTGAAAAACGTAAATAATGATGAATTTAAACACAATCCTCCCCCCCTCCCCAACTATGGATCCAGAGGGTATAATTTTGAAATGTAAAGCACTGTTTGAGATTCGTGTATAGAACAGTTCAAATAAAAGGAGCGAATAACGTGTAAAAGAGCTAAAGCTATTTACATGTTTGTACAATGTACCCAGCGCGGAATAGCGGGGAACTTAAAAGAAAATAACTCGAGATTCGCTATTTTCTTAACGTTCAACATGTTAGTTTATAAATAACGTACACGTTTATTCCATTTGACTTTTATCGTGGGTTTTCAGAGTCATTACCGGTCAGGAATCGGTATCTTCTATACATTGTCGCTTTTTCAGAAAAACTAAGATTTTTTAACAGCTGACATTGGCCTCTTACGTTTTCCGACCACTATAACTCTAGTAAGTCAGGATCAGAGGCTTATGTTTCTCGACAATCTTCCTTTTACGTAAACGATTCTTTAAATTAATATTACTCTACAGTCTAATACTATAAATAATATTTGGAGGCTGTTTTGTCCGCAAAATGTTGTATTTTCACATTCCTTTTTCTATATTTTATTTTCATATCAAAATTCATCAAGCACATAACAATTAAGTGCGATTTTGGAGCAGGTGCTTCCAAAAAGGCTACAAAGTCATATTTTTACTGCTACTATATAAAAAGGTATGAGTCATGTCAACAATTTTCCGCGCCGGCGAGCTAAGACGTAATGGCCGTTAGTTGTAAACTACATTTTGTCGTATTACATCATTTGGCCGCCTTTACACGTCCTAGCTTTATACTAGCAGAGAGTCACTGCGATATATTAAAGCACGTCACACCCATAAATGTTTATAATCTTGGGACGCTTGTACAATGCAGCTTTAATGCTTCGTTCTTTGTTCGATAATGGCTCGATTCTCATACCTCTAAACTCTAAAGTCTATCGCTGGCTCGTACACATACCATAGTTTAAATATCGTATCGCTCGTGAAACAAGATCGAAGCTATGTAGCTTTCCATACGAATTCTCGTAGGGCAATCGGGGCCCAGTTCTTACAATGTTACACCTTTGCGACGAAATACAAAACGTATTAGATTGTGATAAGAGAGTACAAAAGTTAGTCACGCACTTCAGTTTTATGTTATGAGCATTGGCATTATCGCGCTTGTGATGATAAATCTAATGGTCTATAAAAGCACTTTACCAAATACCGAGTAATAAACGATTTTCATACATTTTTATTTGCCGGTGTCTTCTTACTGATACTGGTAAAAGTTTCTAGGGGCCATTCAAAAAATACGTTCGCATACAAGGGGGGGGAGGGGTTTTGCCGAGTGTGACAAGATGTGACAAGGGGGGACAGGAGGTCTACGGCAGCGTGACGTTCGCCGTTCTTTACAAAAATTTACTGAGTATGTAACTATGTATTCATTCTCTCGACTTTTTTTTCAATTTTGTAATGATAGAAGTCATTTATTTCGTATTAGTAAATATATACCGATATTTAAATGTATACATAATATATATTTATTACAATAAATTGTATAATGTATTTAACAAATTATTGTAATAAATATAAATAAATATTATATCAAGTTAAACTTGATATAATATTTATCAAAACACCTTCATACATATTATTTATTTATATATAATGAAAATTTAAATATAATAGAAATATTATTTATTTGTTTGTTATTAAAGATATGTATATTTAAATCTTATAATTATCAATCAAAAATCATGTTTAGGGGGGGGGGGGGGGGCTTAGTTTTTGTGACGTAATATTTACAGGGGGGGGGTCACAGAAAGTGTGACACAGCGTGACAACCGGGGGGGGGGGTTCAAAAATAGTTAATTTTAGTGTGACGTATTTTATGTACGGCCCCCTATTGCATAGTGACTTTGGTGTTGAAATTGAAGATTTTGTGGCAACTGGCACTATAACCTGTACTTTAATTTAAACCATAATGTAATTTGTTAGTCAGCCCGTCTATGACAGTGCACACACAAAGTGGGTTAAAACTTAAAGTATTAATCTGACTAATAGCTCCGGAACACAATATTCCCCCAGCGCACGGGGCAGGGTGACATGGCATAGATAAAGTCGTAATTAATTTTTTTCACTGACATGTGACAACACAGTCGAATGCTTAAGACTCTTTCTCTACGTTGGACTCTGATGGATAACCACGATTGCCACCATGATTGCGAAACGTCGATCATGTGCAATCACAGACAAATACCCATTATTAGAAATCGCTTGTATTGGTAAATCATGGAGCAAATAACTCTTTATAGGAATTGTTAGTTCCAAAAGTTTCTAAAAGTTTGCATTCATGGTTTCATAGCGTCACCTACTCTACAATTGCAATTTAATATTATAATAATTATTTATAGTTGTTGTTTGCTCTCAATCTCTCGCTCTCATATCTCTGACCGGGGAACTATATTATAAAAGGCTGGAGACTAGTAATATCTGTGGTCTGTGGTCAACTGCAGTCCGCGGGTAATTAATTTGTGCGTCATCTTAACTTAACGAGACGGTCACGCGTCCGGCACGTTAGAAGCGTTCCGTATCAAAACCAACAGTTTACCTCGTAATTACGTTACGAGGTCATCGAACTTTGAAAAAAAGGCCGCACATTTGTGGCGCATGTGTCCTCGGTCCTCGCGGGTTACTTTAACCGCTTTTGATACCAACTTCGTAGAGGGGAGATTACTAAATAAATTTAGACAAGTCGCCCTGAGTAGGAAGTTGCCGGGCTAAGTAGAAGCACATGCAAAGTCATAAAATGCCGTCAAATGTAATTTGAGTACATTACGGGGGGTGACTAAAATGGTGCAAGTTTTATGGAGTAATATTTTCAGCAAGCTGTGAGTTGTTACAGTAAAAGTTTACTAACGTTAAAATTTTCCTAAACTATTACCTACCAAAGCAATAAACGATGGTAGTAAGTAGTAATATAATACATAATATATTTTCTCTTCTCTGTTTACGGGAAAAAATTGACCTTGTCCTTCCATCCAGAATCTGAAATTACATTTTCATTCACTCTATGAAATCGAACAAATATTTATTTCATGAATAGAGCTATTAACCAAAGAATTCTATTTAATTAAATAGAAGTGTTTGTTATTAACAAGTTCAAAAGCAATTTAATTCTAGAGCTTAATAATAGAGTCGGTGTTAGTTTTAATCTTTACGATTAATATCTTTAAAAGGATTCAGATTAGAATTTGATTTTGTCAATTAAGTAGCTAGCAAATTCGTCCCTTTGAAACGTGTAAATCCATCTATAATTTATCTTCTTTTTGTGAGCAGGCATAATAATAATTCTCTGCGGGTAGAGACAGGAGACATTTTCCTTAATGCAATAAGTAAACTCAAATCTTAATGAGCATACCATTTTTTCTTTGAGATGCGGAATCATAAAAATCAAGGTAAAAGTTTAAACCGGGCAAGGGATTTTCTCACGTATCGTACTGTATATAGGGTTTAAACTGACATTTTGAGCTACGACGAGAGGAGTTAAGAGCTAAGGTCACATGACGTAATGGAACCAACTTAAGATAACACAGACACAAAGTAATGCAGATTATAATAAAGAATCATGTTTTATTTGGATGAATAATTAACTACTTGATAAAACTGTTAAAGTAGCGTCAACACATCGACGTTATTTTAAGTAGTTCTGCCTATTGGATAATATAACATGTAAAGCTAGTAAACGTATATTAGTGATCTATGATCTATTATGATCTATGATAATAATATTATGCTTTATTATAAGATGCCCTGCTCTATTCCGACCTTATCTTGAAGTGCCTCAACAAAGCCCTATAAAATAGACTTAGGAGTCGAATACCTTAAAACATCATGAATTTGCGCGTTCACCGCTATAAAACCCTTCTTGTCATGTGTGGGCCTTTTTATACTTCAATTACTTTAACAGCCCGAAAAAACTGCTGTCGTACAGTATTATGGAGCCGTAAACGTCGTACGTTATGTTGCTCCTTCTCATTCAACAAGATTGGTTTCTGTCTACTTTTCCATTTCACGTAATTGTTATACTACAAAGTACAGCTAACGGCAGTGTACATTTTACGTCGAAAAACAATGTCTTAGACCCCCCGCGCGTTAGGCGGCCAGGTCGCGCGGCCAGGTCGCTGCGGCCAACTAATTCTTCTATGATATATGTAGGTGCGCGCATTACGCGACCAGCGGCCATCGGCCACGCTCTGGTCGCGCGGCCAACGAAAAACATCGCGACACACACGCGGCCACTTGGCCGCCGCGGCCAACGAGATACGGGAATTTGTATGAAATTACTCAGTGTGCGCGCACTGGTCGCCACGGCCACACGTTTTTTGTATACAGAAAACAAAAGAATATTCAAAGTTTACTCATCAAATCACTACTCATACGAGTGTGGTCGTTGACGTGGCCGCAAAGTCCGCGGGGTGGTCGCAGCGACCTGGCCGCACGACCTGGCCGCCTAATGCGCGGGGGCCGTTAAAACAATAGGATTAAATCATAGAAGTTAATATGCTAAGTAGTTAGTACTAAACTCACAATGATTAATGTAACAATTAACCTGCGTCGCAAAAGTGTGTTTAAAAGGTATTATAAGTTTGATTTTTGTCAGTCCATGCCATCGTAATTTAATCATTTAAAGCTGATGAAAAGTAAGTAAATCGATATACAAATAATATATATTTTTTATCAAATTAGAAAAACGGACAAATGCTAATGCTTGAACAAGCAAAAACTCCGATTTCGATGCAGTTTTATCTTCTCAAGCTGATGTTAAGTAAGTTAATCGATGCACATAATATAAGGGTAACAAATAACACATCTCGATAATCCGAATGCACTCGATGCAATCGATACTCGATTAAATCGAGTATCTAGCACGCGGCGGCACGCAGCGACAGTACACGCAATTAACACAACCGTTATTCAATAAGTCTCGTTTAAATTGAATAATCACTGATATTATCTCACTAAACGGTTTCTTTAGGGCCGTGTTGCGTTTACTATGTATTACCCTTGAGGTGAAGGACTACATAGCATTCTAAACAGGAATTTAATGATATACTAGGTAATATTATATTCAAATTTAATTTCAATTTGAATTACTCCCTGACACTATGACACGAAGAAGTAAGAGGTTATGTGTTTTCAATTTATTCTTCGGTATTTAAAATACAGCCTTAAGATGTAGGTTAGTCCTGAGATAAGTTTGTCATGCTATACCTAAGTTATGCTTTGTTCAAACCTATGCGACCAAGCAACTGCGAAGCGGGAGCGTCAAGTTGTCAAATGGTTTTAAAAAAGAGGTCTAGTTCAAAATACACATTAGACAACTTGACGCAACTTGACGCTCCCGCTTCGCAGTCGCTTGGTCGCGTAGGTTTGAACAAAGCATTAAGTAGGTATAGTTGAAACTTGAAAGTGCTGATGATGACAGCAATCTTAACAATTTTATTGCTTTATTTTCCGACAGCGCGAACAATGCACAGGAAGCCCAATTATCATTATTCACACGTCGCTAAGATTCATTAAGAACTGTCTTAACTAACAATTTCCAGGCTCCAAGAACGGATGTGTCTCATGAACGAATAAAGAGTCGCACGATGCAACGGTAAGTGCGATATTTCTCGAGATATTTGATATCGAGTTGCATCTTCTTCACTTCGAATAATATGCGTAATTGCTACGCGTTTCCAAGTCGTGCTGAGATATTTAACAGCAATCGTCGTTGTTGAGCTTTTTTTCACGCTACAGATTTATTATTTGATATTTCAGAATTCAAAAATGCTGGACCGTTTTGAAAAAAATTTTTACACAGATCAGACATTACTATTGTAAGCCACGAAGAAAATCATCTTCTTCGCATCTCAATCTGAATCAAAACTAAGTAAACCCCAACTTTACAATTTAATTTCGAGTAGCACACCTCGAAATTTCCCTGTAATTCCGTCGTCGACTGTACGAGTACGTACCCTCGTAAAGTTTCGTACACACGTAATACTAGCTGTTATTTACTGGGTAATGTCCCTCGCGTATTAGTACCGCCGAATCTATGTCTACGGAGCATCCCTTTTAGGCCGTGCGGTTTAATGTTCTAAAATATTTTACGGTGTCATAAAAGCATCGTGAGTAACGAGTCCCGATGGAATACAGCTCCAGGGGTCGTTAACAGCGTCCTTTGTATTTTGAACATTTTGAGCGCAGAACCAAACATATTAATTAGATTCGGAGTTATTTTGGTAAATTACAAAGTGTATTTTAAACAGTTATACTCGCACACGAAGTGTATATTAATGGCCCCATTAATATTCTCGAATAGTTTTTTTGAATCGAGTGAAATAAACGTAGGTAAAATGTAGGGCAAAAGTTAGTTACGAGTTACGGCGGGATCGAGTCCGTAATCGATTTCTCTGTTTGCCCCCGCTGTTTGCTCGTTTGTGTCCGCTGATTGCGAACATCAATTGAATAATCACGATGGCCGCGTTTGCTCGTGGATGTATGCCATAATTAATGGATCTTGATTTATCATAAAATTACATTAATGTTAAATAGCCTAACTGCAATTAGCGCTAACTAGTTTACATTATAGATGTGGTATAATTGGAGTAAGATTAAGTGGATATGCCGCATTGCCGTTTGAGACATAACCTGACAGGTTGCCTATACAGAATACTCTGAGCACTGAGTAGGTAACTTTGAGCAAACCACGCGCCACGGTATAACTTGCAGAAATTGATATTTAAAAGTACATCTTATATAATATATCTTCTATCTGCTAATACACGTATGTTTTAGAACGATGCGACATTTTCAAAAGTGAACCACGAAATAAAATTAATTCAATAAACCAAAATATTGTTTCGAAAATGAGTGACACGTGCAAAAGGCCCTAATCAGAATTCCTTAAACGTTTCCGCTTGTTATTCCCTGGGCGAAGGCTTCCAAAACAGATCCGTCTCTCTATACAAATTATATGGATATCTAAATATAACTATTTTTGTACATATATTTTGTACTTATGCACAATGTACATACTTACTTACAATGTACATTACTTTTTTTCTTGTCGACTTAAGCAATTCTTAATTAAGTTGGCTAATAATAATTTTGAGTTCCATAATCCACGCTACCTCAAGTTATAACGAGAGGTTCCGTGCGGCTTCGCCCGCGTAAATTAGGAATTTTACAGACAAATAATTAGCCCACAAAAATAGCCCATGCATGATCCTTCATTTCACAAACACATTATTATCAACAACGAGTGCATAAGCGGCAACTCGTCAGCCGGCAGTGGGGTGCTGCCGCTGGATATCTGATATTCTGTATAATGAGGTCACGGCTTTATTAATTGTGTTATCAGTTTTAACGAAGAAAAATATTAAATTACTCACGATAAAGATGTAGGTCTGAAGTAAGATTTCTTTTACTTTAAAATTGTACGAGTACGAGAGAGACTCTACAGTGTATACGTTGATGCTGAATGAGTTTTAGACGAGTAACCAGAGGCGAGGCAGAACCTTTCGAAAGCATGCGAAAAAACTTTGATGTAAAATGAATTTTTCAATTATTCACGACTTCACTCCAAAAATTGATGTGAAGTTATAAGTTATTGAAATTCCTCAACACGATAGAGTTCTCAATGAGCTTTTGGCTTTCAAAAAATACTCCAACATAGGTACATTTAAAGACAATATTGGCAAATGGCATCAAGAGTATTTTCCAAGTAAAAGATACTACTGGATGTGTCAGTAGTCGGTACCAATGTCAAATATATCTTTTTTTTCCTCTTCTAGAACTGGAAAATGTATTCAAAGGCAAACATACCTATTTAATGCAAAATAAACTTTCCGATGAAATTCGATAGGAGTTCTCTAAAATCAAAACTAAACAAATCGAAACAATCGACGTGGAGGGAATTCTAAGACGTCCAAACCGAAGATTGTTGTAAAATCAAACATCCTCCGTCTCGCGCAATCAGCTGGGTAAACGCAAAAATGTTCTCGACAAATAATAATCGGGAAATGCGCCAAATTAAGTCGAACGTTGCCGATCCGCGCCGGCTAAACGAACGAGCCAATTAGGGACGCCTCGATAATGAGTTGTCAAAACAAGGATTTCATTACGCTAAATAATAAACGAAGCCCCGTTTACCCCTTTCACGTCTGCGTAAGGTCGCATTTCGGCCGGCGTAATTGCGAGATATTTTTGTTTAATGCCAAAGTTGAATTGTGAAAGTTCGCACACTTCGTTCGGATTTTAAAGTTTCATTCGAAATCCGACAATTAGGGAGTTGGAGGCCTGCGGCCGATGGCTGTTTTCGAATATAACACCCGATACAAAGAACAAGACCTTGTGTTTGTGTTACAATTTGCAATATTCATACATTTCATTATTTCAACCGAGCAAAAGTTTAACCCCATCGTGGCATGAATTGTAAAATGCGGTTTAGAATAGTTCAGATCTATTAATCTGATCTTATCCTACAAACGAGATGAGCTTGTGTATGGTTTTTGGAGAGAAACCTTGGTCAAGCTCCCTCGTATAACTGTGTAACTGTGCATTTTCGAGTTATTGTCATTTTCGGGAAACCTCGTCCATTTAGGCACTGCCATTTAATAAGGAACATACCTACTGTATTTTAAAGCCTAAATATTATAATGCCGCTTATTATAACTACTATACCAATTCAAAGCTAATCTGCAAATCAAAACCCGAGCATTATAAGGCGGCTGGCGGGGCGGCGAGGGCGGGCGGGACGGGGGGCAGGGTTAGTGCTAATCTCCAGGATAATTTCCCCTCCGTGATTGATGGAGACGAGTCCGGTATTAAGTGGGAATGTTATATTCATCTGAATATAACATTGTTCGAGATACCGATTTCTAGGATATAGTTGAGTTTTATATAGGCAGTTTACGAATTCGATTAAGCCTGTTTCACTATTGCTTGGTAAGCGACAAATAGCTAATCTAGTTTTGCAGCTACGTACTGTATACTGCGGCAGAGTCAAAACTTGAACATTAGAACGGAGAACCTATTCGTTTTTATTGTAGACCATGATTGTTGTTTGACTTCTTGTCTGTTGTCTACTGGGGTAGTGCCAGCGGGTCTTGGTTTTTGTTTGTAGATACCAATCTGCATATTATTTAAAAGGCGAATATGAGTTTTATTCACGATTACTATTTAAGTTATGCAACATGTGTGTTGCATAAATCGGAAGGGCTATTACGTAAAGCGGTAACCGGTCGCTCATAATATTTAATCGTTAGTCGAAATGTAATTCATTTTTGATTAATATCCGTCCTATTAAATATATAGTTATATTGGTTTTGGCGTAAATGTTTAAAACATTTCCCTTTAATTAAATTCTGAAAGATAAAGACTTTTTGATCACGAAAACCTGTCAAGAATACTGCGAACTCCCACAAACACAGAAAAGGAAATACAAATGTACACAAATGTAATGCAAATTAAATCTAAGAGCCAGGTGGAAAAACGTACTCACAGAGATGAAAATCAGATATAAGGAGCGGGGCCCACCTGCAAACAAACAAATATTTATACATTAGACGATTGAAAGCGGTCTTTACTTAGGACACTAAGTGGGTTACCATTGAATCTCGTTTCTTTGTATGTATCAAAAAGTTGTAAAGCCTCCTCATTCACGTGAGAGCGGCTTTCAGACGAATATGAGCGTATTAGGTGTGGTACAAACACACGAATATCTATACAAAACACCACTCAAATTCGATACACTTTTACTTTCGTAAACGTATGATTGAATTAGAAATAACGTTAATGTATTTTAGCCATTTTCATCTAAAATTAATATATTTTAGTAAGTATATATATTTAAGTTACCCATCAAATTTTTTTCGAGACAAATCAGAAAATTATATTTTGTGAGTTGTGACTCGAGTAGCGGTTTAGATCATAAGACCCAATTTCACCAACGTCTGTTAGTATTAACAGCTTGTTAAAATGTCATGTCTTCTCTTTCATTCATAATATGAAAAACGAAAAAGCTAAGGTGATATTAATTCGAGCATTCACTTTAACACTCGTTGGTGAAATTGGGCCTTAACTTAATAAACACGTCGTACATAATGTTACGATCAATTCCTTAGTTTATTTTATTTTTGACGTGATAACGTCTTATAATTCGATATGGGGCGCGCGCCCGAAAAACATGACAGTTCATGCGGCGTTACCTCGCTGACAGCTCTGAGGCGTTCCATTTACACTCTCAAGTCTCTCAACAACCGTAAGGCCCACCTGGGCCGCGCTCTTTGTTTCGATTATATTAAGTATTTCGATGACTTAGAGAATACTTTTGTATGAAGAAGTTTGGTTAGTTATGACCTTTGATACATTGACCACACTCTGAATGAAAAATAAATAAACAATCTGTGAGCTATTAGTATTATTTCGGCTATTCAAAATTGTGCTCTATTTCCTACGTGTCAAGGTATGACTTAATATATGAAGAATAAAGTATTCGTTTATTTCTTCTGAACAAGTCACTAATTATAGTTTCGAAAGTTTATAATTGAGAAACTAATATCACATCGGACTAAATACTATATTATGATGGCTTGATAGATAGAAAATTTAACATATATTATAATGTAGTTCACACAAACATAAAATATGGATTGTATGTAAGGATATTACATTAATTTTACAAAGAGGGTAGGCCGGGTGCCATTTTTTTTGCACATTGACCTGCCAACTTTTTTGCATTGATTTTTCCCGGAACTGAGGGGTTAAGGCTATGACGTTGTCACGTTCAACTATCGTCAGTAAGCCGACTTTACAGACAACCGATTTTTTTCTCTACACATAGGTATGACATGTTAAAGTTTTCATCTTATACCAAACTTAGCTCAAACGAGGTTGAAAAAATAGGTCTCCATTTAAATAAGACTCTTAGCTTTACGGGGCAGCTTCGCTTCATGAAAATCATTTAGATGCAAGCTTAACGAGACGACATTTTATAATTCCGTTTAGCACAACTCCGCCATTGTTTGTGTGTCTATCTGACCTACATTTCATAATTACAATTGATATTTGCATTTTACTCAAAACGTTATTATAAAGAGACGCATAAAATGTAGAGTGACATGAATATTTAAGTCACAATTCACAGCACAAGTTTCTTCTGTGGCATAATTATACTAGGTTAGTCTTTTTATGTTTAAACCACCGTTATCAATACTATTAAAGGTAATATTTGGCACAGCGTTTATTACGTAATGTTATGTTTTGCTGCTAGAAAACATTAGCGCAACAATATTTTAGTTAGTAAGTT
Source organism: Polyommatus iphigenia (assembly GCA_963422495.1). NCBI lineage: Eukaryota > Metazoa > Arthropoda > Insecta > Lepidoptera > Lycaenidae > Polyommatus > Polyommatus iphigenia. The sequence continues at coordinate 4,391,201 of OY730190.1, forward strand.
TTGGGGTTAGTTAATCTTGATTCATCTCCATACATTCCACGGAGTGTTAATAGTATTCAAGTGGATAACTCAGCATCATATCGATCTGCTCGTAGGACGGGACGCAGACCCGCCACCACTCCAGCGCGTAATGTACGTCGCGATGACGCAAGTGCACGTTAGGACTGCACTCGAAAGATTAAGTGCTTAAACGTTTTACCCGGAATAAAAACGTACGGAAATATGGGACCGTTTCAGTCGGTGCTTAGACTGTTTCATCAGCGGGGGCTAAACCTCGGTTATTTTTCAGTAAAACGCAGTTAAAACTGCCGCTTTGGTTAAAAATATAGACGGATATTAAGTACCATGACTTGAGTGTGTCCTCAATACGATAAAACCGATTTAGATGAAACTTGGTATGTCCAAAATTGGAGTTGCGGACAACATAGTAGAGACTAGACGCGGTTGCGATACAATAATGTAACAATTCACCGAACAACGAACCTTTCCGCGAATTATAATTTAATCATGTTAAGTTACGCCGCTTTTCGTAACCCCATTATTATAAAGTTCCGTGCCATTACACGTAGACACGCGTCGCCTGATTATAATTAGATTGAACCCGATTCGGAGGGTATATTGCCGATACTTCCGTATGAAGTAGTAGCACATGCCGTCACACGTAACATAATACGAGGCGGTTTTGTATGGGGACGGCGACGCGGCGCCCGCCTCGCCGCGTTTACACTGCTACCACAGAGTTTGGAAGAGAGTGACTTCTCTATAGATTTTTTTTTGCAAAATAAATAAGTTATGTCATATGTGGCTCAAAAGCTAGCTGAAGAGTGTAGGCAGAGTGTGTTACTGTGATGTTAAAAGATGAGGTTCAGGAATTTTAATTGTTATTCTCTAATTTCTAAAACGTATCTGATCGAATCCCACTAAACTCTTCTACTTTTTTTTGCAAAATAAATAAGTTATGTCATATGTGGCTCAAAAGCTAGCTGAAGAGTGTAGGCAGAGTGTGTTACTGTGATGTTAAAAGCTGAGGTTCAGGAATTTTAATTGTTATTCTCTAATTTCTAAAACGTATCTGATCGAATCCCACCAAACTCTTCTACTGTCTAGAAAAGTTGTTACCGTGAAATTGCCAGGAGACAGGCAAATAATTGTCCTTTATAAACATTAAAATTTCACGTAACAAATTTTCTCGCCTCGATTAGGCGCGAAAATTTGTTACGTGAAATTTTTTAACTTGACAAAATTCCCCGAACGGCTAGCCTGATATTATTAACAGTAACCAAAACATTCCTGTAAAGGTAAACGCTTTTCCGAGAACTCAGTCCTAAAATTTCGTGAATACGTAGGTACTATCAGAGAAGTTGATTCATAGACAGATGGCGGACCTACGAAATTTGGTCGCGTTTTGTCAAATCCATCCGACAAATTACAACTAACTTTGAATTGATACAATTCGATCAAACGACTTAGGTCCTTCAACTGCCTATGAATCAATTTCTTCGATGGTACATTATTTATTCGCGACGGCTCTGTCTTTTCCACATCTTCGTGGAGTGTTGTATTACATCCACCGCAGATTCGCTGGAGATTTCAGCCGGCGTCGGGTATCCTGCGTAGTCAATAAGCTCTGCCCCGGGTGTCCTCCGTGGGAGGAATAAAAATTATACCGCAATAGAAATGTTTTTGTTCGGGGAAATCCTTATCGCGGGTATTCGGAAAAACTCGTTCTATCATTGTTAGCGCGAGTGTGAGCTGAATATCATAACAGCTCATCATCAGCCTCTAGAGCTTTTAGATAAAAGTCCAAAAAATTATTGAATTTTTGTAACGGGCGAACGGCTACATTTCTACTACTGCAATTGCGCACCAGCCACAAAACCTATTCGATATGAAACCACCAATATCATGCCTATTTAGGTAATAAATAATTATCCTTTGAAAATATTACTCCATTATTAATAAATTCATGTAGATTTTTTAGTGTTATTAATAAGTATAATATAAAAATAAGGAACGCTTGACTTTTTTAGCGGTATTAGTTATTAGTTTATTACCAAAACATCATTAGCCATTTATACTACTCACTCGTGTTATCAATATTAAAGTAATTAGCGTACGTGTCTGGTATAGAACATAAATTACCAGTCTGGATAGGCCAATACGGCTAAGTTGTTAGGCGAATATGATTAATGGAGCTAACGCTTAGCCGCGGAGGCTTCGACAAAAAACGATCAGCGACCGTCACTAAAGAAATTGTGTTCCAGGGCCATTTAAACGTAATTTACCAGCCAGTGTGGAAACTATAAGTGGACCAAAGATTGATTATATAGATGAGGCAAGTGCTGCAATTATTTATCACTAAATAACCTTGTCAAATCATTCACTAACCTTGAAGTTAGGATTCAACAAAATTGTAGAGTTTCTATAAGGATTCGCAGGAATTATGTCTAAAAAATAATAAAGTCAATATTTTGACAATAGAATATCAATAGAAAAGCGTTTAAAACTTATAATTTAATTTTTTATTTGAGGTCGAATTTCGAGCATTGGGCGATCTCTAGCTGTGGTAAGTAAATTTGGCTCTATGATAGTAGAGTCAAATGAGCGTTCTTAGCCCAGTTATATCTCGATGTCGGGTCAACTACTTTCTTTGAACTCTAGCATAATATTATACACGTTTATAAAGTAGCGAACACCTCGACAACCATATTGATGAACCTCACCGCACGCGGCGCAGCCTCCGTCATTAGCGAGCGCGTGACGAGCATCGATGAATACCGGGATAATTTTATTTGCATATATTGACACAATTAATTTTAATTTTAAATTGTGAAAGCTTCGACATTTTCTTGGTTAACTCGTATTATTTAGTTTCTACTTTAAGTTTATTGGGCGCAATATTATTATTATTGTTTTGTTGTCGTTTAAACTTAAAGGGGTTGATACACAATTTGAAAGAAGTATTTAAGGATATTTTATTGGAAGTTGAAAGTAAAAAAATCACTTACGTGACCTTACAACCCATTCCCGCATGGGTTTTTTAAACACTCCGTACAGTGGCAGTTGTGCTGAAAAATATTGGCACTGGGTGGCTCGTGCCTATTTTATGGTTACGTACAGTTTGAGCTCCCGACGTGACCTCTATGCCAACGATATAAGGATCACTTTTATGCAAACGAGAATGGAAAATATTTATAAACTCCACACATTTGTCTACGAACGACCTTTGACTCGCGTGTGAATTTCGAACGGGTCGTGATTTATCATTTTATTGTAATTCTGTACTATATGTAAGTAGTTTTCTAATTTTAAGCATCTCACTAGCGTAATGAATGTAGCATAAAAATGGCAGTAGGTACGTATTTACTAAAATACGAAAGCTTTTATGATTTTTAATAGCAATTTACGTTAAATATAAGGTTCTCTGAAATAAAGACATTACTGTTCTTTTGTATTTAACCGTTAAGCTTTATAAAGCGCTTTAAATATTTTTGTACTCAGATATGCCTAACGTTTATAATACTCGTATTGTTATAGTAAACTAGCTGTTGCCCGCGACTTCGTCCGCGTGGACTATAGTTTATATGTAGTTGTTCCCGTACATCGATTGAATAGTTAACGTGCAAATCATAAAACTTATTAAAAGTATATAGTGTGGGACAATATACTTTTATGGTATGATAGATGTTTCGCGCGGCTTCGCCCGCGTAATTTAGGAATGTCATAGAAACCGTACATTTTTCCGCAAAAAAAGAAACATAATATGTATGTCCTTTCACGTGGTCTATTCTTCATGTGTGCCAAATAACATAAGAATTGCTCCAGTAGTTTCTTAAGATAATAAGCAATTTTAAATAATTTCCTTCGTTTTTCCCACATTTTCCTCTATTTCTTTGCTCCTATAAGTCTTAGCGTAATAAAATATAGCCTATAGCCTTTCTAGATAAATGGGCTATCTAACACTGAAAGAATTTTTCAAATCGGACCAGTAGTTCCTGAGATAAGCGCGTTCAAATAAGCCCTTTCAAATAATTTCCCCCGTTTTTTCCACACTTTCCTCTATTTCTTCGCTCCTATTAGTTTTGTCGTGATAATATATAGCCTTTCTCGATGAATGGGCTATCTAACATTGAAAGATTTTTTCAAATCGGATCAGTAGTTCCTGAGATTAGAGCGTTCTAATAAGCCCTTACAAATAATTTCCACCCGTTTTTTCCACACTTTCCTCTATTTCTTCACTCCTATTAGTGTTAGCATGATAAAATATAGCCTATAGTCTTTCCCAATAAATAGGCTATCTAACATTGAAAGATTTTTTCAAATCGGACCAGTAGTTCCTGAGATTAGCGCGTTCAAATAAGCCCTTTCACATAATTTCCCCCGTTTTTCCACATTTTCCTCTATTTTTTCGCTCTTATAAGTCTTAGCGTGATAAAATATAGTTTATAACCTTCCTCAATAAATGGGCTATCTAACACTGAAATAATTTTTCAAATCGGACCAGTAGTTTCTGAGATTAGCGCGTTCAAACTATTACTAAATAAGCATTTCATACAATTTTCCCCGTTTTTTCCACATTTTCCTCTATTTATTCGCTCCTATTAGTCTTAGCGTGATAAAATATAGCCTATAGCCTTCCTCGATAAATGGGCTATCTAACACTGAAAGAATTTTTCAAATCAGACCAGTAGTTCCTGAGATTAGCGCGTTCAAACAAACAAACAAACTCTTCCGCTTTATAATATTAAGTATAGAAGTATAGATAAACAGTGATATTCTACTTGGCGCGCAAGTTGGCGACTTTGTATCGGCACGAATGAACTATTGGAAAAGTCATTTAGGACAAGTGTTTGAATCGCTACATGCTTCTATATTTGAAAAAGTATGTCTTGCTCCGAACTTCCAGAGAGGGGGGGTCCAACTTGTAGCAATTACAAGAACGGAACTTTCCGAATGCGACTAAATGTTCATTAACTAGAACGATTTTGCCGTGTTTCTTGAAAAATAACGTGTTTGAAAGTAACTAGCAAGCTAGGTAGGTTAGGTTAGGTTATAATATGACTGTACGGGACAAAATAAGTTTTGTATTTTGAGTCAATAATTTGTTGTGACTTATATGTTATTTATGACTTATGAGTTATGACTTATGACATACATTAATCGGCCCTCGAAAAGTGAGGTGAGGTGAAAAGTGAAGTGAGGAGTGATCCCATCGAATGGAATAGTCACCATTAAAAGTAAATTAAATTCACGTCCATAACGGATGTCTTCACATTTCAGTTTATCTTAACGGAAGACTTACGGCGGCGATAAGTTCGGAATCTATGGACCATTACATTTGAATTTCTCCAATTAGTGAGTTTTCTATCAAATTAATAGGCTATCATTGATACAATGCACCGCCTGTGTGGAAGCCATAAACTATGTACAAAATACTGATTTTGAGCTTATTTCGACGATTAATAACGAACGTATAACCTCCTCCTTTTTGGAAGTCGGTTAAAAACTAAGGAAGAGTAACTCCGTCAAAAATTGCACCAAGAGGCTACAAAATGAGACCCGAATACATACTTTATGCATGTATTCGGTACACAATTTTGTGCACCTATTTATAGAAGTGACAATTATTATCAACGGCTTTATCGGTGTTAGTGTTTCGTAGCTATTGTCAAAGTGTGCGAAAAGGAACAAAATTTAAAACGGTTGAAGTATGGGAGTTACGTTTCCTTAGTTTTTATTATTCGTAGGCTTATATGTGTGTGTGAATAGCTTCTATGTGTGTGTGAATAACTTAAACTCTACGAAACCGCGTAAAAGGAAAATGTTTGTAAATGTTTGGTACCGCAGCACACGGTAATATTTGCTGCGCGAAAAGTGTTTGCCAATGCTCTCAGTATCAATACACCAGATGGCGGCTTCAAAGTTTTCGGGTCTATCTATACATTTGCTGGAAAAACACCGGTAGGCGGCACTCAAACACAGTGCCCGGGTAATTTTAATTATTCAATAGCGCTGATAGTGCCTTTGTGGTTTTAACTTTTAATGCTCAGTAGTGTCGCATTATTTTGTTACTTCTGAGTTTAGGTTAGCACAGCCAGATTTTTTATTTATTTAAGTAATACAATTCTAACTTATATTTATTTGAGAATGTGCCTTAAACCTGCAAGATTAAGGGCTAGTTCACACCTAAAGTAAGATGCGACGATACATAATATCATTATACGAATATATTATGTAAAATATGTCAAGCGGAATCACGTATTTGTTGTTCTCACTCTACATTTCCTTTAATCCTCCGATCGCGGATTCTTGCAAATCTATTATTATTCTATTGTCGCGATCACCGGTGCTCTTATGGGGCTTGAAGGATTAAAAGCATTGAGGAATAGCGCCCCGTCTCGTCGTCAACCGACCCTTAGTTTCAATCAACTTCTAAATAAGGCAACATAACATTGTACAAACGAAAATAATCCAGACTTGGACCGTTTATATTCAAATGCAGTTACAATAACGCAGCTAAGGATTAAACTTCTTCAATAGTACATTTCAGTTAACTGGGATACAAACTCAAGCACATGCCGACTTAGATGAGATCTGGTAAAGCTCTTCCTCCTTTATGTTAATCTAGTTCAACAGTTAGTTCAGCGAGTGGGGCGGATTACAGTAATATATCCTGAAGGAGTACCACCTACTAATACAGCATTAATGTTTCATTAATCTTGATTAAAATTTGATAAGTTATGTAATAATTTTAGCAAATCCAAATATTTTAAAGGTTATGACTGATATGAGCATGGATGTAGTTAGTGTGTTACTCTTTTACGCAAAATTGAAGTGTTTTTGATGGGACTCATCAAGGAACCACTCTGACAACAACCAGGAGCTCTACAATACTACATTTAAAATATTCTAGAGCGAGAGATGTGTTAATATACAAGGACTATTTTTTATCCCGAAAGAAGTAGAAACGAACACGCGAACGTAGAGTTTCTAGAGGCAAGTTCGAAATAATTAAAATAGTGAGTACTTAAATAATAATTAGATAAAATATGTCATCTTATAATTGAAGAATCTTTATTTTCATTAGAGCTCATAAAACAATAAACTTTTGTTGTTCTGTGGACCAAAATTATAGAATTTATGAGTTGTTGACATAATAATTTAAATTTAAATACATTTAGGTGAAACAGTGAAAAACCAATATTTATTAATTATTATTTGTTGAACTAATAATAATTACTAGCGTAGAAATTAATTTGTATAGATTAAATCATTTGTGGTTTGTATTTATGCTCTTAATTAGACCAACTGAAATTACCTTTTGAAAACTAATTTAATACAGTATATTTTGATGTTCCTTTTGTGATACATACATGTATATTTTTCCTAATTACTTTGGATCTGAAATTACTGCAAACTATTTTAAGAAATGTATTCATTGGTGAATTTTGTCGACCTCTGTGGCTCAGTGGTGAGCGCGTTGGTAGCTCAAGCCGGGGGTCGCGGGTTCGAATCCCGCCGACGGAACAAAAAGTTTTTCAATGTTCCCGGGTCATGGATGTGCATTAAATATGTGTATGATATAATAAAAATCTTAAATATATGAATAGTATAAAAGTATTAAATATATTTCCGTTGTCTGGTACCTGTAACACAAGTCCTTTAGGTACTTAGCACGGGGCCAAACTGACGTGGTGTGAAGCGTCCATAGATATTATTGGTGCCGGCTGCAAAAATTTAGGCAAGCCTTAACCAGGACCCATATTACGCTCCAGATACCTACCAAGGTATCTGGAGCAGCCTGCAAAGAAAAAGACTTGCGGGCAAGCCTAAGGGGACTTTTGGAGAGGATCACCGATCAGGTACTAGCTGTTTAGTAATAGCAAAAGACTTAAGTAAGTCCATTAATGTATAGTGTATAGAAACTAGCTGTTGCCCGCGACTTCGTACGCGTTAACATAGTATAATAACAAAGATGGATAGCTTTCCCCTTTTTGTGGTTCCTTATACAAAGGGTAAAAACGGGACCCTATTTAAGCAAACGTCAAACGCAAACGTCAAAAAACTTTCATGTTTCTAACTCAAGAAATGATGGACTTTCATTGAATCTTTCTACCCCAATTTCGCCCCCTTGGTGGTAGAATTACCAGAAACGCTTAAATACGTATCCATTCATTTTTAATCAGTAGCACAAAAATAAAGTTTCATGTTTCTAACTCAAGAAATGACGGACTTTCATTCAAACTTTCAACCCCTATTTCACCCCCTTCGGGGTAAAATTTTCGAAATTCCTTCCTTAGTGGGTGTCTACTTAATAAAACAACCCTACTCACCAAATTTCGTGGCTGTAACTGTAAAAGTTTTTGCTCAGCGATCATGAATCAGTCAGTCAGTCAGTCAGTCAGTCAGTCAGTCAGGACATGTAATTTTATAAGTATAGATATTTCTTCAACACCAAAGATTTAAATTGCCATACCCCTCTATATATCGTAGATTTGTCTACTAAAATCATGTCAGTACGTATTATCCTAGATAATACATTTACAAATTGAGAGCTCGTAACCTAATATTAGACGGGTCAAAATAATTTCCACGTGATGCCGGGGGGAGTATTAGGGGAATCCTCCTAATGGCCCCGATTATACCTGATAGGCGGTCCTGTTCGACATTCAGCGATTAGCTTATAACATTACAGTTATCCGCTTCTGTGGTTGAATATACTTTTAACTTGGGATACCTACTCAATTATTTTTTTTAATAAAATTAGGGGGAAAACGAGCAAATGAACATGCAAGTACCGTACGTTACCGTAGCCCATTTAGAGGGAATACGCTCCATTTTTGAAGGTTTGCAGGTCGTATTGGTTCAGAAATACTGCTGGTTCAGGTTCAAGTTCAGTTCGTTCCAGAATTGTGTCAAATAATAATAATAGCTCCCACACCGGTTTCGGTGATGGTGGCCGGTTTCATTGAAACCAGGCCAGCTACGCAGGAGTAATTTTATAGTGCCCAAGTGTGTGCGCAGTACACACGAGCATTCTCTATTCTCATAACCCAGTGGGACGGCAGACCGACACGACCGGCGAGAGATCAGGCGCAGGATCGACTTTTTACATGCCCATCCGGCGCATGGTTCATCTTATTTGTTAGACAATCAGGTGATCAGCCTGTATTGTCCTAACCAAACTTGGAAATATCATGTTTCCAACGCGGGAATCAAACCCACGACCTCCGAGTCAAGAGCCGCGCTCTATACCACTAGACCACGGGGGCGTGGTGGAGTGCCAAATGATAAACCCTCTAACAGACAGATACGACAGAAAGGTACTTAACATGTAATTATTTAAGTATCTACATATAGCTTTATAATAATAATAAGTTGCGCAAGTCTAGAAATTTTATAAAAAAAGCAGCTCTCATTTCATCTACGATTTTGCATATTATGTAATAATACATAGAAATTACAGTAACTGTATCTCGTGTTTTGTGTTCATATTCGCGGGAAACCTCAACCTTAATGTTCTCTCAAGTCATGAATGTCGCCTTTGCCCTTCTGTAAATAACCGAACTCGCATAATTATGGAAATACCTTACTGGCTTTTAACACAAAATATATTATGTAACAGTAGCGTTACTGAGTCTTCTTGAAATCAAATTCGTACAACATAGAAAGAGAAACGACAATGCGTTATACCTAACGTGACCATTTAATTTTTTAGTCAGAGCGGGACAGTTACTGAATTATTATAGATTTCAAAGATCTTACATTATTGTTATTAACTTTACTATTAATATTATAAAGCGGAAGAGTTTGTTTGTTTGTATGAACGCGTTAATCTCAAGAACTACTGGTCTGATTTGAAAAATTATGTCAGATCTAGATAGCTCATTTATCGAGGAAGGCTTTAGGCTATATTTTATCAAGCCAAGACTAATAGGAGCGAAGACACAGAGGAAAATGTGGAGAAAACGGGAAAATTTATTTGAAAGGGCTTTTCTCACGAACTACTGAAGCAATTTCTATGTTATTTGGCACAATATTGCAGAATAATCACGTTTATTGTATGTATGGTTACAGCTTCCAGGCATTGCACAGCCATTTCAAACATAAAAATACTTTTAAAGTATTGTCGTTTGGTATGTTTGCAAAAGCGGGACAATTGCGGCCTCGCGGGGGACAGCGGGACAAACTGCCTGAAAGCGGGACTGTCCCGCCCAAAGCGGGACGTATGGTCACGTTAGTTATACCGCAAGTAAACGCAGTGCAGATAATGCCTTATAGATTCTAAAGATATTATCTGTATTCTGTAATCAAATATACGTTTTTTATATAATAAGGAGGCAAACGAGCAAACGGGTCACCTGATGGAAAGCAACTACCGTCGCCCATGGACACTCGCAACATCAGAAGAGCTGCAGGTGCGCTGCCGGCCTTTTAAGAGGGAATACGCTCTTTTCTTGAAGGTTTGCAGGTCGCATAAGTCCGGAAATACTGCTGGTGACAGTGTGTTCCAGAGTTTTACAGTGCGCGGCAGAAAGTTACGCGAGAAACGCACGGTGGAAGACTGCCACTCATCAAGGTGATGAGGATGGTATATTTTTCGCGTGGGACGATGGCGAAAAGTTGCAGGTGGTATGATTCCGAACAATTCCTCAGAGCACTCCCCGTGATACAACCGATAGAGGATGCAGAGTGAAGCTACATCTCGGCGTAATTCCAAGGGGTCCAAGCTGTTTGAAACACAATTGCAGTCAACAATTCAAGCGGCCCTTCGTTGGATACGATCCAGAGGTAGCAGTTGGTATTTTGGTGGCAAAGAGATGAGAACAATATTCCATATGAGGCCGAACCTGCGCCTTATAGAGACGATTCAGGAGTAGTAAGTTAATATACTGTATGTTATTTATACTGCACTTCTAATGTATCTCATAATCAGTAGTTAAGATTATGGAGAACTTCGTAAGTGAATTAATTATGTCGAAACTTATTTACTGTCGACACTCTGTTTTATCTTTATTAGAGATGTTTCTTCTAAGTGTGATTACGTCATAATATTTTTATTATTATGCTGAGACCCTTACATTAGCACACAAACCCCGAAGAGCTTGATATCAAAAATCTTATATAAAAAATTCTCGTGTCACAATGTTAGTCCACGAACTCCTCCGAAACGGCTGTACTGATTTTTACCAAATTTTATATGCATATTCAGTAGGTCTGAGAATCGGCTATTCGGTACTTTATATATTGTTAAGTGCATTTGTTGAATAAATAATAGTAAATTATTACAACCTGAGACTGACGGCGACCATTGTTTGTGCGACGAGATAGCGATCGACGTTGCCATGGCGACATACTTATTTACATTTAGTCACTTCAATAAAATAATATGGGAGAAATACTTTATATTATGGCAAAGCAACGTTTGCCGGGACAGCGAGTAAATATATATATTTTTAATCAGAAGGCAAAAAACAGACAATTTCTCTAACGTTTATGAGTTTCTGAAGAAATTAATACGAAGCGATATTTTTTTATTGTGAAATATTATTGTAAAAAAAAAATTCATGCGATGGCAGTAGGGAAAGGTCCAATGGCCGAATTTCTTTATCATATTCCCAACACAACCATTTTTTTTGCAAATTAAAATACACAGGCAAATAAATAGGTATATACAGCAACAATGCAGATTCTGTCTATCTGAGTTCATCTAGTTCTCATCCGAATTTGGAACATGATAATAGCTGTTGTAGAAATATGCAGGTACATCAATCTGGCATATTTTTAATGTGTGCATTGCCTTTATTTCTAGACTTTGCAATATAATAGAATACTAAATAAGTCCCGCAACTCCACTGCGCCAAAAATCCTTTAGCGCGCGGGAACCGTACATTTTCCGGGATAAAAAGTATCCTATGTCTTTTCCTAAGTCTCAAAGTATCTATACCAAATTTCAGTAAAATCGATCCAGCGGTTTGTTTATAAAAGGTAACAGATAGACCGACACACTTTCACATTTATAACATTAGTATGGATTATCGTGTACTACTCGTATTCAAAACTATATGTCTAGTCATCTAGTGGATACCCGGTCGGCTTTAATGTATGTTCTCGATGTTACAGTTAGAAAACTCGTTTTCAATTTAGATAGTGAATGAGTCTGATTAATGTAATTGGTACATTAGCATCTGCTAATTCACACCAGGTGGCTCATTGACGTTATGAGAAAATGTATGGAAAAATTTCCAATTCCGACAGAATGTAGGTTTCGGTTACTTGAGGTTAGTACAACCAGGAGGGATCGCATCCCGGAGGCGGGGTGCCTCGCGCCTACCTAGTGCCTATAATATTATTTTTCACAGCAGAAGAATTTGTTTCTTGAGAGGCTAGGACCAAGTTAAGAAAAACCAAGCCTTTGCATTAGGTAAAAAATTGCTAAGACATAGTGAGTACAGTAATTACAAGTTACCATACCACCATATACCATTTATTCAAAAGAAACAGTATAATGTCAGTCCTGTTAGCGCGGGAAGTCTAGGAAATATAAATATCATACATTACTAAACATCCTCATATCAATTAATAGGCAATCTTCCCAGCGTATCAAGAACATTGTACCAATGAGGAAATAACGACTCATCAGAGTAATTGTAGTTTTTCTGCGGTTCCCATGGTTACTTATAAGCACAGGCTTCCCGTATGGTAACCTAGACCGGTACATATAAATCAGTGTTTTCCTGGGACTCCCCGGTTCCCAGTTGTACCCGCGGGCGAGCGTTTTTTAAACAAACACGTTTAAACTAGATCGCGGTTTACTAGATGTTATCCAGCAAATGTTGTATCCAATTTGTATTTTCATTGTATGTTGTATTTAATTTAATGTCTTGTGTAAATTGTTGAGTTGTGTTTTTAAACGCAGAATTGTTAGTTCTGAATTTTGAAAAGTATAAAAAATTGTTTTTGTAAACAGCGAGTATTTTGACTGAGAATTATTGAGATAGGCACCAAATAAAAATGTCCAATAAAATCAAGGTTATTAAAGGGTATATAATATTATGAATAATGCGTTTTAGATAATGGATCAAAGCAGATTTTTAGAAAATGGTATCTAAAATTACCATTAAATATTTTTACCGTAAAGAAATATCGTTATTCGGTATTCCCCGGCGGGGCTAACTCCAATCAATGATTCTTTCAGTGATGATCTTTATCAGATTAGATATTCAGTACACAGGGGCGTTTGTTAAAAACGTTATCGGTATGATATGCTACGTACAATCCCCGTGAGATATGGAACGATCAACAAACGCTTGGTATTCTAGAACGTATTAAGCTATCGCTACCATTAAAGCAGTTATAAAATTTATAAAATAGCAGCAAAAACTTTAAATTGTAATTTGTACCTGATTTTATATTTTACTAGATGACCCGGTGAACTTCGTATCACTTTCCTAATAATAATAAACCTTCCCTGGACATCCATGAATATTTCAAGATTACAATTAGCCAAATCGGTTCAGTCGTTCTCGAGTTTTAGCGAGACTAATAAAATTTAAATTAACGATAAAATAAGGAATACCTAAGGACTGAATTCACAGACAATATATCTGCATAATAAAACTGATTCATATAATACAATTTCAAGCGAAATGAGAGTAATAAATTCCTAGTAACTTCCTCAAAATAACTCCACCTTTAACATTAAGCGTAAATTATAGACTATCTCGCAGTAATATCTAACAATTAAATGATACTTTACAATAGTTAAGGTAACAGGTTCTGTCGGGATAATATCCACGAGGAGGGGTGGCAGAGAACCGTTCTTTGTAATAATTTCTACTAATAATTGTAATTGCATTAGTAATACCCTTTGAGTATAAAAATACTCTTATTTGAAGACAATTACTCCTGGAAAAACTGATTATCATCTATTATAGATTAAATTAATTTTAATTTTGCTTTTTAATTATCTTTAATTTTGCTATTACAATATTTCATAGAATCGCGTCGCTATCAGCATTCAGCGCCCATTTCATAGAAAGGTCATAAATTCGTATATTTTATCTTCTTAATTCCAAAGCTTTTATATGTAGCACGAGACAAGCAATTATTTTGGGGTGTACGGTTAGCTTTATTGCCATCCATCCACTCGAAATATCTTCCTTATCCGCTCGGCGACGCGCGCGGCGGGAAGGAAGTGGCCATATTCTAGCCCGAGTACAAGTGCGAGAGAAATATTTGCAATTCTAAAATTGGAGCGAGTACGAGACAGACGCAGGACGCTCGACTCACCAGCAAATACTGTTCTCGCCAGATGTGACGGGACTGGCTATTTATGATGCTTAATTTACGTTTTTTTTTACATTTGGCCCACCACACATTCCCACCAATTATTTTTTTACATTTAAAAACTTTACAGTATTTGCAACGCAAACTTAGTATGACACTATTACGGCGAAGCCAAACGAGCGTAATTTGTGAGTTATGAGTCGCAGAATTTCGGTTCGGCAGAATTCTGCTGTATTCATTTTCATACTTTACAAAAGTCTGTTTGATTCACACGATCGTAATTTTGTGAGTCATGATTTGTATGAAAATATATTATATTTTCACGGCAGAAATTCTGCGACTCATAACTCACAAATTACGCTCGTTTGGCTTCACCCTTAAAAAAAATAACACAACAGAAACAATATCGGAGGAAAACCCCTTAACAACTATTAGACAACAACCTTAACATTCCGTCGCTAACATTAAACAAGTTTTGGAGTTCGAGAGCATTGTAAATTGCACTTTTGAATTAGTTTAAGGCAGATGCAATGTGTTTGTATCTTGAAGTCGTGTGCTACACATGATAGGCGGCTTAACGCGTATACTCGTAAAATGTACATTTTCTATTATAACTTCGCAGACTGGAATTAGACTTGACAAGTTATGCGCATGTGGTTAATGGGCGGGTACTTCGGTGCGTGGAGTTTTGGTATGCTAATGTGTGTATTATAGGGTTATGAATGTTGATGTAAAAGACATTGCACGGTTTTCTACAACCCAAGCTTAAAAAATTATAATTTCTGTTTGAGGATTTGAAAAGTTGTCAATTAGTCCACGTTTAGTCGGGACTACGCATGGACCAATAAATAGCGGTCTATGCATCCGAATCCTAGTCGGACAGAAACTGTGAATAGAACTGTGCAATTCTATATAGAGTTAACTCTACCCACAGACATAGATCTATGTATGACTCTACCTATTATTTGCTACAATTTTTTAAAGTTCCAGTAGCCAATTTAATTATGTAGTAGCCGCACTCGTGGAGTTACTCCATAGACGTCATATCTACTAAAAACAACTGTATTTTTAAAGCTCTTTTATCACCTAATAATTATGCCAAGCACATACAACGTTATAGATCGTCGAAACACAAGCGCGTCTAAATCAGTACGAGCGAATCCACTGAGAGTTGCCTTTGAAAGGAAGGAGTGCGAGTTCTCCAATAACCCTACTCGCAGCACTGAACTGAATACAAATTCACGTTTTTACAGCCGCGGCCGACTCCACGAAAGATCGGTTTGTTAAAATATTATAAGAAGGAATATATAGGATTTTAGATTTTGAAACAGTATGTTGTGTGTTTGTCAATAATCCTTACCGATATTATAAATGCGAAAGTGAGTCTGTACTCTGTTACCTCTTGACGCTAAAACCACTGAATATACTGGATGTTTGGTATGCAGATACTTTGATTCCCTGGAAAGGGCATAGGATAGTTTTACGATTCTTTCGAGATAGATATCGGCGCAATTGAGTTGCCGGCGTCATCGAATGTTCCTCCAGCCCCTAGCCGTCACCGGCGACCGCGATAACAATAGATAAGCTATTTTCTGGTTTTTCCACGATCGAGGTATTAAACTAGATCGATATTTTAACTTTGATCTAAGTCATGAACAAAAAGTACCTACAACTTTAACAAATTATTTTTCCGTATTATTTAACAATTTATTTACAAATTATTTTTTACAAATTATTTTATTTACAAATTATTTACAAATTATTTTACAATCAATAACATTCGGCATAATTATATACCGAGCTTTGTTAACCTAGAGATGAAAATCATTAAAATGGAGTAATAATTGTATGTAAGTATGTACATGCATAAACTACAATTAATATTATAATATTCAATATGGGCAAACAATAAGTTTGATGCAATTATTGCATCAAACTATAACCTGCTAACGTGAGATCATCCATTTCGTAATGGCCAATGTGCACGAACCACGGTTAGTATTACACAATATCGTTTTACAAATATATTTTACGGTCCATTAGTTTTCCATAACAATAAAATATTTACTATCATCATTTGTATTTGAATAAAAATGTTATTAAATATTGGAGGTAGTACTGAAATCGGAATTGTTCTGTGGTTGTTATTTATATTTTATCTGAATGTTTCGCAGTTCAAAATCGTCAATAGTTACATTGTAATGCCGTTCGTTTTATATGGAAAGCTGATTTGACTGCAGCCATCCCAATAAGCCACGCTTTTTTAGCCTATTTAATCTTTAATAATAAACTGAAACCGCTAATCGTATGTCGAAATATTTTAACCCGACTGCCGGGAGGGTTATGTGTTTTGCGCGTATCTTGTATGTTTGTAATATTCTTCCTTACCTTGTATCTTCAGAACCGCTGAACGGATTTTCACATTTGAGGTATCGCTAGATTTGTCTTAATGACCCAAGTGTTCTTAGATAGGTGACATTAAAAAAAACCAAAATGGCAGATGTTTGACGCCATATTGTAAGGTAAAAAAATAAAAATTCTACCAAGCATATCGAGTAGGGTATCAAAATAAAGGATTTTAAACACTGATTCTAAATATGTATATAACTTGCAGTTTAAATATTAAATATAACAATAAATCTACACTAATATTATAAAGAGGAAAGATTTGATTTATTGTTTGGTTGGCTCCGAAACTACTGGACCGATTTGAATAATTCTTTTACCATTAGAATTCTACATTATTTTTGCTGAACATAAGATGAATTTTATTTTGGAAAAAAATAGGGTACCGTAAGATATTTTGGTTCTTCATACGCAAGGTGTAAAAAATCAACCAGAAAAGTTACTTATTTTACGCCTAAACTATAAAAGATAGAACCATAAAATTCTAAGTAATTGTAGAAGTAACAAATATCTACAAAAAAGTCCGCGACACACTATACCTATCTATGTCGCGTGAGGCACATTAACCATTTTTTTATTAAAAAATCTTGAATTTTTTTTGGACTACATTTAAACGCGTTTATTTTACTCATTCTTTTAATCCTTATCAAAATAAATTATTCCATTACTAAACACAGTTTATGTAGATAATATTTGGTCTGTGAATTGACCTGGGAATCATTTTGCTGACCGAGTCTTTCCTGGGTATGCTTTTTGCAGAGCTCACCGACATCCACGCGGGCGGAGCCGCGGCCGACCGCTAGTAATAAAATAAGAAAAAAACAAAATCCGCTTGCATGGATAAATCCAATATTAATTAAAAATTAACTGACATTACTGAAACAAGATGAAAATTCAATGACAAAGTATAAAAAAAACAATGATTTGGTACTTAAAACTAGAAACATACATTGAAACAGTACCAAACCTATGTACCTATTAAAACGTATTGTAGGTACACTTTTCTAAATGTACCTACGATATATTAATCCGTCGATCACCAAGTCCAGGAAATCTTTTGTTCTCTTGAAATAATCTCGTTCTTTTGAAATCTTTACGGGGCTTGAGGGATTAATATGGTTACATCAGCACGGTAGTTTTTCAATTTTTTATTCTGATTGATTGTCGAAATGGTTAGATGACTACAACTAAAAAGTCGCAAATAAAATAAATTAATTAAAAATCAAAAAACCCGACTGCAAAAAATGTTAACCAAAAAGAACGAAACAAGACCTAATTCTGCCGGAGGCATCGAATACATGTTTTAATTGATACGACTCTTGCTTACGAGTTTCATGCCAGGATAAATAGAAGGTTATATAGAAAAATGTAGAAGAAGAAAGTGGATAATAAAATGCAGTCGGAGGCAAAATCTTTTATGATTTAAGAATTAATTACTTGGTGCGACATGCCTCCGACTGCATATTATTATCCACTTTCTTGTTCTAAATTTTTCTATGTAACCTTCTATTTATCCTGGCATGAAACTCGTAAGCAAGAGTCGTATCAATTAAAACATGGATTCGATGCCTCCGGCAGAATTAGGTCTTGTTTCGTTCTTTTTAGTTAACATTTTTTGCAGTCGGGTTTTTTTGATTTTTAATTAATTTATTCCCATTTTCTTCCTATAACACGAAAGATAGAGAAAACGTTAATCTACGATTAACTTAAGATTAACTTTAACCTTCACTGTGGCAACTTGCTCCGAAGTGCCATAATTTAGAAGATATTTAATCATGAATATTTATGAACGTGGCGTCACATCATCAATGAAAATATGAACTTGAAATGTATGCTGAATGAATAAACAAATACCAGAGAGTATACTGGACATGACGTAACGGCCAAGACGTTTGATGAATGACAATAATATTATGAATATAATGTGACTTTGTATGATTCTCACGTCCCATATACTTCAATACCGATGTATATGTAAATAAATAAGCAATTAATTATTTGTCCAGTACAATTATTTAGAAAGACGCGGCCTGGTAGATAACCTCGTTACTTATCTCAGAGGTCACATTTGTTTTACACCGTTATCGCTGATTAAACGTTTTGTAAATATTACTGGGTAAATGCTGGATAGTTGCTTCTGTTGGATGGATGCTTCAGTCGTAACTTGATCAAAAAGTCTCTTTCCTGTAAACAATAATTGCTGCATTGCCATCGCTGTAAGATTTAGGACGTGCGCTCTTATGTAAGATTTAGAATAATTGAAGAAAATAATTTTCAATATTAGCGGCAACTATCCGTTACGCATAATATAGGTACAATTTATATTTAACTATAAATAAAATGTACCTGGGCAACTATCCGGCTTCTACCCTATGCAGTTGTCAATAAAATGTGAGCACTCAAGCTATCCGTGAACAGCCCGGTCAAATATATTGCTATGATTTTTCTGAGTTTGAGAAGAACCTAGGTATAGTTCAAAATCAGGAGATAACAATTTTTTTTTTGGTTTTATACCAAATGGAAATTCACCACCAAACTTATTATTTTTCTTGTTACTATGTACCTAAAATGTAAATTTTATATTATTAATGATCTCTGCTTTTCTTCGCTAACATTATGTGGTTTCCAACTTACTTTTGTGTCTCGTATAATAGTGAAGAGCTGCTTTTCTGCTATTGGTCACACTTACCTGAAAAAAAAACATTTTTAATTACATAATATAACATGTATACAAATTATCAAAACAGTTCTGTACCCAAACGGTAAAAACGGGATGTTACTGAGACTTCGACGTCTGTCCGTCTGTCTGTCTGTCTCCAGGCTGTATCTCAAGAACTGCTTTAGCTACTCTTCTGAAATTTTCACAGATTGTGTATTTCTGGTGCCGCTATAAGAACAAATACTAAAAACAAAATAAAGTTATTTTAAGGGGGCTCCCATACAACAAACATAATGGCAAGTGGCAACATGTAGACACTTGAAATTTTCACAAAATCCACAATAATATGTGTACTTTAATATTGATTAATAAAATTAAAATAAATAATTACCCCATACAAAAAACACCATTTTTCCCTACTTAGTACTTTCGCTCTATAACAATTAACAGTACGGAACCCTTCGTGCGCGAGTCTGACTCGCACTTGGCCGATTTTTTTATTCAGGCAAGTATTAAACTGTTACTACAATCCTCGTAGAGAATTGTCGTTCAGGTCGAGTTTTATACCGTGAAAAATCACAAACTTTTTTAGTGCCTGCACCTACGATCGGCGCGAAGTTCGAACTTCGAGCTATAAGAATCGTTCCCTGGAGCTTTTATAGATATGGCATTTCGTCAAACTATAAACGGCTGTTTGATTATGATCAAAATGGCGCTATGGCGTTATTCATAATTGACTCTATTAGTCACGTGTTAGTATTTCGCAACGCAGTACTATCGGTGTCATATCAGCACTATCGGCTATCGGTCGTCGCTCCAATACTGTTTGTTCTCTAACGGTATTTATCTATTGAAAGCCTGTGCGCTGGTAGTAAAATCGCATTTTTCTTTTTTTTTTGAGTCCGCATAGGAATTTGCAATCTATTCCTTGACCTACATTAATTTCTGGTTCCTTTCTGAGCCTCACGAGTTTTTATAATACTACTTAATACTATGCCATCTTACCATGTAATAGTTGTAGATTTGAACAAAAACAAAAAAGAATATTTCACTATTTATTTAGGATAATAAAAGAGAGTATTACTTAAACGCAAAAGGTTAGGAAAAGGTTTTGAAACAAAGGGAAGGCGAATAAAATATGCACGCGGACTACACACAAAAACCAAAAGAATTTCGCGATACCATTAAATAAAACCTGATTTTACGGGATGTGTTCAAAGGCAATGTATTCAGTATAAAACGCCGATAATGCAGCACATTGGCTTTGTGTTGCATGCATATGCTATGCGAGCCCGCGAACTATGCATAAATCTCTTCTCAAGTAAACCTGTTTATAGCACTGTATATCGAGTGTTTGTTTCTTTGATTTTGTATTCCCAACGCACTGATGCTCAATATATCACTGGTGCTGTACCCCTGCACTTTGCATACGCCAGGTGTGCTACACCTTTTTACTATGTGCATATTTTTATATTTCACCCCAGTATTTATTTTAAAACAAAAGTTATCGAGTTTCACATCACATAATGCTATTCTATTTCATACGTTCATGGAAATCGTAAGTTTTTATACATGTTTACAATTTCTATAGTTAGTGAAATAATATTACATAATACTAGGTAGGACAAAAAACAAAGACCCTGGTGATCCAAGAAATAATATTAATTACTGATATAATAATAATATTACGACAATAACTTATAAAAAAAGTTTTGAAGCAAAAAAAGATACTAAAATTTCTGAAAAACATTTCTGAATGGAACATTTACCGAAGAATCTCGAGCGTAACTCTTTTAAGTCTCCTCGGTACTCCCGATGTCACCAAATATTTATTTGTGTATTCATTTTTCCTGTTATCAACATAATAAATTATCGCGATTCTGTTTGAACTGTGAAATGTGTTACGTAGAAATTGTCTCTTATTGCGATTCATCTGTCACGAAAAAATATATTTAGGCGTTTCACGAAAAGGTTGGGAACAACTGCGCCAGGAGCCGGAAGATTTCGTATCTGTATTTTTCACGTTGTATTTTATAGAATACCGAAAATTGGGAAATCGTTTATTTTTATTAAGCTCCGAGTCCGACGTAGTACGGCAATATATATACGAAATATAAATAATGCTGCCGGTTATTAATGTTGTAAGCCACTTTTCGTATATCGGGACTGATATTATTAACTCCTGTTTTTTATAGAACAGAAGCTTAATTATATTTTTCATCCCTAAATTTTACGAAGATTAAACGAGGGTGAACCCCGCTATAAAAGTGTTCTATTATATCTCGTAAGTAAATAATACCAGACTTCGTAATTTGGAAATTCCCTTTCCTAACTTATTGTTAATTAAAAAAATGTATAATATTACAAATCGCAGACAGGCAATCATAATATTATTATATAGGAACTTTTCTTACCATTACAATCTATTGCATGTTAGATATAATATCACAAATAATATAGCTACGAGTATAGTGGAAAAGAACTCTTGAAATATCACAAAAACTTGTACATTACATTACATTATTACATGTCGACTAAAGCTGAAAGAACCATTACCTACATTACGGCCACACCCACGGCGTTGATGAAGTTTATAAAATGTTGTAAGCTTTAATTTTCTGCTACAGCGGCGGTTATAGTAAAAATTGTACCGGCGATGTTGGACAGAATTACTTCAGCGAGTGACTGGATCAAGCCAATGTTCAATTAAAGCGAACACGCTGTACACAACACGTCGCCTTCCTTGGCGAACACCCTCTATATTGCGGCGCGCCGACGTATCGTAAACTACAAACACGCTACGAACAGTGTGCGTCATTTTTGTAGAACCGAGAATGAGTAAATATTAATTTACTACAAAATATTACACATATTACGATTATAATATTATTTATGTTTATATTATTTTATGGAAAATCATTATGCATAGTATCAAGACGCGCGATTTGTAAACAGCGTTTTGGGTACTACAAGTTTTTAGGCATACTCTTATCTATTAGAATAGATACGTACGTCGATGCTAACGTGAAATTTACGAGCTCTAACCAGTCACAAGCGGTTATAACCAGACATAACCAGACATAACAGGATTAGTATCCGACATTATGCCCGTGGTTTTATTTGCAATACATTACGGCGACGCTATACATAGGCTGCTATTTATGTATCCGGAACTGGCCACTTACAAGAACAATATTTAAAAAGTAATTACAACATTTGAAAATAGAACTCTTTGGTTGAAGAATACATTTTGTTTCATGTGACTGTCAATTATTTTTCCATTGTGGCGTCATTTTGAAAATTGCGTGTCTTCATTTGCCATGGATTTAACGCGTGAACATTTTCGTGCAATGATTTACTACGATTTTCGGCGTGGGCTAAATCAACAACAGTGCTTTATTCAACTCACCGCAACTTTTGGAGATGAAGCACCATCAAAAACCACTGTTTATCACTGGTACAGTGAGTTTAATCGTGGGCGGTCTATGCTCACGGATGAAAATAAAGAAGGTCGCCCAAAAACAGCTGTTGTCCCACAAAATATAGATGCTGTGCTGTAGAACTAATAATGCGTGATCGTCATGTTACATATCGCGAGATAGAGGCGTCCTTAGGCATAAGTATGACGAGCATACATAAGATATTACACGAACATTTGGCTGTAAAAAAAATATGTTCCGTTGGATTCCGCACAACTTGACAATCGATCAAAAACGGGCTCGTGTCGATGGTCACTCTTTACCACATACGTCTTAAAAAAAACGCGATTGCCTAGCAGATAATCAAAGGACTACGTTCGTTAATTATATATCGAAGAGTAAAGCGAAGAAATATAATTAATATATTGTAGTTAATTACATTTTTTCATAAAATCGAAATCGAAGTTGGAACTTAAAATAGTCGTAGTTTAGAAGATTTGAAAAGGTGCCGGCGTCAAATAGAACATAGAATTCGCCAAAATAAAATATATCGACAAGTAATATTTCCGAAAGATTTGACTTTAAGAGACCAACGCAACGGCAACGTTACAATACTGATTTGATTTAATTGCCTTTCCCATGCTTCACGCTGCATATTGTAAAACACCGTCAATATTTAATGCCACTATTCGAGACTGTATTCGCCCATAGGTTTTCGCCGCTGGCTCAGATCGGACTCGAAGACCGAGGCTACACCGGTAATCTTGCAGAGCGGGGGCGTAAATAAAACACACGAGAGTCGAGGAGAACATTGCTCCCGAAACGCACCTCGCTTACCTGGCTCGGGCGAATGCCATATAGTAAGCCGCTCCGATTCGCAAGTTTTCTGTCTCACTTTTGCTATCGGAGACGGCTACTTTTCCCCTATTTTCGCCATTTTCCGTGAGCCAGGTAATTAAAACGCGTTTCGGGAGATTATTTATTCATCGTTCCACAATATGTACCTTAATCTAAGTATCACCACTTATATTTTAACGTAATTATAGCTAAGTAAACATAAAAGTTAATAGAATTTACACATTTTTACACACAATTTTCCTAATATTTTCCAAACTACATATGTTACACAACTAATTTTTCCTGTATTTATTAGATAACTTATTAACTTATTAAATTAACTATATTTTATCTCTTAGGGAGCCACAGATTTAACGTAATTCACTTTTAAAGTCTGTTTGTAAAAACACTGATTTGCACTGAGTCTATTTCTCACATTTCACTTTAATTAGTTTATGTGCACTCACTATACGTTTTTCGGGAGCGAGGCCGCTGTCCTCAACATCCTCCCCCCGGCGCAGTAGCCAGGGTCTACGTAGCCTTCTCTGGTGACTGCGGGCTCGCCGGTCTCGCTGTTGGCTGCCTCGCTGAGCACGAGCTGGCTGAGCTCGTCGCGACTCGTTCCGGCGTCTGCGGGCTGTCTCGGCCCGCCGCTGACTGCCCTGCTGAGCACGAGCTGGTTGAGCCCGTTGCGACTCGTTCCGGCGACTGCGGGCTGTCTCGGCCCGCCGCTGACTGCCCTGCTGAGCACGAGCTGGTTGAGCCCGTTGCGACTCGTTCCGGCGGCTGCGGGCTGTCCCGGCCCGCCGCTGACTGCCCTGCTGAGCACGAGCTGGTTGAGCCCGTCGCGACTCGTTCTGGCGACTGCGGGCTGTCTCGGCCCGCCGGCTCTTCTCCGGGCGCCGTCTGCTCTTCTCCTGGCGCCGTCTGCTGCTCCGGCGGCGATTCTTCTATCACCGCCAGCTTTGATGTTGGCCTGCGGAACACTCCGCTGCGCGTACGCACGTCCGCGCAACGCACTCGTCCGTCCGGGCCCGGGTAGACACGGTGTACGACTCCGCGCGGCCATGTATTACGCGGCAGCGCGGGGTCCACGACGATCACTAAGTCCCCCGGGGCCAGATTGCGGCCGCTCCTCGGTGCCCCGCAACGGGGCGTGAGCGTCGGCAGGTATTCCCTCACCCATCGCCTCCAGAACTCGTCCGCCAAGGCCTGCGCGACCCTCCACGTCTTCTTGTCGGCCTGCACGCACGGCCCGACGTATGGTTGTCCCGTGGATGACCCTATGAGAAAATGGTTAGGTGTGATCGCCTCTGGGTCGTCGGGGTCCACGGAAACGTGAACGAGCGGTCGAGCGTTCACGGAGTACTCCGCCTCGGTCATCAGGGTCTGGAGCACCTCTTCCTTCGGTGATTTCTCGTTCAGTGTGGCGAGTAGGGCGGTTTTCACTGACCTCACCAGTCTCTCCCAGGCGCCCCCTTGGCTCGGCGCCCCTGGCGGAGTGAACTTCCATTTCATGCGGTGTGTGAGGCCCAGCTCGGTCATAGCCGGCATCCACTCGGCGTACGCCTGTCGCAGCTCGACGTCCGCGCCTCTGAAGTTCGTCCCATTGTCACTGTACATGACCGCCGGCCATCCCCGCCGTGCGGCCATTCTTCTCATTGCCATCAATGCTGAATCGGTCGACAGCGAGGCCACCAGTTCCAGGTGAACCGCTCGCGTCGTCAAACAGGTGAACAGCGCTCCCCATCTCTTCTCATGACGTCGGCCGATGGTAACGATCATTGGGCCGAAACAATCGAGACCACAGTAGGAAAATGGTCTCTGGAACACCCCCAGGCGCTCCGGTGGCAGGTCTCCAGGTTGCGGGATTCTCGGGCGCGCCCTCCTCATCCCACAGAAGGCGCAGTTGTGGATGATGCTCCGCACCGTCGGCCGTAGCTTCAGGATCCAGAATTTCTGTCTTAGATCGTTCACAACTCTCTCGCGGCTCCCATGCCCGGCTCTGGCATGCTCCCTGGCCACCAGCAGTCTCGTGAAGGGGTGTCTTCCGTCCAGGATAATTGGGTTCTTCATTTCATCCGGCACCTGCGCTGCTCTGATCCTCCCGTCCAGCGTGAGCAGGCCGTCCCTGTACACCGGGTTGAGCCGGTACAAGGAGCTCCATCTTGGCGCCGTCCCTCCATTTTTCATCTTCTCTATTTCCCGTGCGAAGCTATCGTGTTGTGATTTTCGGTACCACAATATCTCCGCCTTCTCCAGGTGTCGCACGTCGAGACTGGCCCGGCGATCGCGACACTTCTCGATGAATAGTAGAACCATCGCCGTACATCTCACGAGGCGCTCGTACTTTGAAAAGCGACTCACCTCTGGCAGACAGTCCATGTCGCTCGCCTCCGTGGTCTGGAAGGCGACGTGCTCCTTTTGGTCCTCGGCTTGAACGGGACTCTCCGCGGGCCACTCGTTCACAGGCCTGCGCAGGAAGTCTGGTCCATTGAACCACGGATCTTCTTCGCTCTTGGTGACATAGCCCGTTCGGGTGGCCATGTCGGCGATATTATTCTTCGTGCTCACCCACCTCCATTGGTGTACGGATGTCAGCTCGGCGATCTCTCCCAATCGGTGGGCGACGTATGGTGTATATTTCCTGCTCCCGTTCTGTATCCACCACAGAACCACCTGAGCGTCGGTCCAGTAGAAAATCGCATCTGTCTTTGGTCTGTGTTCCGCTGCGACGGCGTTCCCGAGCCTCGCTCCCACCAGAGCGGCTTGCAGCTCTAATCGTGGTATCGTCTGTGTCTTCAGTGGTGCCACCTTAGCCTTGGCTGCGGCCAGCATCACTCGAATTTCTCCATCTTCTTGCTCCAGCCTCCAGTAGACGGCCGCCGCGTACGCGTCTTTGCTCGCATCACAGAACACGTGCAGCTGCCGGTTTCTTGTGGGGCTCCCCCCGTTGTAGCTTCGGGGTAGCGCGAGGTGGCTGATGTGCTCCATGTCTCTCAGCCATCGAGTGAAGTCTTCAGCTGACTCCGCCGGCAGCGGCTCGTCCCAGTCCAGCTTCTGACGCCACAGACCTTGCAGGATGACTTTGGCGGTGATGGTGTAGCAGCTCAGTAGCCCCAGCGGATCGTAGATGCTCATCACCGTGCTAAGGGCCTCTCTCTTGGTAGGTGCGCGCTGCAGCTCTCGGACCTCTTTAGGGACTCTTGATAGAGATGTGTTAAATTTTAGCGTGTCCCCTCGAGAGTCCCACAGTATCCCCAGGGTCTTCTGTTCATCCTTGGTGACAGGCTGCGCCACATCATCAGCTAGGCGGTCCACTGGTAGCCCCGTCAGCGCTCGTCGGTCGTTGCTCGTCCATCCCCGCAAGTGGAATCCGCCCATCTTGTGCACCCGGTCCACTTGTTCCACGACCTGCTTGGCCTTCTCATGGTCTGGATAGCTGTCCACATAATCGTCCATGTAGTGGGCTTCGGTGATGGCGCGATAGGCTTCTGGGCACGATTCTGCGTGTTCTTCTGCATTTCGATTCCGTACTGAATGTGCCAGGTACGGTGAACACGATGCCCCAAATATCATGACCATCATCTTGTACTTAGAGGGCGGCTCCTCTCGGCCCTCTCTCCACAGGAACATCTGCGCCGGCTGGTCCTCTTTTCTGATCTTCACGCGTAGGAACATCTCTTCTATGTCTGCTTTCACTGCCACGGCTTCCTCCCTGAACCGGAACAATATCCTCGGCAGGGATGTCAGTAGATCGGGCCCCTCCAATAAGTGATCGTTGAGGCTCACGCCGTTCGTTTTGGCCGCCGCGTCGAAGACCAAGCGCAGCTTGCCCGGCTTGTTTGGGTTCTTGACCGGGAAGTGCGGCAGGTACCATGTGTTCTCGCTTCCGGCCTCCGTCCCGTCGCATTTCTCTGCATATCCTTTTCGTATGAGGTTTTCCATCTGCCCATGATACTGCGCCGCATCTAGGGGGTTTCTGTCGAGCTTGCGTTCTAAGTTCTTGAGCCTCCTCAGCGCGTTATTGTAGCTGAGGGGCAGTTTGACGCCATCCTTGCGCCACAGGAGTCCCACTTCGAATCGACCGTCTTCCGTTCTCTTGGCCGTTCTGCCAAACAGGTCGATGGCTCGCTGTTCCTCGTTGCTCAGCTTCGCCTTAGCCGCTATTCCCAAAGCGTCTATGTCGAAGTGTTTCTTCACCATTTCTTCCAGACGATCGTTTCTGGTTTCCACCGTGGATATATGCAGGATATTTTCGTTCTCGTCCTGCCTTATGATGCGCTTGGGGATGCTGCCATGTATCACCCATCCAAGCTTCGTCTTAGAGGCTGCGGGCTGGTTCCTCTTCCCGATTCTCAGCTCCCGAGACACGATGAGCTGCCAATTGTCCGTGCCGATGAGAAGTTGGGGTTTCTCGTTCTCGTAGCACATCTCTTCGTTCTTGAGATCGCGCAGGTGAGCGAGCTGCAGAAGGGATTCCGGAACGGATTGAGTTAAGAGATTCAACCCGTTCACAGTCCTCGCGGTGATGTCGTGTCTGGTACCGTCGCGACCTCGTACGCCCAGTTGTACGAGGCGGCTTCTCTCTTCCCTTCTCTCGGCGTTGATCCCGTGCATGCGCAGCATCTTCGGTGGACCATCTGCGCCGATAGCCTCAGCGACGTCTTCATCCAGCAGAGTCACCGTCGAGCCCTCGTCGAACAGCGCGAAGATGTCAGCTTCGCCCCGTGGCCCAACGACTTG